>JARYHS010006518.1:3569417-3607490 GCA_031002005.1 Vandiemenella viatica
GATCTTAATTTACTACATAGTAGATTCTTAGATTAAGTGGTTGGATTCCTATATTAATCAATAATAAAAATAGTTTGCTCAATAGGTTTGAGTTTCATTTTGTAAGATATCGTCGCGTTTTCATTCCCCCACCCCACTTTCTCGAAACCAAAATGAGTCCCCCCCCCCCTCCCCCCACCAAGCTCAAATCTTGTCCCCCTCTAGTTCTGATCCTGGATACGACCTTGGTTGAGAATAAACAGGGCGAGTCAAAAGTCCTTGGACACCTTCATAAGTTGGTAGAGTGAAGGTAAAACTGAAAACTGATCATGGGAACAGAGGTTTGATGTGGGGCCGCAGCTTTTGGAGTGAATGTCATTCATGGCCACCATCTTGAAATCCGCCATTTTGGATTCAAGTCATTTTTTAAATGGGAGGGGGGGGGGGGGTGTGTGACACATGAAATAACACTCGCTTGAGCTCAGGAATTTAGTGGTGTGATTTGTTTTTGTCTATCTTGTACCGTTTAGAAGTCATTAATGTTCAAAGTTACCTTGATATTGACTCATGTCTCTCTTTTTTCCAGGTGATCTAAAATGGGTCTGACACGTGAACAGAGGATCTAAATCATCCTTATACCAGGGGAAACATGCAGTCGATAACGTAACCACAGTCAAAGTGGTTGCGACTACAGGTGTGCATTGCACGGGATGGATAACATGTAGAACATGTGTTGTAACAACTTTGAACATTAATAACTTCTAAGCTGTACAAGATAGACAAAAACAAATTACACCACTAAATTCCTGAGGTCAAGTGAGTGTTATTTGATGTGTCATACACCCCCCTTCCCATTAAAAAAAAAATGACTTGAATCCAAAATGGCGGATTTCAAGATGGCGGCCATGAATGACATTCACTCCAAAAGTTGCGGCCCCACATCAAACCTCTGTTCCCATCATCACTTTTCTGTTTTCCCTTCACTCTTCCAACTTATGAAGGTGTCCAAGGACTTTTGACTCGCCCTGTATTATTAAAAGCTCTCGGGTGACTAGCCGAGTCAAATAAGTGTTATTGTGACATGATATTTCGGTGCCATCTTCTGGTGATCGCCGAAATATCGTATAACACTTATTTGACTCGCCTATTTTTTTTAAAAAATTAATTGTATTGGAGCACAGGCTCCGGTGGCAATTTTCCTACACACCAACTTCCCCCATCCTGCACTTACCAACATTTGCCCTCTACAAATTTCAACTTTAAATTCTTTTAATGTTTTCGGTAAATTAATCATCATTTCCCTTGGTAACTTATTCCAGTCCCTGACACCCTTACCTAAAAAAGAGAATCTTCCCACACCCTTGTGCCTGAAATCGAGTGCCAGCTTGTGGTCATGGTCATCTTTTCCCTTCCATGCACTACTTTTCATACCTATTGCAATATCTTTCCATGCCTCATCGCCAGTATATGCCCTGTACACTCCCATGACCCTCCTCATCCTCCTCCTGTCTTGCAATGAATCCCATTCCAGCTCCTTTATCATATCCGTCACTGATTGCATTCTGCGATAATTTCCAGAAACAAATCTAGCAGCCCTTTTTTGCACCCTCTCCAACTCCTGTATTTGATACTCAAAATGTTGATCCCATACATATTCGAGCAATGGTCTGACCAAAGTTTTGTAACCCAATTCCTTTACTTCTCTCGTACATCCCCTCATCACTCTCTCCAACAAGTGCAGAACTTTGAAACCTTTTCCTACCACCTGTCCAATGTGTCCTGCCCAGTTAAGCTTATCAAATGTAATGCCAAGATATTTACATTTCAAGTCTTCAGCAAGCAATTCTTTCCCCACCTTATATTCATAATTAACCTTTGGTTTTTTATTTGTGTTTCTAATTAGCTGACTCTTCTTTGCATTTATCTTCATCCCATGTTTACCAACCCAACTAGATATCCTGTCCAGATCACCCTGCAACTGTTTACAATCCTCTATCGTTTTGATCCTTTTATACAGCATTATGGCATCTGCAAACAATCTAATTTCTGATAGTAAACAATCCACACAATTTTTCATTAGAATAAACCCGAGAGCATTTCATGTGATAAAGAGCATGTTTGCAATTACGTAAGGCGTAAGGAGGTTTTTTTGCGGAATTCCAGACGCCCCTCTTCTAATGAGATTTCGTGAGATAAGGTCTGACCCCCCTCTAAATTACGTGAGATTTTGATGCAGGCACCCCCCCCCCTCACCAATCGACATCACAATTTTTTGAGACTTTTTTTTAAGGTCTTACGGTTATACACCCCCCCCCCTTCACCCAAGGTCGGTTAACACCCCTAAATTCGACTTTCGCGTCATTAGTAGACCCCCTTTTTTTAACTCTACTATTTTACTAGATTCCGTTGAGCACTCCCTACCCCTTGGTGAGGTTTCGTGAGAGTTCGCCGGACACCCCCCCCCATTTCACCTCATGCCCCCTAACATATCTAAGGTATTCAGGTGGAAAAGGGGGGGGGGGGGCGCAAGATGGAGAAATTATAATAATTATTTGAAGAAAAGGCTGACAACCACTGTACAAAAATCTGTATAGTAATCCAGGCATACTTAAAATGACAGGACCGTAAATATACTGAATACTTTGAGTATCTGTACTGAGATACACAAGACATAATACTAGGAATAAACAAAGATTACAAGTCACTGTCAACTATACCTTCTTTACTCAATATCCTACCATACGAAATAAAATGCTGTCTATGAAAAACCGGACAGCTTAAAATCCAGACTGAAAGAGCTTTAGCTCCAGAAATCATTTTGTTACTCTGTGAAAGACTTTTCTTCATTTATTTATTTTGTTTGGCCTATCAACTAATGTAGTACATGTAAATATATACAATATTTACAACAAGAACATTGGTAGCATTACCAATCTGATGTCCATTTGTTGCAGTCATTCTATGAAGGAAATTGTAGCACTGAAAATGTCTTGAAATGGTCCATAGTTCTTCCTCAGAGGGTATTCCTTGATGATGTGCTCCACACTCTGGGAAGGAGCTCCGCAGTCACAGGCAGGAGAATCCTGAAGATTAGCGTTGGATTTGATGATTTGGCATGACCTGTTCTTAGGTGATTTAGTTTGACCGACAGGTCCCTATTTAGGTAGAATCCAGGAAGTCCAGTTGTGGGATCTTTAACATCTGGATGATTCACAGATGCCATTTTTCCTTGACATCAAAATTACTCTAAAAAAATTCCTGACCCCCACTGGGATTTGAACCCTGGACCAGCCCACAATATTAAGAAAATGAGTGTCTAAGGGAATGATGTAAGAAATGGAAGCTGATAAAAATTATTCACATTCACGTATGTGGGGAGATGGGAATTAGTGCATAGTGACATGCAAAAATTTTAATAGAAATATAATTTTCATAACCTAAGATATGTAAATAAAACATAGTTGCAGCTGAAATGCCGATGGGCAATGAGAACAAGGAATGATGGAAAACAGATGAAGGCAGGAGGGTTGTGATGAATGCACTTAACAGAATTTCGGTTTAAACCTTGTTCATGTTTAGAGGTGAGACATAGGGCAAGAATATCAGATGTGTTCAAACCAAAGACTCACTGCATGAATAAACAAAATATATAAATCATATACTTTAAATGAGCAATATATAATGAAATCAAGACGCTAAGTAGCGGAAAGGAATCAAATTAGGATAGGGAAATGACCCACCACTTACCTTTAGATGATGGATGTGGGGCGCGAACACACACAAGACACAAACACGAATAATAAAGAAATTTTCGGGATAAACCCTTCGTCAACAGGAGAACATTATGAGAGGTGGGCACAGCTGGAGACTGCCTCACATATATACGTGTATATATAACTCAGGAACAGTTCTAATGAATTGGATAAAATTTCATATTAAGATAACATTTTGTTTTTCAAGTTTATCTAAATAGGCGTCTTCCCTCCAAAATCGGGATTTTACAAGAAATGAGTAATTCCTGTAATTGGTATCTCGGAAACAGCTCTAATATCATCTCGTAGAAGTTTCCGGAACCAGTAAGCCTACTCATGTTAGTTAAGTTTCTCTTTGGTTACAGCAAGGAACTGTACACTTCAAAATGCCTAGGAAACCTCCAAGAAAAATGTTTAACTTCAATCAAACTTCACACAAAATCTTGAACGAAAGAGCCGAGCGAAGATCAGTGATCCTGGTGCTAAATATTCACAACACTGAATAATTTTTTTATGTTAAACCATTTACCACCACCAATCACGATATGTCTCTGTATTCTGTATATTTTATCAATGGGAGAGATATCTTTTTTTCTTTTCGTTTGGAAACACACATACATTAATTGAGTTTGTGAGTGTAATTAATGGTGGAAATTGGGCGTGGCTTTGGGATGTTAATAAGTACATAACCCATAAATGTTGCGAATTTTAAGAATGCCATAACATATCTAAAGCAAGATCATAAGTCTTAAACCTTTCGTAGGGAATTTACAAAGCAGTTTATAAGAGTACATACATACATAGAGAAATATTTTTTTTCCTAGATAGTCTTCATCCGATTTCTAACAAAACTGCTTCCAATTTTAATTAGTTGTTAATTACGACAGTGAAAAATGCTGCTAAGTAATGAAAATATGGAAGCATAGTGAAAAAACCCATCACTCACCACAGATGGTAGCTGTAGGACTAATACCAACACAGTTAACATTACTTCAGTAAAAAAAAAAATCTAATTGCACAAGATGTATGGCAAGGCGATCAAATGTGTATACACACTGAGATTCACCACATGACTGAAAAAGTTTTTCAGATTTGGTATTAATCTATAAATATGAAACTACACAAACCTATGTAATTTTGGTACTACTGAAGTCGTTGACGGCAAAAAGCTTAAATGTTAGTATGTCCTATTAGAAAAGTGGGCCCTCAAATGCCAACACCCAAAAAGTAAGAACCAATTGCATGTAGTTGTATGGCATCGTGATTTTGCTGCCTTCAGTTGGTTGTCGAACGTTCACAGAGTCAATTGTTAAGTTATATCAGCCCTCAACAAGTAGTTCAAAATAGCCATTATAGACTGAAAGTGCAGTCAGTGATAAGAATTTTGCGCACAAAAAAACGGAAAATTTACGGACAAATTGTTACCCTTTCCATCTCAGATCAGACGGCTTCTACCCAAATGTGTCAGTTGACCAACTACAATTTTTTCCAAAAAATTACAGTAGATAATCATACTGAAGTTATGAAATATCCCAAAAGGATTTTGCAATTTTTAATTTATTAATTTTTTTTATTTTACAGTTATGCCCCTCCAAAATTTGGCTAAAAATATATACATTTTGAAAATCGTGCAGTACTTGATGTTTTTAATTGTATATACCATAACTCAGAAACTATAAAAGATAGAGAGTTGAAATTGCTTTTGTTTTGTTTTGAAGCTATAGAAATGTACTTTAACATAATATCTAAGAATTAAACACAAATCGATTAAAAATAAGCCAAATAATTACATAATTAATGGGAAAAATTGCGATTTTTTTTGCTGTAATTTTAAGATTTTTTTCTTCATACAAAAGAAGTTGGATCATTTTGTTAACTATGGAAATTTGTACCCTCATAGGGTAGGACTACTCATAAATTTATTTATAGTCTATGATGAATTTGCTTCATACGGCAGGCAGCTCGTTAAAATATTCCAAAATTTCATTTTTATTAAAATCTAAAAATCTGGCCAAATAATGTCCTAATAGCATTTTTGAACATCCACCTTACAGTTCCAACCAACTTCCAGTGATTATTGTTTGTTTCGCCAGCTAGAGAGATTTCTAGGCAGACAAGAGTCTAGAGAGTGACCAACAAACAAAACATACGGATTGTCAACAAGTTTCTCCGATGAGGGAATACAAATGCTGGTATTGCAGTACAATAAATGCCTCTGTAACATCGTGATTACCTCGAAAAATAGTGAACTTATTGCACAACATTTAGCAATTAATAAAGTTATCTCTAAATTAAAGAAAAAGCAACCAGTTTTTACTGTCTGGATGCGCCTTAAAGAATTAAATAATAAGATCCTCAAATCTCCTAAAGTTCTGGCAGCACAAACCGCCACCAATGGTATGCTTCTGAAAATGCATTGCATGTGGGCTTCAAAGTTAATGAAACAGTATAGATCATAATTGTTGCCTGCAACGGACACCAGTACTTAAATTGTATCCACTGTATAACCAAACACACATCTCAAGGAAACAACAACAAAAATTTAGTAAAACCTGTCACCGTTACACGGAAATCGACCAGTAGTGCGTAGACTTAAATCCAGGAATAGCTTCCTTCAATTATCTCACTGTTCTTTAAGAACAGTGAGAATCGAAACGTCGAGTGGATAAATGATATGAAGTGGCCTCTGCAATGGTGATGTTATTACTTTTTTTCCCTGCCATCGTCAGTCTTTTGACTGGTTTGATGCAATCCTCCATCCCTTCCTATCCTGTGCTAACCTCTTCATCTCTACATACCCCTTACAACCCACGTCCTCAATTATCTGCTTCATATATTCTAATCTCTTTCTACCTCTACAGTTCTTACCTTCGACTGTTCCCTCCACTAACAAATTAACCAATCCAGCATGTCTCAAAATATGACCTACCAGCCTGTCTCTTCTTTCTGTAAGCTTGTTCCATAAACTTCTTTTCTCACTCATCATTTCTAAAACTCATTCATTTCCTACTTTGTCTCTCCACTTAATTTTCAGCATTCTTCTGTAGCACCACATTTAAAATGCTTCATTTTTCTTTCTTTCTGGTATTCCTAAAGCCCATGCTGTGCTCCACACATAGAGTTTTGAAAAGTCCTTTCTAATTCCTAGATCAATGTTTGAAATTAAAGATTTCTCTTTTTCATGAAGGCTCTTTTTGCTAGTGCTATTCTGCTTTTAACATCATTCCTGCTTCGGCCATCGGTTGTAATTTTACTTCCCAAGTAACAGAACTCATTCACTTACTTCTCTTATTGCATCCGATCCTATTTTTATATTTAAACTACTAGTATTGGTATCATTTCTGCTACATTTCATCACTTTTGTTTTGCTTTGATTTATATTCAGTCCAAAATCTTCCTTCAGTATTTTGTTCATGCCATTCAGTAACTTTTCAATATCCTCAGCCCTCTCTGCTAACAAGACAATGTCTTCAGCAAATCATAACATACTGATTTTTTGTCCCTAAATACTTATGCTAAACGAATTTTTTTTAATTTCCTTTATTGCTTATTCTAGATAGAAGTTGAATATTAACGGGGATACACTACAACCTTGTCTCACACCCTTTTTAACTGATGCATGTCTCTCGTGATTCTCTACTTTTATAATGCTTATTTAATTATTCTTCTATCTCGATATTTAAGACTTGATTTCTTTAAATTTTTCACCTAATATTATCAAAAGCTTTTTCTAAATCAACAAATGCCAAAAAAGTATCTTTACATGATTTTTCCTAAACCCAAACTGGTATGCAATAAGTATTTATAATAAACAGAAAAGGCAGTGATGATACGCTGAAACAAACATTTAAGTGAAATTGGATACGCTGATAAGGTCCCTGGACCAATAAAATTCACAATGTAAATCACTGGGTACAAAATACTGCAAATCTGTGGTGTATTTTTGTCGCACAGAGTGGCTGTTATGTTAATTATTTTCATGCTACAAAGTAGTTCTGACAATATCATATACTGCAGTATTACTGGCTTATGCAGCCACTAATTACTGGAAATTGCTGCACCAGACACACAAACAATAATAATACTCGGCTTGTAAATAAAAAATGACATTACATTTATTCTGCCGTCTCACACGATTCAGCCGTTATTTGGAATGTGGGTTTTCAGATCATTTTATTAGATACATAGAAAAAACAAAATATTACATATTAGTGTTGACCATCGCTCGTTCCTGCGAGTTTCTTTTTCTAATCGACATCACACTTGTTAAAAGTGAGAGAGGATTGAGGAAAAGGAACAGGAAGGAATTCACCTTAGGCCTTTTGAAGAAACCATCCCAGCATTCATTTGGAGTGATTTGGAGCGGGGAAAACCAAAATCTGAATGGGGATTCGAACCCAAGGCCTCCAGAATTAGCATTACCACTTACCCACCAGGCCAAGTTAGTGGGTTTCATTCATTTACCCGTTTGTACTTACATTTTCTATTATAATTGATGCCAATGCACTCAATGGTACAGGTATATTACTGAATGAAGTTAATAATACATCATATAGCAGGGCCAGTTTAAATATCCTCATTTACTTTTTATATCCTTACTTTGGAATTTTAGTTGTGTTTTAAAATATGTCTGTCATAAATAAACCGACATGTCAAACTTTTAATTATAACTGTAGAATACTGTCACTAAGAACAAACACACTTATTTCATACATTCTTGGTACACATTTCTAGTGGAAGGAGAATGTCAAAATAGTTTATCTAACTACAATTATCACTTTCCGTTTTACTATTCTGTTCCAGTAATATCTGTGTCAATCATCTCCTAAAATACCCCAATTTTTATTTCCCCTACTCCAGTTTCAATTAACCATGTACTGCACAGTCCAATTAAGCAATCCAAATGTCAAAAACTTAAATTTTTTTAATATTAGTCTTTTTCACACATCTTTCCCAGAAAGTATTTGTTCCATACTTGATTAATCTATTAAAAAATGATACACAATTGACAGGCACTCAGATTGTGACAGCAATTTTCTTGCACAATGTATTGACATACTTTGCACCCAATAATTATTTTTCACTTAAGATTTTGTTCACATCACTAACCCTGATAAATCTGTTTCTCACTTCTAGCATATATAATCATTACAGACACGATTATATGCATTTGCATATTAAGCCTATTTTCCCCTCTTATTGCATATTTTACGTAAAGCCTAGTGATGATGCATATTTTCGCTATATTTAAAAAATTTTTGGTAGTGCACGTAGTTAATAAATAAAATGTTACGTTGTAGCTGGCTAAACCTACTAGCAGCACAGCTCTTAGTCTACGACGACTCCCTGAAGAACTACGACCCACGTCTGGGAATGTAAACAAACTGATTCCATCAACAAAGAAAGCGTTTCTTAAGGCACGTTCTCGTAATAATGCCTATAAAAAAATTGCCAAATAATGTGCCTTTACCTCCGGAACCAGTGGTAACTCTATGGGCGACGTGGGTTGAAGCTGTACTGTTTTACAGTGAACATTTCGAGGCCGTTAAAGGTGTAGTAAACGACTTTGATAGCGGAGAGGCTATGACAGTTTGTCAGTACAAGGAAGCATTTAACAATTCTAGTATTAAAACCATAGCCGAGATTAGCATTCGTTTCTCCCACATACCTGCGAGTAATAAAAAGCTTTAAAATTCAAGGTTTGACGTTGATTGAATCTACTCAGTTAATGCATAAAATTCGCATTGCCAGAGGTATTCCTGTGTAAACTTAAAGTGAAGTTTGAACAATAACTCATGTTTTGAACCTTTGAGTCACGTTGATAGTTTTAGCACCGGGGCGGGTAAACTATTTCTAGAAACAATGACTGCTAACACAGCACCCAAATTCAAATACTGCCCAGTTACATCAGTCAATGTGGAACAGTCCATATACACGAATAAAAATATTTTGAGAGATTGAAGAAACAATCTTACTATTGAATATTTGGAACAGTACCCAACTGTTTATGTTTATAAAAGAAAAGAAAATAGTTAAATAATTGTTAACTATCGAATTTATGAATATGTTATTCTTCTACTTACTAATTGCATGCTGATTTTTAAGTAAAAAATCTAAAAATTACTATTTTTATACTATCTAATGTTGCATATTTCGACACTTTTCATGTATACTTTAAGCATTTTCCTTGCATATTTCTAGCTTTTCGTGTTGCATATAACCCGGTCTTAAATAATAACTATATTTCTTTATTTTTGATTCTTTAGGCTTTACAGCTCATCAAAGTTGAGGTCATTAGAAGCAGAGGACTCACGAAGGAATTAGTTGTTCTGAATGAACCATCCTGCCATTCACCTCTCAAACTGAAATACATATGGCCAGACAAGTATGGCATGTAGTAACGAGAATTTTGAAGCAGGTTATATTACTCCGATTGGCACAATTTCTCGTTGTTGTGTTGGCAAACATGTCTTAGAAGTATCTATATATTTTGAGCTATATTGGATGTTTAGTCTCTGTTAAAAGGATAACATGAATTTTGATACAGTCAGCAATTTTTCATTTGTATAAATCATGGATCAGAGAATTTGCATTGAATTTTGCTATAAAAATGGAATTAAGTGCTTTTAGAAATGTTAAATATTGCTTCTGATGAATCTTGAATCTACTATGAGTAAAACAAGTGTTTATGAATGGTAGAAGCATTTTCAAGATGGCCGCGAAGACACTAAAGATGACAAACGCATGGGTCGTCCTAGCACATCACCGATGGTAACGTGGAAAAAGTGAAATAAATGATTACGAACAATTGCCAAATCACAATTAGAGAAGTTCCTGATGTTGGCATATTAATTCGTTGATGCCATGAAATTTTTTTGATCTGTTTTGGGTAAGAAACATGTTACAGCAAAATTTATTCCAAGGGTTGAGTTTCGAATAAAAACAGCGGCGAACAGAAGTTGCTCGGGATTTGCTAAATGAAGTGAACAACGATGCAGAACTATTGAAACGTGTCATAACAGGTGATGAAACATGGGTTTATGGGTATGATGTCGAAACTAAGGCTCAATCGTCCCAGTGGAGGCATTCTGGATCGCTAAGATCGAAAAAAGCTTGACAAGCTCAGTAAACTGTGAAGGTTCTGCTCACTATGTTCTTCGATTTTAACAGCATGGTGCACAATGAGTTTTTGTCACAAGGTCAAACGATCAATAAGGAATACTACCTTCAAGTTCAAAGGCGATTGCAAGACGCAGTCCGAAGAAAACGCCTGGATTTGTGGCAAAACAATTCGTGGCTTTTGCATCACGATAATGCACCTGCTCATACATCATAGCTTGTTCGTGAATTTTTGGCAAAACAACACTACAATGATGCCCAGCCTCCATATTCACCAGACATGGCACCGTGTGACATTTTTCTGTTCCAAAAAAACTTCAAGGGCTATCGTTTTACAATCATAGATGAGATTAAAAGTGCATCGCTGAAAGAGCTCAAAGCTATCCCAAAGATCAAGTTTCAGAAGTGTTTTAGGGAATTGGAGAACCGCTGGCATAAGTGTATAATATCTAACCGGTACTATTTTGAAGGTGATAACATCGATGCAAAAGAATAAATAAAATTATTTCCAAAAAATGAAAATACCCGTTATGTTTTGAACAGACGTCATACTTGAACCCGCATCCTCCCAAATACTATGCCCGAGTGTTACTGCTTATCTATCGGACACTGTAATCGACTACAAATTGTCGACACAATCCAAAACCCGTATATCCTCATTAAGCGTAGGTCAACCAATATGAGATAGTTCTCAACATTGCATGCAAATAAGACATTCTTGGTATGAGCTTATAGAAAACGTTCTAGTGATCAAATTCTCAGTTGCTATTGTCAACAATGGAAGGTGAGCAACTAAATTATATTCCGGACTACATTGCCGTCTATTACGTAAACTGTATTCCAACAGATAGCCAGCACAAACTATTTCAATTTGAGACGTTTCCCGACACATATTCTATTGGTAACTTTAGTCATTGACTTGCATGCAGCCTCTATCACTGGTTTCCATCTGAAAACCAAAATCCTGGTTACTAATTGTCATAGACACTGTTATAACTAGGATCCGGATCTTTAAGACAAGTCATATTTTTCCCCGTCTGATTTTTCAGCTGTAATTCTGAATTAAACACCGATTCAACATTTCTGATTGTATTTAGATGTATTTTATATAGCATATAATACATATTTAGGCCATTTTGCTATTTTTGGTCATATTACAATATTATCTATGATCATGTTGTCATTTTTTGAGGAAAAATCTAATAATTTTTTTTTAACAGTACCGGGATTTAACTAGATATAGATGAGAAGAAATTAAGATAATTATTCATGAATTTGTACTTCTATTATACACTGGAGGAAAAACCAAACTAATTGTCACTGAATTGGTCAGAATTCACCAGTCAAGAATTAAAGTTATACATTATTGTGACTCTCTAAACGTAATGTTGTGCCCGCCTTTTAATCTCGACAATGCAGCAGCAGCATGCCTGTGTTGATCAGCGTCAATCAATATCTCATTGAAAAAATTTTGAAAATAATCCTTGGTCAGTGTTAAATCTTCAGTGGATCAGCGAGTACCGACATGCCAAAAACAAAATTTGCTTAAAATTACAGAGTTATGTATGGGAATTTGGAGAGGAGTATTTTAGTACAGATGAATGAGTTATTTCCTGTAAATTATGTGAAATTAAAGTGACTTCAACAAAGCGATTTAAAATTTAATTTCCTAATGGGGCAGTGAGCATGGAAGCAAATTATACTGCCTACATGAAAGCGACACTGCTAGATAAAATAAGTGCTGTATAATTGAACATGTTTTCACGTACAGTAAATTTAAATGTTTGTTCATATTTTGTAACTTTTAGGTCATATTTGCCCGCTTGTAAGTTCATATTTCTCTATTTTTTGGTCCAAAAGAGGCGAACCCTAGTTATAATGCCGTCCTGGATTTCGAACCAACAAACGTACTTGCACGTACGAAAAGGTTCTTGGACAGCATTACATCAGCCATGTCTGCAATGACCTACCGATCCAGGATTCTGGTTTTCAGCCAAGTGAACCTGAGATCCTGGCAACTGAGACCAAGAAAGTGACCTAATCTCTCAGTGGAAAGTGTCGAATCATTGGCTCATCAAAGATCCTTCCAGAACCCAATTGAGGAAGGTGATGACTGGGTTCAAATCATTAAGTCATTTTTTTCCTTCCTTCTTTTTGAGTTGAAATGCTTAATTAAACACTGAACATTTCTAAATGTATTTTATATGGCACAAAAATGCATATTCAGGTCATTTCCCCAGTTTTGATCATATTATGATAATATTTACAGTCACATTTTGAGGAAAAAACTGGTCATTTTTTAATAGTACCAGAAATTTGTGGCGGCATGGCTTTAGATATAGATGAGAAGAATCTAAAATAATTATTCACAGAATTGTATTTCTATTATACATTGGAAGTAAAAACAAGACTAATTTTCACTGAACTGGTCGGAATTCACCTGTCAAAAATTAACATTCAGGGTGGCCACAAGGTAATGATTCTGATATTTCCAGGTTTTCCAGAAAAATATGCCATATTTTCCCATGATTTAGAAAGTTTATTTGCATGATTAAGATATTTAAAGTTTTAATTAGATTTTGATTGTAAATAATTAAATCTGGTACAAAACTCAAAAAATTAGGAAAAGAAACATATTTAAGAACGTTTATTTGAAAATTTTATAACTAATTTAGTAATCTTATGAAGCATAATTAAAAATGAGTAGCACAAAAATAAGATAATGACTAATATGAACTAGAACAAATTAGTAATCTTTCAATATTTGGTAGATAAAATAATTGAAGATTTTTAAATTGTTCATCAGTAACTTGACTCAGTCAAAAGCTTAGCTTTTTTATGCCTTTTTTCATTTGCTACACTTTTCTTTTCAAATCTTCTGGTTCAGTTATTGTAGCTTCTTTTGTTCCATCTTCAATTTCTTCTGTTTCCGAGTTAACACTTTTGCGTAAGTTTCCGCAAGTCTACGCAAGATAGCATGAACACAAGTTTGTATAAACCACGCAATCGTGTAGGCTCACCTTGCATGGTTGCTTGCGTGTGCCGCTCGCCTTGGCAGCGGTTTATTTGGAGCAAGTCAAAGGCACGAGCACGATGTTTATACTGTCGCATCGATTCAGCATTTGAAAGAGCTCTGAATGATGCAAAACTTTATAAATCCTACGTATTTAGACATCTGGTTTGTATTTACATGATCTTATGTATTATTTTGTCCCTGCTTTAATTCACCTTATATCATCAATACAGAAAAGTTATAAAGCCGTATAATTATCGCTATTCACATTTTTGCTTCGAAGACTCTCCACAAATTCAATTTTTTTGGAACATCTGTTTCACACTTAGCTTGAAATTGTAAAACTGTTTAGTGAAACATAAAAACACCTTTATAAACTTACTACTCTACGATTGCTGTTTTATTCAGCAAAAAATATAACTTCTGAGTTTACATGTAGAACCATAATTCTGATTTAGATGTCATCCACCTTTTTTTAAATATAATTTCAAATGCCGAGTTCCAGAAAGAGTTGATGTCAGCGCTCGTGTACGAACATCTCGCAGTCGTATCTTGACGAGATGCAAGTTGCTAGTGTTAACGCGGCATTTGTTGGCTATTTTATGACAAAAATATATAAGCTGAATTATTTAATGCAAAAGTTCAATATTAAAATAAATTATCAAAAAATTTCCAAATTTTGGGTTGTTGCAATTAAAATTCCCTGATAATTTTTGAAATTACTTGGATTCCCTGATATTTCAAGGTTGCTTTAAATTCCCTGATAATTCCAGATTTTCCAGGTCTGTGGCCACCCTGGTATTATATATATATAAAATAAGCATAGTATACTACAATACAAAACTTACACTTTCTAAAAAAAATTGATTTGAATATCTTACCTGATTTTATGTCTTGGTTGATCAATCTAGAGGACAATGACGGTTGGGACAACTCTCAAATCAACAAACCACTTTATATAAAGAGAATTTAATATACAACTATCATTATTATATTTTTTTTGTTTGCATTCTTTTTGGAACAGTGTCGACACATGCACACTCATACTGTCTCTGCAGCTATTTACACGGGTTGAGATCGAGGTGGTGGGGGCGGCGCGCCCCTCCCTACCGCCGGTCGGGCGACGTCGCGTCGCACGTCCGCCGCAGCGACAGCACCAGGTCACAC
The DNA here is from genome assembly GCA_031002005.1 of Vandiemenella viatica. Taxonomy (NCBI): domain Eukaryota; kingdom Metazoa; phylum Arthropoda; class Insecta; order Orthoptera; family Morabidae; genus Vandiemenella; species Vandiemenella viatica. The sequence continues at coordinate 3,584,448 of JARYHS010006518.1, forward strand.
GGCGAGCGCAGCTTCCACGGCAGCGAGAACTCACTGCGCAACACACAAACACCACACCTCCCAAATACAACACTGATTCACTGCAGTGTTTTAATCAACACAGTTAAAAAAAAATCAGAGCATAAAACATTAATATATTATTTCTAGAAATATCGGTAACAAAGGACAGGAAATATGACTCATCACTCACCAAAGTTGAAGGCAGCGATGGGTGAAGAACATACATGACAAACACAATTTTTCGGTTTTACACCTTACTCATGCTAAAGAAAACGAGTCATGTGGTTTGGGAGGTGTGCACACACTGAAGTTTATCACATGACTGAGTGGATTATTGATATGGTAGGGAGACAGGTGTTGTATATAAATACGTACATCGCAGAGGGTGATAGAATTAGTAATATACCAAAAGGGTACGGAATGTGGAAGCAAAAACAAAAATTAGACACACAAATATTGACAGATAAATTAAAAACATGTACAATTTCGGTTTTACCTTATTTATGTTTTACAAAATGGGCCTTGTGGTTTGGGACACAGGGGCCATGCTAATCTTCTATGTACCATTCCAATACCTCCCTATCTTTGTAACTTATATCCCGAACCACATGGCACATTTTCTAAAACATGAATTCAGTAGAACTATAATTATTCGAATCAATTGGGACTGGAACCTATTTGGACAGTCAAAAATTCAGATAATTGGATTTTTTTCCGAAAAAGTGTCTATTTTAATTATTTACTGTATGTATGTTGAAAATGGGGAAAAAAGTATTTTTCAAGAAAAAGAGATTTTAATTAATTAAATGAAAAGGCAACACTTTTACATGTCAAACATGTCAAGCGCACTTAAAGTGCTGTATGTACCGTACTGTAGATAAAAGTCATTGCCTGCTGAACATCTCGGTCAAAGTAAGCTGCTTGGGGAGCGTGCATAAACCACGTAGCTCCATTTTAGCCACCTGTGAACCCCCCCCCCCCCCTCCACATAGGACGTAGCTTTTTTCCCTTTTGATTCCAGAAGACATTTTGTACTGTTTTCTCTTGTCAGACTATTGTAAATTACATACAGAGGTAATTAACCGAGGGAAATAAATATTCACATGCTGTTGTGAGTTCAGTTCCTCATTTTAACTGTGAAAAATGTTACGAAAGGAAAACTACGTGGTCTGGCTCGGAATCCCTCCTCTCCCCACGTAGCCCAGCGTAGCCTTCCAGCTAACCCCTCCCCCCCTGGACCGAGCCACGTTATTTGAAGAATGTGTATTCCTGGTCCTCACATATGCCTGCCAGACTTGGACCGTAAACAGTCACACGAAGCAAAAACTGAGAAATGCCCAGTGAAGTATGGAAAGAACAGTTTATTTATTTATCGTATGGGTTTTAAGAACATTGAATAAAATATATACACTGCAACGTTGCAAGATTAAAGACATATATCTAGTTTATTAACGTAGTTTTTTCGATTCCTGAGTTGCCAGCAGGAAGTCCACAGGGTCACCACTGTAAGATTTTATAGGACATTCTTCAACAATATGACCAATAGTGTGAGTTTCTCCACATTCACACAAGAGCAATGCTAGGGTTTACAAGAAGAGACAGGAAAAGGGCAGTCTACATTCGTTCGATAATCAAAGTGACTGACATCTTAGAAAGAGTGACGACCCAAAAATGGTAATGGACCGGTCATATCGCTCGAAAAAGAGACGACAGATGGACTACGGCAGTACTGGATTGGACACCATGGAATCTGAAAAGAGCAAGAGGAAGACTCCCGGACCGTTGGGATAAGGACTTACAAAGAGTAACAGGAGTGAACTGGAAGAGAATTGCTCAAGATCGATCAGCCTGGAACGAATTTGTGAGGATCACATATCTATTACAGATTATTCCATGGTATGCACGCAAGCTAATAGAGATTTCTTGAGATTCATGCTGTCGTTGTTTGAGATGTTGTTGGTTGCCAGGAGCGACGTAGTTGAGTCGTTACCTTAAGTTCGTAAATTCAGTATACGAACTGGGAAGTCCGATATAAAAGTAACGGTCTTACTTGGAGACCATCAGACCTGTTCAGAACAGATTTTGATCCCCCGAGTATATGTTGAAGGGTATTTTCTCCATATGTCTAGGTTACAATTATTTCTTCAAAATGAGCCCTGGGTATCGAGAAATTAACGCGGAAACATATGTAAATAAATTTTAAATATTATAATTTTAGTACATTGTTTAAAAGCTTCACCGTGGTGTATGCGGTAAGGCGCTTTCTTTGCATTTTGCGAACCCGGGTTCGCAAAATGGGAAGTTAGCGCCTTATCGCATTCACCACGCTGAAACTTTTAAACAATGTACTAAAATTATAGTATTTAAAAGATATTCACATATGTTTCCGCGTTAATTTCTCGATACCTAGGGCTCATTTTGAAGAAATAATTGTAACACAGACATATGGAGTAATTACCCTTCAACATATACTTGGGGGATCGAAATTCGTTCTGAACAGGTCTGATGGTCTCCAAGTTAGTATCAGCCGGTGTTGGTGGAGAATGTTAAATTATTAACTCATTGAAATAAAAGTTATTACCAGAACAATTAATGGCTTGAGCATCTGTTCAGTAGTTAGATGTTTTCTATGAAAATAAGCTAACGAGGAAAGGGCGACCGTGTTTGAAGATAATAAAATTGTTTTCCGTACGAGATTACGTAAATCAGAGGCACCAGGCTGAAACGATGTAAGCGAGAATATTTTACACAAATTAGGACAAAATTATGTAGCATTAAGGCTGCGAGGTTAGGTCTCACCTCGGGAGGTAGTCCGTGACGAGGCTGCCGAAGGCGGCGACGGGCAGCGAGTCGACCACCTCGACGTACGCCAGGTCGTCGACGGCCGGCCACAGCGAGGGCAGCGGGCCCGTCGAGCCGCCCCCGCCGTCCGAGCGCCCGCCCCCGGCACGCGCCGCCTCCCGCTGCCTCAGCTTCTCCAGGTGGCGCTGTTCCCTGATCCTCTGCACGTCCCACCTGATGCACAAAAAGTACGTTTATCATGATTCAGTTTTTTTTTTTAATGTAAAACTTTATCCAAATTGCACACACACACACACACACACACACACACACACACACACACACACACACAAGTTGAAAAAATTAGCGGATCTCAGAAAATTTTCCGAAAACCTGATTAAATGGTGGAAACTGTCCCCTGTGACTTTATTTCCTGTTTGTGAAACTCTCTATCAAATCTGTACTGTTATAAATCTATAAGCAGGTAGTACTTAATTGTCTCTTTGCTCAAGGATCACACAAAAATTACTGAACCAATTTGGACATTTTTTTCCTTTATGGCTTTACACCTTTTGTGACACAACAGAAATAGTTTTTAGACGGTTTTTATGAATGAATTATATTTCATTCTTTGGGCACCATCAGACATGTTAAGAACGGATTTCGATCTTCTTCATATATGTTGAAGGGTACACAGCGTATATGTCTGTAGTATATTTCGCACAATGCGCCCTAGTTTTTAAGATATTCACATGCACATAAACAAAAAGTTCTAAATATCGCGTGTATAGTAAATTATTGCACCATTTTATCAAATGGCAGCGTGGTCTACGCAGTAGGATGTTAGCTTCATTATTTTCTGACAAGAGTTCAAATCCTCGCTGAATCAAATATTTTTATTTATTTTTATCATCAGAAATTGTCAAGTTTGACCTATTTATTTTGTTAATACTTCATTTAACTACTTTTAGTGAGTGAAATAATATTTAAAGCAAATCATATTACCTACAATTCAGCGTCATTTCTTTTGCCTGAAATTCGTTTTTTTGTAATGAATTCACGGGTCTATCGATGGATTGTCATTTTCACAACACAAATTCGCCGCACACCCTTGAAAACTTCATTGCAATCGTACATCAGGAAAGTCTCCAATCTTAAATTATTTTTTCACTTTTTGTTAATAAGTTGTTTTGGTGCGTTTTCAATTGAAATAGTTACTATCATGTTATTTATTTCATCTTCGTTGTTTTTTTACTTCTATATAATCAAGAAGTATTTTAAACGAAATAAGTAGCATTGGGAAGATAGTTTCTTCTTTCTTTCTTCTACACACGATTTTTTCCAAAAACGATTGCGTGTAAATGGTTGAAAATAAAATAGTAGGTCTATCCGTGACGAAAAATGGAGCTCAACAAGGAAATGGAAGAACAAGTGACAAATGCTTATAAACATTGCAAAATTCTTGTGTCAGATTCCAGTTTACTAGCAGATTCGCCTCCTGACTTAATTTCATTGGGTATGGGCGAGTCATATTAGGAAGCCATTGTTGATATATGGGCCGAAATTATGTTTGTTGTATCTGTTATAAGCAGTAAATTTTATTTCGCGCAATAAAATTGTGTAAATGAAGTTTTAACAAAATTAATAAGTCAAACGTGACAATTGTTGAGGATAAAAATAAATAAAATTTGATTAAGCGGGGATTTTAACTCAGGTCAAAAATTATGAAATTAACACCCTACCGCACAGACCATGCTGCCATTTGAAAATACAGGGCAATAATTTACTACAGACCCGACATTTCGAATTTTTTGTTATTTGAATGAAAATAACTAAAAAACTAGAGCGCATTTTGAGAAACGACTATACCACAGATATATATGGTGTGTACCCTTCAACATATATGAAGAAGATCGAAATCCGTTCTTAACATGTCTGATGGTCTCCATGTTAGAGCGAAGAAAGTTTTGTTTACCATAGTGAGAAGAGGATACAGCAAGGTTTGAACGGTACAGATTGCATATATGAGTTGTTGCCACAATTTTTAGTCACTGCTGAAAAGAGCCTTGCATTTTCAGATATGTGATGTCTCAAATGTAATTCCTTGAGGAAGCAAACAAAACCATGGTAATAAAGTATGAAACTGTTGAAAATAGAAAAGACTAGATTTTTTATAATTATATGACAAATAAATCAACAGTTATGCAACACTCGTTAGGTCATCGAAGGTGGGAAAGGACTGGATGCAAGGAATTCAGCCATGGTCTTTTAAAGGAAGCATCCCAGCATTCGGCTCGAGTGATTTGAGAAAACCGTGGAAAACCCAAATCTGGATGTTCACACGGGTTTCGAACCTGTGTCCTCCCAAAAGCGAGGCCAGAGCATTACCATTCACCGACCACACTTGGTAATTTGGATGGGGTTTGAAAGCTTGTGGTATATCTTATCCATCTACATCTTAAAATCTGTGGTGTATTTTATAACGGAGCAACAAATGATAATTCATTTGTACCGAGAACAAATAGTCATTGTAGATCAATTCGGATATTCGGTATTTGGCGTATGGACAAATATATTATTCGTTGCAAGTCTAGTAAAAACAATTTCTGTACAGTGATAAAAAAACTTTTTTTTTTTTTTTTTAAAAGTGACCATCACCGTAGATCAAAGCCGAGTTAGACGATATTTATGGGGACTCTGCTCGTGTGTTGAAGACCGTCTGTTTCAGGAAAAACGAATTTAAATGTTGCTGAACCGGCACTTGAAGACAAAGCACACTCACAGTAGATAGAGTAGACAAAACGCACGGTATGGTTGTGGAAGATCGCCGGGTGAAGTTGCTTGAAATTAAGGATCATACAGAAACATACTGAAAAAAATAAGGTCGAGTGCACTACCGACTGCCGGCTCTCAACTACAAACACAAGTGAAAGGAGACTGGTAACTGTTTTTTTCCCCGCTATCCAGTCATATTTTCAAAGAATTATCTTAATTGATTACTTGCAAAAGGTAGGGCAATAACAGGAGAATACTATACAACATTATTGGACCAATTTAAAAAAGAGCCAATAAGTAAACGGCCAAGATTGGCGCACAAAAAAACTGCTGTTCCACCATGACAACAAACCGTCTCGCATGCTGACCGTTGCAATGGAAAAATTACGCGAATGGGGTTTCGAACTAACTACTATATTTGAGATTTGGCTCCGTGCAACTTTTTCCTGTTCCCAAATTTGAAAATCTGGCTCGGTGAGAAGAAAGTCTCGTTGAATGAGAAAGTCATCAAAACTGTCAACGAGTATTTTGCAGGCTTTGAGACAAAATACTTCTATGATGGTATTAAAAATGTGGAAGACTTGTTCGATCAAATATATCAGCCCCTTAATTGGGATCTATGCTGAGAAGCAAAGGTGAACTTTTCAACAAACAAACAAAACAAAAAAAGTGTTTTACTTGCCTTTTTTTACCAGACTTATCAAATGACCCTCATATAGTGAACGATACAGGGAAAGATAATCAGTTAAATAAGATCCTTTTCCAGGCCTCAATACTTCTGAAAACAGAGTTTATTCCACATTGGAGACAGGGGGCGTTAAACTAGCCAAGTAGACGGGACTTCAACCATACGATGGATCCTGGACCAGCAAAAATACAGCCAGTGCGTAACTACTAATAGTACTCCATTTGGTTCTTGTAACGATGACCTCTTAACCAGTGGAAATAATATATTTTGCTTCCTTGGTGAGAATGAATATTGTCATGCTAATCAGCAAACCGTGTAACTCCTAAAAGACAAAATTTACATAAGTAAACAAAAACTAATTTTTATTTATATCAATGCTCCAACTACGTTTTTTTAGTGACACGAATTTTTTTTTTAATAATAACATTGCATTTTTATATGATTTACAGAAATTTAATTTGTTTATGCAGTTAGCAGATTTTATAGAAAAAAATAAAATAAAAATTGGGAGTTCAAGGTTTGCTAGTTGGTATGACAATATGTGACCACATATGGACAAGTTAACATGTACTATTACAACTGGAACAATCTTGCATTAATTTTTCATAGTCCTAGCATAGTTTTTGCCTTCCTGTCAACATTACACACGTCATTAACTTTAATGATATAAGAGAAGACTAAGGGTGACAGACTGGCAAAGGCGGTGGTGAAATTCTTTTTTTATTTGATTAATGCTTTACACCGTGTTGATGCCAAGGGCATCAGAGTAGAGATGGGTCGTTTGCGAGTGAATCAGTTCTATTGAGCAATTCTTTTAAAAGAGCGAGTGAGCAGTCGCTCACTAAAAAGTGAACGGTAGTTCTTCTAGGCGAGTCGGCTAATTCTGAAGACCAAGAAGAGCTTGTTGACATGGGCTTTGTGGACTGTTAAGCTAAAAAAAAAAGTCTACTAATTGCATCAAAGTCGACTTAAGTGGGGTATTTTCATCGAAAAGTGGGGGTGTAACTGGATTCTGAGGGGTGACCTAAAAAAAAAAGGTCTCAAATATTGCTGAGCAAGTGAACTGTCCAAAAGAACTAGTTCTTTTCGTAGAGTGAGCAAATGAACACCACTCTTTTTAGTGAGTCACTTTGCCCACCTCTACATCAGAAGTAGGAAAGAATTAGGAGTACATAACAGGAAGGAATTGCGTCAAGGCCTTTTGAAGTGCCGATTCCAGCAATCATTTGGAGAGATTTTGGAGAAGCAACAGAAAACTGAAATTTGGAAAGCCAGATGGGGAACTAAATCCACATTCACCTGAATGCAAGGACCCAATAGGCATGGTGGAAATTTCGAGTGTATTGAAGAAGATGGTGCAAAATATTGGAAAAGAAGAACGAAAGCTGTGCTATTTGCGGACAACCTACTAGTTTGTGGAGAAGATGAAAGAGAGGTACAGTATCAGCTGGATGTGTATGAGAGAGTAGTTATATCATATAGCACGAAGTTCTCTGCAAGAAAGAGTGAAGTGGGGACCACAACAAGAAAGGAGAACGGTCATATCACTTGGAGGAGAGTCAGTTAAATTAAATGGGATGTTTCAAATATTTGGGAAATATTTAAAAAAATGGAGGAAACAGGACGGAGATATGAGTGTTGATTAAATATAAACAGGACTTTTTTTAATCGAGAGTGCAATAATGGTCCAAATAGTCGAGCACTTCTACACATGTTTGTTGGGAATATCAGGAATGGAGAGAGTAATAGTTGCCCTTACTACAGGCAGTCAGTAATACAGCTAACAAGACCTGCACCCCTCAAACAGCGCAAAGTGTAATTATTAAATTTCTCACTAGTTAAGGCGAGAAACCAACTGAAATTCTATGGCGATTAAAGGCACAGTTGGGGAATCGTACACTGATAAGGACTTGTGTGTTTGACTGGTATAAGGAATTCGCGAAAGGCCGTGAAGAGGTCAAAAATGAGAGCCGTGATTGTCGTCCACAGACAAGCATTACAGAGCAGAAAATTCACACAATTCGTGACTTTACTGAGGGTGACCGACATTTGACAATTTCCAAAATTTCTTGTGAGGTCAGAATAAGTTATTGAGTCTACCGAGACTCCTGCTGCCACGCCGTGATTGGTCGGCTTCGGAACCGGTCGTAGACGGGGTCCTATCCCGTCACAACTCATCGTTCGTTCAAAGGAGAAGTCAGAAGACAAAGCCTTCGCCATAAGCTGCTCAGTAATGCAAGAGCAACTACTAGCGAACGCTCCGTTGATCTGGATGCGCCGTGTCGTGCGTGTCTCGGCACGCTGTCGACAAATAGTATCGACGAGTGGCGTCCGAGCTTCACTCAGCTGGTACCCGCAGTCGCTGTTGACAAGGTTTGACGCGAGACGAATTTCTACTGCTTCAGCGAGAATGTTGTTCCAGACGCTCCCAGTAAGCGCCAGTAATCTGGTATTTTCAAAATCGAAGCTGTGTTCCGCTACCACAGACTTCTCTTCTGCCCCAGACGAACGTGTCAAGCATGCTCCAGACAGCGTTGGTTAACACACCGTATCATCTGGCCAAAGTACCTATTTCCACATTCACAAGTAATGCTATATACCACATGTGTCCACAGAGCAAGGTCATCCTTGGGGGAGCACAAAATGTTATTCACAATTCGACATGGCTGATGGATGAGCAACTCATGATGAAGGCTTTGTCTTCTGACATTCCCTTCGAACGAGCAATGACTTTCGGCCCGTCTCCTACAGACCATGCGAACAGGGGCATCGAATCATGTTGCGACGTGACAGGACCCCGGCTACGACCGATTCCAGAGCCGACCAATCACAGAGTAGCAGCAGGAGTCTGGGTAGGCTCAACAACATTGCACGTTCTCAACCGTATTTCACCAGAAGATGGCGACAGCGAATGAGATCGTCGAATTATTGTGTAACTATTACACTTCTTTAACCTGGCTAGTCACCCGAGAACATTTCGTATATAAGCCGTCACTTGATCATCCTGACCTATCACCCTGTAATTTTCATCTCTTACCACTGAAAGAATCACTGGGAGGCCAAAAGTTTGAAGATGACAATGCAGTCGAGGGCTCTGCGCACAGTTGGCTACTGACTCAACTCCTTCCTTTTATGATAACAGCATCAGAAAGCGTCCGATATGCTGGGAAAATGTGTTTCTAAAGCAGGAGATTATGTTGAGAAATAGTATGTACCCGGTTCATTTGATATGGTATTTTTTTTTAAAAAATAAGTTATGTTTATATTTGATCCACCCTTGTAAAGATGTGCAGATAGATTTTTTAAGAGTATTAGAGGTCTGGTATGGAGTAGGGATGTTCCACAAAAGAGTAAGGAGGTAATCTATAAAACCTACTTTTGCCAATTTTGACGTATGGATCAGAAACGTGGATGACGAAGGAGAGGGACAAAGGAAGACTGCAAGCTGCAGAAATGAGATTTCAGAGGAGTAGAGTAGAAGTAACGAGGAGAGCAAAATGAGGAATGTGAGAATTGGGGAGGAACTGCTAAAGTGAAAAATAGATAAATCTACGTTACAGTGGTACGGGCATGTAAAGAGAATTTGAGAGGATATGGAAAGAGAAGAGGACCGGAGGAAGACTGAGGCACAGATGGGTGGAAGATGTTAAAAAAAATGTGTGGAAGAAAGAGGAAGAAATTGGGCGACAGTGGAAGGAGACGGGAAGTGCCGGCGAGGCTTTCGTTCCCAGCAGACAGGCCACACTGGAAGCTGTTCTACATTGAGGTGACAAAAGTCATGGGATTTAAATATGCAAATATATAGATGGCAGTAGTATCGCTTACAAATTGTATAAATGGTCAGTGCCTGGGCAGGACTTTCATTTGTGGTCAAATGTTTCGTGTGAAAAGGTTGATTATGTAATTGTGGCCACGCGACGAGAATTTCCGGATTTCGAACGCGGTACGCTAGTTGGAGTTAGATGCACGGGACATTCCATTTCGGAAATCGTTACAGAATTCAACATTCTGAGATCCACAGTGTCAAGAGTGTGCTGAGAATACCTAAATTCAGGCATAACCTCCCATCACGGACAACACAGTGGTCGACCCCCGGCGCTTAATGAGCGCGACCAGCGACGTCTGCGTAGACTTGTCTGTGTGAACAGACAATCAACACTGCGTGAACTAACCACAGGAATGAATGTGGGACGTCCGACGGACGTGTCCGTTAGGACAGTCCGGTGAAATTTGGCTTTAATGGGCTATGGCAGCAGGAGACCGACTCGGGTGCCATTACTAACAGCACAACATTTCCAGCAGCGGCACTCCTGGGTTTGTGGCCATATCAGTAGGACCGTAGACAACTGGAAAAAAGTGGCTCGGTCAGACGAGTCACGATTTCAATTGGTAAGAGCTGATGGAAGGGTACTAGTGTGGTGCAGACCCCATGAAGTCATGGACCCGTGTTGTCAACAAGACACTGTGCAAGCTGATGGTGGCGCCATAATAGTGTGGGCTGTGGTTACATGGTGTTCAGCTACTGGGAGACCACTTGCAACCATTCATGGACTTCATGTACCCAACCAACGATGGAATTTTTCAGAATAACAATGCGCCATGTCACCGGGCCATAACTGCTTGCGGTTGGTTTTAAGAATATTCGGGACAATTACAGTGGATGATTTGGCCACCGCGATCGCCCGACACAAATCGCATCGAAAATTTATGGGACATAATCGAGAGATCAGTTCGTGCACAATATCCTCCACCGGCAACACTTTCGGAATTATGGACGTCTATAGAGGCTGCATGGCTCAATATTTCTCCAGAGGACTTCCAATGACTCTTGGAGTCCATGCCACCTCGTGTTGCTGCACTTCGCCGGGCAAACGGAGGACTGACATGCTATTAGTATGGTATGCCATGACTTTTGTCACCTCAGTGTTGATAACTAACAGCTTCAATGAGGAACATTCTGCTGAGCAACAGAAATAAAATTTAAATTACGGTACCCGTCAAACTGATTTAGTGTCAAGTGAAAGTGCTGACCGTTTACGCCTCCTCTCGTCGACTTCGTAGCGCTGGTGCCGCTTGCCGAAGACGTCGTCGTCCAGGTTCTCGGTGCCCTCCATGGTGTAGCAGCTGGTGTAGACTTTGTGCCTCCAGCTAGGCACCTGTCAACACAACAAACACACCGTCACAAATAATACGATATCATCATTAAATGTAGGAGAGATTGCTAATAGGGACCTGATAAGAGGATCTAAATTCTGTCAGTTTTTCAATTAGATTAGGGTGACAGGTGGGTTATTAAAGAACAGTTAGTTGGGTATTCTTCTACATATATACAGGGCTATTACAAATGATTGAAACGATTTCATAAATTCACTGTAGCTCCATTGATTGACATATGGTCACGACACACTACAGATACGTAGAAAAACTCATAAAGTTTTGTTTGGCTGAAGCCAGAGCGCTTGAGAGCGCAGTGAGACAAAATGGCGACAGGAGCCGAGAAAGCGTATGTCGTGCTTGAAATGCACTCACATCAGTCGGTCATAACAGTGCAACGACACTTCAGGACGAAGTTCAACAAAGATCCACCAACTGCTAACTCCATTCGGCGATGGTATGCGCAGTTTAAAGCTTCTGGATGCCTCTGTAAAGGGAAATCAACGGGTCGGCCTGTAGTGAGCGAAGAAACGGTTGACCGCGTGCCGGCAAGTTTCACGCGTAGCCCGTGGAAGTCGACAAAGGAAGCAAGCAAGGAGCTAAACGTACCACAGCCGACGGTTTGGAAAATCTTACGGAAAAGGCTAAAGCAGAAGCCTTACCGTTTACAATTGCTACAAGCCCTGACACCCGATGACAAAGTCAGACGCTTTGAATTTTCGGCGCGGTTGCAACAGCTCATGGAAGAGGATGCGTTCTGTGCGAAACTTGTTTTCAGTGATGAAGCAACATTTTTTCTTAATGGTGAAGTGAACAGACAATGTGCGAATCTGGGCGGTAGAGAATCCTGACGCATTCGTGCAGCAAATTCGCAATTCACCAAAAGTTAACGTGTTTTGTGCAATCTCACGGTTTAAAGTTTACGGCCCCTTTTTCTTCTGCGAAAAAAACGTTACAGGACACGTGTATCTGGACATGCTGGAAAATTGACTCATCCCACAACTGGAGACCGACAGCGCCGACTTCATCTTTCAACAGGATGGTGCTCCACCGCACTTCCATCATGATGTTCGGCAGTTCTTAAACAAGAGATTGAAAAATCGATGGATCGGTCGTGGCCTCCACACTCTCCCGACTTAACCCCATGTGATTTCTTTCTGTGGGGTTATGTGAAAGATTCAGTGTTTAAACCTCCTCTACCAAGAAACGTGCCAGAACTGCGAGCTAGCATCAATGATGCTTTCGAACTCATTGATAGGGACATGCTGCGCCGAGTATGGGAGGAACTTGATTGACCGAGCGGGGCGGTGTAAAGGTTAGCGTTCTCGCCTCGTATTCGGGAGGACGGCGGTTCAAATCCCCGTCCGGGCATCCAGATTTGGGTTTTCCATGGTTTCCCCAAATCACTCCAGGCAAATGCCGGGATGCTTCCTTCAAAAGGCCATGGCCGAATTCCTTCCCATTCCTTGCCCCCCATCCTTTCCCGTCTCTAAAGACCTCGATGTTAAAAAGAGACGTAAAGCAGTTACAAAAAAAAAAAAAAAAAAAAAAAAAAAAAAAAAAAAAAAAGGAACTTGATTATCGGCTTGATGTCTGCCGAATCACTCAAGGGGCACATATCGAACATTTTTAAATGCCTAAAAAAACTTTTTGAGTTTTTGTATGTGTGTGCAAAGCATTATGAAAATATCTCAAATAATAAAGTTATTGTAGAGCTGTGAAATCGCTTCAATCATTTGTAATAACCTTGTACTCTGCAATTCACAAAATTGTGGGTGGCAGAGGGTGCTCAGCACCAAAGCTAATCTCTTTGTTGTGCATTCCAATCCCTAATAGTACGAGGAAAAAAGGAATTCATATAAGAATCAGTGCGGCACCTTATTTCTCCAATTTTAACTTTCCTGTCCTTCCGACTCAAATACGTTGGTGGAAGAAGTATTTCACTACACTCAAAAATGGAAGTACGCATGTTTACCAATAAGTTTAAATGAAACGTGCGTCGTCTACCTACCAGAGACTCCCAGCCTAGTCTACTAATCAGTTCTGTGACGCTCTCATAAGGACTGTAGCAAGCGGTCACGAATCGAGCGGCTCTTCTCTGTACTTTCTCTATACTTTCGATCAACCCCTTACGAAACGGATCCCTAATGGCACAACAATAGTCCAAATGTGGACGTACAAGAGATTAGTACGCTATCTCCTTTGTTTGTTCATTACAATTTTTCAATATTCGACCTATGAATCGCAGCCTAGAATTAGCTCTACCTACCAACGAATTAATGTGTAAGTCCCATTTCATGTTCCTTTGTACTGTTACTCCCAAATATTTCATAGAATCGACCATATCAATAACTGTATTGTTTAACTCGTATTTCTGAACAATTGGATTCTTTTTGTTAGTTATGCTCATTGTCTTGCACTTTTTACAATTTAGAGTAAGTTGCCACTCAGCGCACCAAGCCAAAATAAAATCCAAATCGCGCTGAATTTCAGTCAGGAAGAACATAAGCAGGGCCGGTTTAAGGCTACTGCAAGAACCGCAGTCGCGGGGGGCCCCAAGCTTGAGGGGGCCCCACCATGATCGCCTTCAAAATTTGTCCTTACTTAACGAACAATTTTCCTGCTAAAATAAATAATCTACAAATTTAGAATGTTAACAACCTGCGTTCACAATAGATGTTTCCGAGGCTTGGAGTTCCACGAGAAGTCCTTCATCAGACTCAGTTTTGAGAAAGTCGTATCTCATATAATTACAATAGGCCGATATATTTAATGGTGTGCCTTGCTCTGAACCTGTTTCAGCAATTTATGTAATTTCCCTCGAATAAATTCATTCATCTTTTGACGTTTCATATAAAAATTTATTGAATTAAAATGTGTATGCCTGCTCACGTGTCTCCAGCCCCAAAAACCTATATGTACCAGCAAAGAAAGGCAAGAAAAGAAATGTCGTATACAAAAAGTATATTGTAAATATAATAGCTATAAAACTGAATACAAGCACAATTTCATTTGACTCAGTGGTCAGCAGGGCTTAACCAGAAATGAAAGTGTCAGTAGTTGGGAGATCCAAATGAGATGCATTGATAAAACACCAAAGACTGGGCGAGGTTGGTTCCGTTCAGCTAATACTCAATAAACTGCTGGCCCGTTTGTACACAGATTTAGAGAATCCTCAGTACATCCCTTTAATAGTTGTTTGAGCTCTACACGCAGCTATATATATATATAGTGTGTGTGTGTAAACTCACAAATATCATCTAAAGCGTAGATCAGTCTTCGCAGGGGGCCCCAGAATTCCTTAAGCCGGCCCTGAACACAAGCATTCAATGTCACTGTGAAACGGGAAGATATTCCGAGATGTTTTCTGACAATATTTTGTCCATGATGGATTTGTGGAAATCAGCGACTGTGATATCAAGGGTTGATATTAAAAGGCAACCAATCACAATTTGTTATTATTATACTTATTTAATTAACCATTACTGGTTTCGAACAAAATGCTCATCATCAGATGGTTTGCATTTTAATGTATGTACATATGCAGAAGCAAAATGTGAGCGTGCGTCATTAGATGGCTGAATATTTTCGAAAAACGAACTCTTCTTAATGGCGAAAGGATATGATGCATTAATAAACACACAGCACTAACTCTGATGATAACTTCATTATTAATGTATGAGCATGCCAAAAAGTTGTTCCTGCATTTACAAATGTACATTTGCAGAAGCCATTTTTTGGCATGCTCATAAGTTTCATTCAGAGTTAGAGTTTTTCCAAACACCACCACCCCTTCAGAACTACGCATCCTACCAACATATCCTCAACACCAGACACACCCCTGGCCTAAACCTACATTTAACCTGTCACTTGCTATCTCTCATTTTACTTTACAATCAATTACTTATATATTTCATTTTAAGTAACAATGAAAGGAAAGAATGCCGCGAGGCAATATTTATATGGACAGGACAGGTAAAATACACCCAACACTCACCAAAGTTTTTTTCCCCCTTTCTTTTCCATGTAAATATTGACTTGCGGCATTTCTTTCCTTTCATTGTTACCTATATATATAAAATGAAATATATACATAGGACAGGTGAAATACACCCAACACTAAAGTTGATGGGAGGAGGGCAGCAGCAACACAAAACAACACACAAACAAAGAAAATACAATATTTGAGGAGAAAACCCCTTTTTCAAGTTAGCAGAGGTAGGTGGCTGGGTTTGCGCAAGACCTGCGTTTGACAAAGCCACTCATAGAATTTTGTGCGTTGTTTTGTGTTGCTGCTGCCCTCCTCCCTTCAACTTTAGTGTTGGGTGTATTTCACCTGTCCTATGTATATATTTCATTTTATATATATAGGTAACAATGAAAGGAAAGAAATGCCGCAAGTCAATATTTACATGGAAAAGAAAGGGGGGGGGGGGAAGACCCAACACTCACAAAAGTTGAAGGGAGGAGGGCAGCAGCAACACAAAACAACACACGATCTATGAGTGGCTGTGTTGAATGCAAGTCTTGTGCAAGCCCAGCCACCTACCTCTGCTAACTTGGAAAAGGGGTTTTCACCCGTAATATTGTTTTTTGTTTGTTTGTGTGTTGTTTTGTGTTGCTGCTGCCCTCCTCGTTTCAACTTTGGTGAGTGATGGATGTTTTTTTCCCCCCTTCATTTTATATATATATATATATATTTCTATCTCCATTTATTTTTGCTTATAACCAATCTAAATAAAATTATAACAATAACTTTTTGAATTATGCTAGACAAAGATTATTTTGTTTCAAATTTATCGCTGGTCAACCTTATCCCTCCACCCCCGGCAATTCTACCATCACTGCACGCGTTCCGCCTTTGTCTCATTCATGTGGTGGGTTGGGATGTGACCACAGCTTCCCCCCTGCCATATGTCTCGCCTCCCACATGACTGAAATATTGTGCAATTGTGTTTATGTTTTTACGTGTTCGTCTCACCCTCCTGCCTTCATCTGTTGTAAGTGACGGCTATCTGTTTCTTTTTTTCCCCCTATCCTATTTTATTTTCAGTGCTTCACGGCAGTTTCTTTGTTTCCACTATCCAATTATTCAGAATATCATAATAAAGAAGTTATCATCAGTGTTAGTGCTGTGTGTTTATTAATGCATCACATCCTTTTGCCATTAACCCTTTGACTGCTGTAGACGTGTTAACGCGCGTGGCTACTACTGCGCCCAGGTGCTCCAGACGTGTATACACGCGCGGCCTTGCCGCTCTGTCTGTACTCCAGACGTGTTAACACGCTAGACTCTTAGCAGCCTGGCTATGAAGCCATATTTCCACCCAGGGTGGTTAGTGGCTCTCCTCATTCGGCCCTTGAGCGTTGGCAGCTGCGATCTAATTTGTGTTGCTCTTTTCCTTTTAGTTTTCGCTGAGAAAATGGCATACAGTCATTATTTTTTTTAACTGAGAGGTCTTTAGAGATGGTAAAGAATGGGGGGCAAGGAATGGGAAGGAATTCGGCTATGGCCTTTTGAAGGAAGCATCCCGGCTTTCGCCTGGAGTGATTTGGGGAAACCATGGAAAACCCAAATCTGGATGCCTGGACGCGGATTCGAACCATCGTCCTCCCGAAAATGGCGTCGTGTTTGTACCGCGGAAGAAATCATGGAGATTCTTACTAGAAGCGACAGTGAATATGATCACTTTGATATGGATGACAGTGATAACCCTTCGACAGGATCTCGATGTAATTTTCCTAAGCTGTGTACATCAGCTAGTGGTAAATGACCATTTTTCAGAGTTTGAAGCTACAGATTGTGCGAGCAAAATGTGTGGAAAAAGAGAATGCTTTAGTGACGCGTTTGACAGCATGTGCTTGTCGATTAAGCTGCAGGACACAAGTGTGGATTATGTTAACATTCCAGCAGTTTGTCATTTTTCCTGATATTTGTAACGGAATATTATATGATATCTATTGCTGATGAGACCAACAGATACGCGAGAATCAATTCACACTATATTTTAACTATGAAGTGGTTTAAAAAGTTCTTTTTTCACATTCTCGAACACTGCATTTTAAATGCTCACGCTCTTCACCGAGTATTAACCGGACGAAAAATGCCAGTTGCAGAGTTTCGTCTGTTGCAACCATAAATTTAAATTTCGTGAGGTATTTTTCAGGATTTCCTGACACCCCCCCCCCCCCCCCGTCTTGTAAGATCAGGTCCATGAGACGCCACCCCCCCTAGAAATCGCCCTCGCAACTTTTTGAGACTTTTTTTTTAGGTCGCAACCTTCCAAAGCTGCACTTTTCGAGAAAATACATCGACTTTCACGTCATTTGTAGACTTTTTTTTTTTAACTCTACAGTCCAAAAAATTTCACCCCCTCTCTCCCTTGGTAATATTTCGCCACCCCCCCCCCCCTATTTCACCTCACGTAATTTATGGACGTCCCCTTAGAGAAGTTGTTGAAGCATATACCACAGAACAGAACGAACCTAGCAATGGAAGACGCTCTGATAAAGAATATCGTCAAGGATTTACTGGGAGACATTTTGCAAATTTCATTCATATTGCAAATTCACAGAAGAGCACGCCAATGCGTAAATGCGCTGTATGTTCGATACAGAAAGTGCGTCGAGAAACCTTTGTGCAGAATTTGTGAAAGGTATTCAGAAAGGTTCTCTCCAGATAAATTACTACACTCACAAACTAAAAACATTTCAGTTGCTGTAATATCTATTTAGTATATGAAATACCGGCATGTTTGATTACGCCGACATTCACTTTTAGAGGAGCTTTAAATTGAAAAACTTTAGATGTTATATTAACAGCATTTATTTTGTATCTGGCGTTTCAAATCGCAGAGCGACAGCAGAAGAACGTCAGACACAACGCTCCAGATGTATTCATCACACAGCGGCCCGGTCTAATGCGGCATTCCAGCGCAGGTAAACAGCTTAGGCGTAAACAAAGCCGCACTCAGCGACAGCTCGGCCGGGCGAACCGTAGCAGTTAAAGGGTTAAGAAGAGTTCGTTTTTCGAAAATATTCAGCTATCTAACGATGTATGCTCACATTTTGCATCTGCATATGTAAATACATTAAAATGCACACCATCTGATGATGAGCATTTTGCTCAAAACTGGTAACGGTTAATTAAATAAATATAATAAGAACAAATTGTGACTGGTTGCTGCTTTTAATATCAAACCTTGTTTTCTGACAGTATAAAACAACAGAAGCAGTATTTTTTTTATGGTTCGAGGTTGTTACAGCCAGTGGATGATTGGGGCAGTGGGTCTATGAAAATACTCACCGAGACGGGGATTCAAACCTGGGACCTTTTAATCTCTAGGCTGACGCCTTAACCACTGAGCTACTAGATGGGAAAGGAATGGGGGGCAAAGCATGGGAAGGAATTCAGCCATAGTCTTTTGATGGAACCATCCTGGTATTCACATGGGAAACTAAATTCTAGATTCCGAGACAGTTTTACGTATGATTCATATTAGCTCAAACCTATTAAATATAATACTGTACAGTGTAATAAGTTTTATGAAGAAAACCATACAGGATTTAACTGGTTTGCGTTAAGGGAGTGTGCATAAACAATGTGGCTTGGTCTGGGGGGGAAGGGAGGGGGGTCTGAGCCAGGCCACGTAGCTTTCCATACATATCAATTTTCACAATTATAATGAGGCACAGAACATACAACAGCATGTGAAATTCATTTCCTTCATCGAATTACCACTGTATGTAATTTACAACAGTCTGAGAAGAGAAAACGGTAAAAAAATCTCTTTTGGAATCAAAGGGGAAAAAGCTATGTGCTACATGGAAAACAAAAATAGGGAATTATATCGTTATAAGTTATTTCTGTCACCTATAAAACCACATTTAATTTTTTTCAACGTGGGTAAAACAACAAAAAACTACAATTTACTTGAAATGACTCACCACTGCAGGGTTGACCTCAATGATACGACATTCGCATAGACATGTCTGTATTGTGTATGGCCTTTGCCTGCTCTATGAACTCATAAAAAGTAAACAGAACAATGGCCGAGAGGTTAACTGGAATTGAAGCTGCAACTAAAGAAATAGCTGGGGATAAGTATTTAACCAGCAGTAAAATATACCCTTTAATGCACTGCATGCTTTCAAAATGTAAAGCAATTGTGACTGATGAACCGTTAGTGATGAAGTACATAAGCTCATCCTGAACGAAATCAATAACAGATGGGTGCTATCAAACAAGTTTAGTCCTTTGCTATCGTGACCTTATTGTACCCATTTCAGCAATAACTACATTTTGAAGACCTGATGGCTTGTGCAAATGTTGTTCAAAAGAACAAAGATGTGATGAAGAGGGAGCTGGAAGAAAAGCGAACAGAATCTGATTCAGATAGTTCCGACAAAACTTTGGAAGATTTCAGCCTTTGGCCCGATCTTCACAAACTTGTTCATCAAAACTGGAAATCAAATAGGACCGAAGAATGTGTTTCTGATGAGCTGTCTGTCTACTTTAGGATCCCGGCTTAGCGAAAATCTGTTAAAAGTATGGGTCAATTACAAACAGATTCCAAAATTGTACAAAATGGCTTAATATTAAACTGTAGTTAGTCATATTGTTGAAAAAACCTAGCACCCTTGTTTTATTTTCTATTTTTTTTTTTTTCTCCAGAAACCAATATATTTGATAAATTATAGTTTCATTTACAGAACTTATATTTTACATGCGCGTTTTAAATCTTACTGAATCATATAATGTCTTACATAATGATTCATAAATGTATCTATATAGGTAACATAATTTTATTCACCTCTATGTCAGTACCACATTCACTAGTATCAGCACCACCAACACTAGTTCGGTCAGTGTCGGAATTTTCTGTTTCTTCTTCTGCCTCCTCTAGATCCATAACTTCAGAAATAGTTACATTTTCTATTCCTGGTTGTTCTTGTATTGTACGCAAAAGATTTTGAGATTGCAATTTTAAATTCTGAGCAAAGTTCACACTGTGCATAAAGACTGCATCGATAGATCTGTATTATGGTCGTTTAACTTTGAATTTAAATCTATTATCATACAAAATAAGAGCTTTATTTCTTTTTCAATCGTTGGTTTATGCCAACGGTTGCAAGGAAACAATTCATTATTACTGACAATTTAATGACTCAGAATCACAATACGCTGACAGTTTAACAAGTATACGAATATAAGGAAAGCAAAATAAGTAATAAAAAGAGGCAAAATACCGTAGATAAATTTAAAATTCCTAATTTTATGAAAAGATGTGTAGGTCTACAGATAAATTCGTAGGGCTGGCAGCACTAGTTCAAATAGTGAGTATCAATCCAAACAACGGGGATTCCTTCTTGTTCATCCTAGCCTCTTCGGGAAGTCCCCATTTGTAAAAGAAAACTTCAGTCAATGTTGCCAACATTTTTGTAATTTTCTTTTCTACTGAACCAGAAAAATGTAGCAGATTTAATAATTAAGAAATGTACTTTGTATAAACCCTAAAACAGTCATGTTAAACGATAAATAGATTACAAATTTGAGATTTAGTAGTTATGAAAAAAAACTGCCCCCGAAAAAAAAAATGTGTTTTTTACCTAGTTTTTTTTTCAAGTCAGAAAAAAAACTTTTTTTTTTTACAACACTCAGTATCAACAGTAAGACTCCTTTGAAAAGCTGAACAAGCTTTAAATGAACAATGTAACAGAATAAAAGTAAAGTGGGTTAATAAAATATTTTTATGCATATTTTAGGGAAGTAATATTGGGATTTCTACATATGAATTAGATTAGAATCCCCAATCTTGCCTTCCTTGTATTCTATCCATCTGATCGGATTTATAATTCAGAAACCCCAAACATTCCAAACCGCCTTTGAAAATATGATTCAAATAAATGTCTAATTTTTCTCCTTCCCTATCCTTTATTAACTGATATATATATATATATATGATTCACCAGTCGGCGTCTCATGTGTACACATGTGACGCCGCCTGGGGCTTCACCTTCTGCACGTTTAAGGCTGCTGTAGGCCGAAATATTGCGCTTCTCTTGTGTTTGTTTTTTGTTCGTCGTCCCAGCCACCTTCATCTGTGGTAAGTGCTGGGTCATATTTCCCTATCCTTCCTTAATTTTATTGCCTTAAAGCTTTTTCCTGCTCATTGTTATTACACAGACGGAAAAAAAAATCCCAACACCAAGAAAAAATTATTGTAGAGTAATGAAATTTGGACAATGCATTTGTCAAGTTAACATGTTTAATTGATTAAATTTTCAAGATCACAGGTTAATTTAAGCTCAAGAAAATGCATTTCAAATGTGAAATACTGTTAAATTAATAGCCGGTGTAACCTCCAGAATTTTGAATGCAAGCCTGCAAACGTGAATGCATTGTGTCATACAGGTTTCGAATGTCACTTTGTGGTATGGAGTTCCATGCTTGTTGTACTTGTGCTGTCAATACTGGGACGGTCAGTGCTGGCTGTGGATGATGCTGGAGTTGTCGTCCAATGATATCCCATACGTGTTCAATTGGAGACAGATCTGGTGATCTCGCAGGCCAAGGTAACATGTCGACACTCTGTAGAGCACGTTGCGAGACAACAGCGGTATGAGCGCGAGCGTTATCCTGTTGAAAAACTCCCCCTTGAATGCTGTTCATGAATGGCAGCACTACAGGTTGAATTACCAGACTGACGTACAAATTTGCAGTCAGTGTGTTTGGTATAACCACAAGAGTGCTCCTGCTGTCATAGGAAATTGCTCCCCAGACCATGACTCCAGGTGTAGATCCAGTGTGTCTAGGCCGCAGACAGTTTTGGTTGCAGGCGTTCCCCTGGCCTCCTTCTGACCAACACTCGGCCATCACTGGCACCAAGGCAGAACCTGCTTTCATCAGAAAACACAACAGATCTCCACTCCGTCCTCCAATGAGCTCTGGCTTGACACCACTGGAGTCGCAAACGGCGATGGCTTGTAGTCAGTGGAATGCACGCTACAGGGCGCCTGGCTCGGAGCTGTCCTTGAAGTAACCGATTTCTAACAGTTCGTTGTGTCACTGTGGTACCACTGCAGCTCGAATTTCTGCCGCAGACGCAGTACGATGCGCCACAGCTGTACGCCGAATACGGCGGTCTTCCCTCTCAGTAGTGCCACGTGGCCTCCCGGAACCCGGTCTTCTGAGGCAGTACCATCCCTTGACCACTGCACCCAACAATCATGCACAGTGGATACATTCCGGCCAAGTCTTTCTGCAATATCGCGAAAGAAAATCCACCTTCTCGTAGCCCTATTACACGACCTGCGTTCAAACTCGGTGAGCTGTTGATAATGGCTTCTTCGTCTTCTTAAAGGCATGCTTGGCTAACATCAACTCACTATGTCAAATATCAGCGGTAAATAACGTTCACAACTTTACAGCGCGTATTTAAAGCAAACCTGATTTGCAAGCTCTGAGTAGCGCTACTAGCGCCACACTTATGCGAGAAGCGCGAAATTTGAATCGATGTCATCTTTCAGATGTATAAACACGCCTACCAAATTTTCGTTTATCTAACACAAGTCCTTTCTTGGTGTTGGGATTTTTTTTTCCGTCTGTGTATATATATACCCCGGTATTTTTATTGATACATCGA
>JARYHS010006518.1:3608490-3699390 GCA_031002005.1 Vandiemenella viatica
ATTAGGTTCATTACATCAAGCTCAGCCCTCTAATTAATAATATTTTTTTAATAATAAGTATTTGTCAATCAAGCTGTGAACAATACAAACATTTTATTTATATCTTTTAATTAAGGTCATCTTCTTCCTGGACACTTTCTTCTCTCATCCTTTCAATAAGTTCATCATTGAGAATTTCATACCCAGGGTCTGACGAATCACACACCACCCACTATCCTATATCTTCAGCACTAACTTCTCAACATCTAGGAATTTTCAAAAGAATGTTTTTGAATTCCTCAACTGCCACATCATCCCCATTTTCTCCTGTCTCTTACCTTTCCTTTTCTTAAGCTTTGTCCCTTTTCAACTTTCCTTCTTTTGCTATGCCTTTCAACTTGTTCCAGTATTGTCTTAATGTGACTGCCTTAAGCGATTCGAATAGTCGGAGTTTGGATAATTGGAGCTCTACTGTACATATGTTTAAATGTAACTTTTAGCAACCAAATGGTGGTGTCTGATTTTCAATAAAACAAAGTTAATATGAAAATAAACAGAGTATAAAATAATAAATCCACATCTTACCAAAACTGGAGATAGGAAGTTCAGAATGAAACCCCCCCGCCCCCAAAAAAAGTTTTTTTCTCTCTTGCAACACGGTCATTAGGGGCGGGAAAGGACTAGGGGTTGTTGTTGTTGTTGTTGTTGTTGTTTTAGGGCGCGTCGACAGCGGGGTCATTAGCGCCCTAACAATTACCTGCCTAAATTGTGGCTTAAGAAAGTGCTAAAATACTGTCTGCATGGTCGACTGTAAAGGGGTCGACCATACAGACAGCAAATAAAATAATTTACAAATACAAAATGTGGCTTAGAAAAGGGGGCCACCAGAACACAAGACCGTGCACCACCTGAATGGCTGTAAAGGGGCCATACAGGGTCACAAAATAATTAAAAACACTACATCTCTCGCCGGCTGTATAGTGGCCAGCGAAAAGGAATTTAAAAACATAAAATTTAAAAACAATGCACATGGAAGGGTGGCTGTATAGGGACCACCCGTCCATCTAAAAACTAGGCCGATCTGCCTAAAATTTTAGGCACTAGACCGGCCAATACACAAAATTTTAAAACACTCGCCACACTGCTGGTCTCATTGTTTAAAATAAGGGCCAGATCGTTGGCAAGGCCAACGTCCGCCCTCAACTCTAAAAATGCAACACAATCAACTAAAATGTGGCGCACCGTCATAGGTACGCCACAGGTATCACATTCCGGTGGGTCCTCCCGGCGGAGAAGAAAGCTGTGTGTCAGAGGACAGTGCCCTATACGGAGGCGAGTAAGGAGAACCTCATCCCTCCTCGCCTGCTGGAAGGAGCTGCTCCACGGCTGAACGGTCGGTTTGACCAGCCGGAGCTTATTATGCTCAACCTCCAGCCACTGCCTCTGCCAGATGTCAAAAACAAATCTTTTCCCCGCCGAGGCAAGGTCAGACTTTGGGACCGGATCAAAGTCAACTCTGACCTTGTTGCAGGCTAACTTGGCAGCTTCATCAGCTGCCTCGTTCCCCCTGATTCCCACATGACCAGGTACCCAGCAGAATACGACCTCCTTTCCAGAAGATTGGAGCGATCGGAGGGTGTCCTGTATGCCTTGGACAAGACTATCTGCTGGGTACATGCTTCCTATAGCCTGGATGCAACTGAGGGAATCACAGCATATGATGTACTTCGTGCCGCGACTTACTTTCATATGCTGGAGCGACTTTAACATAGCGTAACACTCAGCAGTGTATACGCTGCAACAGCTATTAAGTTTGTAGTTATAAGTCGCTCGAGGGAATACCACAGAGCAGCCAACTCCGTTAGCCTGCTTAGACCCATCCGTGTATACCGGGGTAAAATCACGAAACTGATTTAAAACATCGCTAAAATTTCGGATAAAAAACACTGTCGGCGGTACACAGCTTGTTATACCGCGTCAGATCTAAAACTGTTCTGGGCCTCTTTAAAAGCCAGGGAGGAGTTAGGACTAGGGGTGTCTGGGGGAATGCGGCTGGGAGGCCCATTGTAGCCTACCAACATTGGTAAGTGATGGATTGTGTTAACTATACTTTTTCTTACAACCCCCCCCACCCAAAACCAAAATCACTTAAAAAAAAAAAAAAAAAAAAATATTTAAAAAATCACAAAACGAAATATTTCTAACTTCTTCTAGTGTGCATTCAAGCACAAGTAAGATTAATTCACGTGTGAAATGGTAGACAAATATTCACACATTGCAAATATCTTATTTCACTAGTTTTATCTTCAGTTGCCAGAGAGCAGTGGTGATTCAGAATTTTTTGTGGCCTTTTCAGATCATTAAAATTAAGACATAAAATAAACTGGGCACCTAATTCTTTTTCAAATCTGTCTGATCCTAGGATCTTAAACAATCAGTTAAATCAAACAAATTTCCTTGTGTGTGTGTGTGTTTAACCAGACTATCAGATGAAATTGAAGAATCTCCTTTACAGACAACATTAATTAGAAACCTTGTGGAATTAATTCCACCACGTAGTTTCAAATCCAAATAATCAAACAGCATTTTAGGTGTGTTTAGGTCATTGTTTTATCATGTACTTACTGAAACTTTCTACCATTTAGCATGTCTTTTCTTGTTTCAACTGCTATAATTTTATATGAGACTTCTAGAAAGAGGAAAAAACACTTATCAACATGACATAAGCAAAAACTAAACCTAAGCTTAAACGACAAGTTTGTTTGACTTATAAGTTAATAAATATTCCAGACAGTTTATCATTGAATATATTATTACCTCCAACTAGTAGTTGTTTTGTTAACTGAACATATTTGTGGAAGCATTTGCTGAAGGAATTTGTTATTTTGGTTAAATTGTCAAACTTGTCTCCTGACAGAACCAGAATATATATATTTTTTTACATGAATATGATTAGCTTATTTACATGCACTAGGCAGGACGTACCGTTGTAGAAACTTGTGCAGCGAAATAATGTTCCTAAAAATTGCCACAGTTTTATCAAACTCTATGGGAGCGTGCATAAACCACGTAGCTCCATTTTGCCCTCCTGTGAACCCCCCCCCCCCCCCATGTAGCTTTTGCCTCTCCCCCCCCCCCCCCACGTAGCTTTTTTCCCTTTTGATTCCAAAAGACATTTTGTGCTGTTTCTCTTGTCAGACTATTGTAAATAGTTAATTAATTGTGGGAAATAAGTATTCACATGTAATTGTGGGTTCTGTTTCTCATTTTAACTGTGAAAAATATAATGAAAGGAAAGCTACGTGGCCTGGCTCGGAACCCCCCCCCCCCTCCCGCCACGTAGCCCAGCGTAGCCTTCCAGCAAACCCCTCCCCCCCCCTGGACCGAGCTACGTAGTTTGTGCACGGTCCCTATTCGGTGCTCTTCGTCGAAAGCATGCTCGGCTATCGCAAAGTTCCACACTTGCATCAGCCTTAGGTAACGTTTGTTCTCGGTAAGACGTTCAGCGATCGTTCTGATGTTCTAACCGATGTAAAACTTGCCGCATTCATGTTGTATGGAATAAATTCCAGGAATTCTTAGGCCTAAATCATCCTTAAATGAGCGCAACCTATCGTGTACCTTGGCGCGCAGCAGGAAAATGCTTTTTATACCATTCCGCGTCAGGAGTCCTCCAATTTCTACCGACGTGTTGCTACCATATGGAAGAAAAGCAAGAGTTTTCGAGGCGTCATCTTGTTCAGGTCGGTGGTCTTGGTTGCATCTGAATAAAGGTACATACTTTGACAGTAAATTTGGCTGCCGCTGAAAAATTCTATCACTCTTAATTTGAAAAATCTGACATCAATGTCATCCCAGAAAACAGTAATGTAATACTGGCAAGCCAATATTGCGTTACTGTTTCTTAGGATGACATTTATATCAGATTGTGCAAAATAAGGGCGATAGAATTTTTCAGCGGTGGCCACATTTACTGTCAAAGTGTGTACATTCTATCTGTTGCCGAAGTAGCTGTTCTGTTCGAAGATAGTCCTAAGATGTTTCAAATCCATCGGTAGGCTCTAACGATTGGAAAAGGCTCTCTCTCTGCGCGCAGTATAGAGTTTGTGTTGAGCCGGGTGATTGTAACTGGCAGCATTCAAGTAGAGCAAATGACACCTAAGGCCGATTCAAGTGGAAAAGTCTGCGATAGCCGAGCATGCTTTTGACAAAGAGAACCAGATAGAGTTTGATAAACTGTGGTGCTGTCCAGGGTCTCTGTCATTAGCGAGGCATTGGGAATACTGTTGAATGCCATCATCAATAAGGCCAGTGGTCACCACCCGAGCAAAGCCTGGAGACCAATTACTAGGGATCTCCGACTCGAATGAAGTAAATCTTCGCAACAAGGCGTAACAGATGCAAATGACACCACAGATTAATTTGCCAGCATTTTTGGCTACCTGGCACGGCTCCGTATACAGTCCGCAACATTGATAACCACAGTTGGCAGATCGTGCATTCCGGTTCTACCGCAGCCTAGCAACCGCCAGTAGATGCGGTCATTGTAATACCAAAATGTTACTTGGGGGTTTATGCAGCATTCGCATTAGCTTGTTCGTGATGGTTGGTACCTTTAAAGTATGCTTGCATAGGTTCTTTATACGGTCGCCAATCCCCTGTAATTACCCCAAGACATAAAGCTTTACAGAGTAAAACAAAGTTTTTGCGTAAACAAAGATATATTCTTGAATTTTACGTAGTACAAGTTGAGGTACCAGAAAGATAAGACATCAGAATTATCGTCTCCTTGGATTAGGTTGCAGGTTGACGTCACTCACTCTCACTGATTGGCAATCTTTCAGAAAATTCGAAAGATCATCCCATGGCATCCCGGAATAGCGTCAGAGTCCACTGTCTGACCGTTAATGTAAAGTTTATAACAACTTGAAATTTTCTAAGCTCCCCGTTTCACCACTACTAAAATCTCCAAAGCCCACAGCCTCATAGTTCGCTGCCCATCATGGAGCTCTTTCATCTAGACAGCCTGCTTGAAAAACTATTTCCAACTGCTTGCACTGGTCAGCTTTTTACAGGCTAGGCTTATCTTCCGCCGAATTGCAGTAGAACAACGGTGTTTTCCCGCGGGGAAACACTATTCTTTAGTGAATTAGAAAAAGCCCCCCCCCCCCACTCCTGTGGAACACTAATTTTCTCAGATTTTCCCTGAAATTTTAATATGTTACAGCCTAATTTATTCAGAATCTTTTTGGTCATGACAACTTTTCTTGTAATTATTCTCGTTTAAGCGTTATTAATTTATAAAAGTCACACATGGCGATGCTATCACATGTTTTTCTTACTAAGAAAGCGGAGAATGACAATCACTTTAAGGTGGTTTTTGTGTGCTTTTAAAATTTATATAAGGAGATATTTCAAATCAAAATAATTCGATGTTTTTAGAAAAAAGGCGCTAGAAAGAGAAAAATTCAGTTAATAACAAACATATAACAGTTCAGAGGTAACTAGAAATTTAAAGTAAGAAAAACAAAGCTTTAGTGTTGACATGTGATTGCATCACCATGTGTGACTTTTATAAATGAATAACTCTTAAACGAGAGTAATTACAAGAAAAGTTGTCATGACCAAAAAGATTCTGAATAAATTAGGCTGTAACATATTAAAATTTCGGGAAATCTGAGTAAAATTAAATGTTCCACAGGAGTGGGGGGGAGGCTGGCTTTTTCTAATTCACTAAAGAATAGTGTTTCCCTTACATGTTTTTCTTACTTTAAATTTCAAGTTACCTCTGAATGGTTATATGTTTGTTATTAACTGAATTTCTCTCTTTCTAGCTCTTTTTTTCAAAAAAAAAAAAACATCAAATTATTTTGATTTGAAATATCTCCTCACATAAATTTTAAAAGCACACAAAAACCACCTTTAAGTGATTTTTATTCTCTGCTTTCTTAGTGGAAATGAATGCAACAAAATTCATCATGACTGAAAAACAACGTTATTTGAATCTTATGTCTTTTATGAAAACCGTTTAGAGTCAATCTAAAAAGTTATAAAAGTTCTTTACTATACAATTATATGAGATTTACCCCCTTCTAATTGGTTTTAGCCAGAAAATGAACTTGTTCTGAGATGAAAAGTGCTTTACTATTGAAAATGATTATGAAAGTTATTCGCTATAAGCATAATATGTAATAGGCCTCCTGTTGAATGGTTTAGATAAGATAATAGGTATATGACATCATATTTAAATAACTGTGAACGTTTTCGCGGCAGCAGCACTGTAGAAAACACTCTCGGGATTCTAGCAGGGCTTGACAATGGGAGCAGTGCCGGCTCTCGAAACGTCGCCAGTCGACTTTTATTTGACGCGGCTAGAATCCTGAGAGTGTTTTCTACGACATCATCTTTGTCAAGCTTCTGCAAGCGTCGGTAGGTGAGGACTGCTTTTCGCTGAGCTGCTAAGCCAGTCTAGGTTGTGATTTTCAGCTGTCTTCATAAGAAGCTGTACACCTAATGAAGACATCACAGCCAGCTGTCTAAACGTTGTCAACACTATCAAGCCGAACTACTGTGAATAACTCGTTTCAATAGAAGCATTTATAAAACTTTTAAGCATTTAAGAGTGTTAAAATAAAACAAGTCCAAACAGAACTACATTTTGCCGACTATTTATTTATGCTTCTAACTTTACCGCTTGCCCACAATTAGGTCATTAGGGGTGTGGAGAGTATGGGGGACAAGAAATGGAGAAGAGTTTGGGGATGGCCTTTTGAAGAAACCATCCTCGCATTTACCTAGTGCTTTCAGAAAACCGTGGGAACCAGAAATCTGGAAGGGGATTTGAACCGTGTCCTCCGTAATTCATTACCGCTGCCTCACCACGCTTGGTAACTATACAATACCCTTCCTCTGATGCTGCGCAAATTACAATTAAAAAATTAGAGCTTTGTGTCACATTGTTTACAAGATTATTAACAACCAGGCAAACAATACAGACATGCAATGAAAATATATCAGCCGTGGCATTACGAAGACGTTAAACAGTTATTTTGAGAAATCCTTCAAAATTGAAATCGTACGCTCGGATGTGTGTTTGAACCCAGTTACTCCCAAATGCCTGCCCCATATGTTTCCTTCCTTGGCAGAAACTGTAGGTTTGTTGAAAGTAGTTACTTGGAATATTGCTATCTGAACCCAGATTTTTATTTTATTTTTAAATATTCACCAACTTTTCAGACAGACTTCAAAGAGGTAAAAAGTACAGATATGATATAAAACTATTAAAGAATGTTTGGTTAATTTCATGAGTGACTTACCTTGGGCGATTTTGACCATTGTCACCTGCAGTTCAATATGGACAGATCTTAGACATCTCGGCTCGAACAATACATTCAATGACGTAGGATGTTTATTAGTATGCCATCCTGGTATCTTCTTTAATTACGTGGCAGCCAATATGCCTGACATGTAATGTTTGGTTTACAAGTAGAAATGCTTTGTAACATAATACAATAATAAGTTCTAACCTGCACATACATGGGCCCACTTGAGCCAAACTATGAATTATTCAAGGTCAGTTTATAACATCGGCGCAGATTATACAAGACAATGCTATGGGCACACACACAAATACTATGCTTAGTTGCCAGCAACTTTTAGAGGAATGTGTTCTGGTCAGATGGATATATTAATCCGCGTTTGCCGATTGCTAAAACCGATTAAATAATACGACATGCAAACGGTATATGAAAAATGGCCAAGAAAGAATTTTGTGCAGCAAGTTACCATTTTTATCATGCTGTATCAGCTTCACCTGGGTGTAGCATGTCCAAAATCTTGCATTTGACATTTCAACAACTTCCCAGAGTTAGACTTAAAACTTAATATAAATCTTGTTGCCACTGAGAATAATTAATCAATTAATTAGGGAAAATTAAATTACTTCTCACTGTCAAAGTGTTTATCAGGGTAATGTATGCCAAAATCCAGTCCATTACGCCATCAAATTTGTTGACGCCTACATTTGAGAAGATGCGTGGTTGATATGACGAAATAAATACTACGACTGGCAATATTACAGCGATTGTTAATTTGCTGACAGTAACGCTGCTTGCATATTTCGTAAATCTGATCGAGTATTACCACGTCAACTCTTAACTGTGTTAGCCACTCATAACTGTGTTGTGTGTGTGTGTGTGCGCGTGTGTTTGTTGAATCTATTTATATAACAGTTTTTGTTTTAGTTAAAAAATTTATGGCAAATGTAAATATGCACCTCCAAAATTAGAATGGTCCTTATGCGATTCACTAACTGTAAAACTACTGCAATGACGATATAACCACAAGTGACCATGTAAAAATGAACACACTGGTGTTGTAGCTACCCCACAAGTCACTGAAACAATTCTTCGTATGTTCATGCATGATGGAAGAGTCCAGATATTTGAATTTGCTGGGGCCATGGGTATATCAAATGACTGTTCGTGATATTTTGAATGAGCATTGGTGTAGAAGGAAACTGTACGTAACATGACTGCAACATTTGTTTACAATGGATCAAAAGTGTAATTTTGCATCGGTGAAAGGGCAGTATGAAGTTGTCTGAACAGAAAGTGAGCAAGGATATGGAAAGTAACCCACCACTTACCACAGACAAACACCAAAAACATTCATACACTTTACAATATTCTGGTATTAAACCTTATTCATTTTGATAAGACTGGGGCATATGGCAACAGGGAAGCTCATACATCATGGCTAATCGCACAACTGACCGTGGTGAATAAACCCTCTCCCCTATTAAATGGACCTATCTTACCAGCATGAATTAGGCTTTAATAATTTTATGCGTGTTCATCTGGTCCTTCTGCCTTAATCTGTAGTAAGTGGTGGGTTAATTTTCCTACCCGGCAATCATATAGTTGCCATTGACCAACAGAATACAGAGTAATTTTTTATACATGAATTCATTACCGTCTGGCATGAAATAAAATCAAAACTTGGCACCAAAGATTACGGCCACCGTATTTTATGATTCAGTCAAAGAATTCTGTAGCCAAAACGTACAATTTCAACGTCATCAACGTGTCCATAAACTATGTAGTTTCATATTGGCCTCCGGTGAATCCCCCCCCCCCCCAGGTAGTCCGATATAGCTTTTGGCTCTAACTCCCTCCCCCCACGTATCTTTTTTCCCCTTTTGATTACAGAAGACATTTTTTTACTGTTTTCCCTTATCAGAGTATTGCAAAATAACATATGGAGATAATTCAATGAAGCAAATAAATATGAATGGAAAGCTATGTGGCCTGGCTCAGAAATCTCCCCCCCCTCCCCCCGTAGTGCAGGGTAGCTTTCCATACACCCCCCCCCCCCGACCGAGCCACATAGGTTTTGGATGCTCCCTTAGATAGAATTTTCGACATTTCGGAAGACGTGCTTCGGCCTTTTTCCAGTGCAGAAGTACACACGAATCTGTTTCACATGCTCTATTAAGCACAACTAACTTCCCACATGTGAATGTACTGTGTTCAAGAAGGTTCTGCTGGTTTGGCCAATCAGGAGAGTGCAGCTGGGATGTGCCTCGTGCTTGTGTAGCTTCCTGGATGCGGTGTCTGATCTCTTTGTGGCATCACGAAGCTTCAAATGGGTGTGATGTTATAATGTATTTATTAATCTCTAGCACCTCTTTTATCCACCTCCACCATCCCTCAACTTCAAAATCAAGTTTAGTATTTTGTAAGTCAAAGGCATGACCGGTCAACATCAGCGATTCTTACTAGGACAAGAAATCACCCAGACAGCGTGGAAACTGTAATGTTTGTTTCACAATTTTCGCAGAACGCTTGAAGAAGGGCAAAATAATTGACGAATCCTTCCCAGTCATTTAAATAATGAAATGAAATAAAACTTACCATACTTGTGGAGAATCTTTTGAACATGACTGATTCTGCATATCCCTACACATCCTTAGAATATTACATTTTCGAACTTCAAAATATTATTGTAAGGTAAGAAATTTCCATCAAATGGTGAGGCGAATGCAGCAACGAGGACTATTTTGCAGAGTTGGGCAATTTGTGCTATATGTATGGGATTGGAGAATTCCAGAACCATTGGAGGAAGTTGTAGCATATACGCTAAGACTAGCTTCTAAGTATTGACTGTAGGTGACAATAATCTTTGGTCAGCGGGCACTGCCAAAGAATAATACAACTAGTAAGAGGGAGGTGTGTAATCGCTGTGAGAAAAAAGAGAGCACGGACTGTGTTAAGCTTGTGAGAGGTTTTGTTATTTTGGCTATCTGGTTTTGAATAAACGTTTCATGTTATTGGTGTACCATATATGTGTGTTTTTTCTTGTTTTAGTAAATATTATGTTCACCTAAATGCATTACATTAATATGCACAGCTGCCGAAACAAATAAAAGGCATCATCGGCAGTTTATAACCTGGCTTTCCTGGTGAGGTTGAAAAGAATATAGAATATAGCCGGGTTAAAAAGTGAATGGAGCTAAAGAAAGTTAGGCTTGGAGCAGTGGAATGTTTGTCAGAACATCATCACAAACTTAATTAACAATTGGAAAGGTCACAGGTCAAACAGGAATGTATCATGCAAAATTATGGATGCTTAAGAGATTTAAAGGTTTAAAAAACTAAAAAAAAAAAAAA
Organism: Vandiemenella viatica; assembly: GCA_031002005.1. Taxonomy (NCBI): domain Eukaryota; kingdom Metazoa; phylum Arthropoda; class Insecta; order Orthoptera; family Morabidae; genus Vandiemenella; species Vandiemenella viatica. The sequence goes on from JARYHS010006518.1 coordinate 3,619,140, forward strand.
AAACTGTTGCTGTTAATGTCACAACTTTAACACCAGCTTCATCATCCTGTTTCTAGCTGCTATGAACTATGGCAATAGTAAGAAATCGTAAGTCTCATCCCAGTGAATTCCAAGTCTTTCCATATTTATCTCTACCACAATAATCCACTTTTTGTTTACTTTACCACAGGAGAAACCATTGCTTACTACAGTTGATTACAATATTTCAGTGTGTGTGTTTCATTATTATTATTCCTCAAAGTTTTAGTCCTACTACTATTTAGTTCGGCCACATTGCCTCCTTTCTTCCCGATTTCTACTTGGTAAATGCAATGTTCCACTGACAATGGGTTTATACCAAAAAATTATCTTTACTACAAACCACTGTGCCTGTTCTGAAGCCGTCTGCGGTAAGTGATGGTTCTTTTCATGTATCGTGTTTGAATTATTTTTTAAATGCAATTTTTTGTTCATAACTGTACATTACACAGATTAAAAAAAAATTAAGTATTTCTGACAGATGGATACCATTTCAAAAGTGAAATTATTTTAACTTAATATTTGAGAGTTTCTGTAGCACATGCTAAGAGATAATTGCAATTTTTTTTATATATAATACTGTCCATCACACGTATAATATACGTCAGATGTACAAAACAATATTGTCTCTCGCATACACACACAATTTTCTTTTTGTAGTAAATGATCATTTGGAAAGGTGACAGGTTAAACAGGAATGGATCATGCAAAATATTGGATGATGCAGAGAATTGAAGGTTTAAAAAACTAAAAATAAAAAACAAATGCAAACCTATGTAAACCAGAATTCTGCACTTCTTAACGATTATATCAATTTATTGTGTTAACAACATTCTCTATAAATATTTGGCTAATAATAATGTTGGCAAAGAATACATTCACAGGCAGTTTAAATCAGTACCGTGATCCGACAAGTAACATTACACGTTCAGAGCGCGCGTACGACCATTCTGATACACTCGTCCCTTATCCTGCACGGAGAAATACGGGATCCCACTTGACACAAAAAATTAAAAAAAAAAACATCCAATTTAAACCGCCGAGTTGTCGAATTCTGTCGCCCCACCGAGCGCGAGACACGGCGGTAATACTGTTCGGCGGCTCAAATTACATTCCGCAGGGCAAAAAAGAGGAAGAAACGGAAACTGATCCCTCTCCGGGAATGTGAAGTGACCGTACCGCGGGGAGCTCGGAGAGCGAACAATACAGACTGTCACGTCAAAACAATTCCAAAAAGAAACAGAAAAAATGAAGAAAAGAAAGGCAAAATGCACATCAAAAAATCTCGGCAGCCGCCGGCGGGAGGCGACTCAGACGCCGTCCCCGAAGTCGCGCTCGCCGACGTTGACGCGGTCCTGGGCGGCCGTCACGCTGAAGCCCAGGATGCGGCTGTCCACTTTGAACATGCGGCTCTTCTTCGCCTTCTTGCCTTTGCCCTGCAATGCGATTTTCTTACATTACAATAAAATAATGGAAACAAAGAAACTACCATTGGCCATTAAAACTATGATAGGATAAAAAAAAGTAACCTGTCACTTACCACAGATGAAGGCAGGAGGGCGAGATGAACACGTAAAAAATACAAGAACAAACACAAATTACACAATATTTTGGTGAGAAACCTTAGTCACACGAGAGGCCAGATGTATGGTGGGGGAGGGGGGAGGGCAAGAGGTGATTACAACCAGACCTGCCAAATGAACAAAACAAAGGCAGAAACACACGGTAGGGGTTGAAGTGCCGGGAGTGGTTGGGATGAGTACACTATCATTATTCTCGGCTGCCGCTGTATTATTGTGCAAGATAAGAGTGATACAATTTTTCATCAGTGTCATCCCAGGAAACAATAAGGTGTTACTGTTTCCTGGGATGACATTGATGTAGGATTGTGCAAGATAAGAGTGATAGAATTTTTCAGCGGCAGCCAAGAATAATGATAAAGTGTACGTTGCGAGGCAACGTGCATGCCTCCTGCAATATATGTAACTGTGATGGAAGGTTTTTCTTCCATCACTTTTCTCCAAACGACTCCTTTAGCCTCTGCGTCTTTCTTCACTTGGTCCGTCCATCTTGCCCGAGGTCTTCCAACTGGTCTCCGTCCCTTCCCACTGTTCAGCTGTACTATTTTCGGCATCCTCTTCTCCTCAATCCTCATAACATGCCCCAGCCACTGCAGTCTTTTCCTTATTAACATCTCTATTGCTTCCACTTGTAATCTCTCTCTGATGTTTTCATATCTAATTTTGTCTTTCCTCATGACGTTATCTATCCTCCTCAGAAACCTCATCTCTGCTGCCTGCAATCTGCTAAAATCTTTGTCCGAGTACATATTTTTTTTTAAACTGGTTAACATCTCTTAACAGCGAGGTCTTTTGAGATGTAAAGGGATTGGGGGAGGGGGGCGCAAGGAATGGGAAGGAATTTGGCCATGGCCTTTTGAAAGAAGCATCCCGCCATTTGCCTGGAGTGATTTGGGAAACCATGGAAAACCCAAATCTGGATGCCCAGGCGGGAATTCGAACCGCCGTCCTCCCAAATCCGAGGCTAGAATGCTAACCGTTACACCACCACGCTCAGTGAAAGTCCATGTTTCAGAACCGTAAGTCGGTATGAGTTGGTAATATACTTTATAGAGCAGAATTTTGGCATCCTTCCCTATGTTCCACCTCCAGATTACATCCTTTATCTGCTGATAGAAATGTCCACTCTTTGACTTATTCCTTCCTCCATCTTTCCATTGGTAGTTACCTTGCTTCCCAGATACACAAATGATTTTACCGATTCCAATTTTTAATATGTCATCTTATTAGGTGTAAAGGTTGGCAAGACACACGAAGAGAGAAGGAGCATCTTTGGAACAATGGAGCTTAGAACAGAGAGTAGTTTATGGCAGGGCGTGAAAAATAGAAGAAGTAATGACTGAATCTAATTTAATCTATAAGGAAACTTTAAATGGTATTAAAGTAACGTTTAATGCTTCATGATCCAGCAGTAAAAGAATTTATACTAGAAAGAAGATAAACAACTCCAGCGAGATTTTCATATTTTGTGGAAATTTATCAATATAGCCACATAACATGCACAGTGGAATTATCATAGCGAAGATTCTGTAAGAGAATGTCGCTAGTAATAAAACATAAGTCTCGTGGATACTGTCAATAGTTTGTAAACTCTCTGGAGGATGATTCCTAAGACTTCCGCAGCAGTCTCTGTTCATGATTAATGGCTTTTCGGGTTATGCCGCGTTGTTTATTGAAAGACCTGGGCTTTCGGCCGGTATCCTACAGCCTTCTTCAGAGATACTGTTTATGTTGATGTTGACATAGCAACAGTCGCCAAGCATCGCGGAGTAATTACTATCTTCGTTGATGTTGTGAAAGAGGTAGCAGAAATTTTAAGAAATACAAATCACATCTTTACCCTGCGATGCTTGGCGACTGTTGCTATGTCAACATCAATATAAACAGTATCTCTGAAGGAGGCTGGAGTATAACAGCCGAAAACTCGGGTATTTCAATGAACAACGCGGCATAACCCGAAAAGCTATTAATCTCTGGAGGTTGTTGGGTCATAGTATAAAATGCATACATTTCGTCTGACACGCTTTGGTTTGCTTCCAGAGGAGAACTGTTCTGCAATACATTGTATTTATCAGATCACACGGATCCTGTAAATATGGAGTTGTGCCCTAGAATGACGTCAGCTGAAATATTCACTTCTTATAACTGAACAGCCTACTAACTATCCAAACCTGCCATTCTGAACATGACAGAACAATGATTGGCAGAACGAATGTTTAAGAAAATTTAAAACATATCACTTATCATAGCAGACTGCATAGCACATGTAAAAAGACATAAATGCGTAAAATTTTCCAAGCAGTCTGTTGATATGACCAACATATATAATCAACTGGCAGGCATAAAAATAATAATAATAAAAAATATATATATATATATATATCTGTTGGGGGGGGGGGGCGGGGAGGGAGGGGAATTTAAGTCTTAAATACATCGGTACAAACAAAGTTTCGCAACTGTCGGACAGTTGTAAACAATTCGGATGTTCTGCAGCTACTTGGAGATGTATCAAGGCTTCCCATCTTGAATGGAAAACTTGTGACTTGTTGCTCAGCAGTTCACAGTCTTGATGTGTTGTTTGGAATGGAAATTTCAGACACATCTCGCCGTAAGTTTTAGTCGCCAACCTCTGTTTTTATTAAAAACTGCTTAGTTATTTTTAATGATTTGGCAAACATCTTTGTGATTTTTTCCCTTAATCATCCAAAGAAAATCTTCAAAATCACTTGATGCCAATCGCATGAAATTTCAGAATCTGAATTTATCCAGAGATGATTACCATAATGCAGGTTACTCTGATAAAACCTCTCATGGGCACCAATGCCTCACTTTTCTGTGCTGAGCTTAAAAAACGATGACTTAAGTGGTTATCAAGCCACAGGTAGCAATGTATCTGACCGTAATGGAGAATTATCCAATTTTGACATATGACATACGCATAGATGTTGATCCGGGTCAAAGTCTACTAACCGTTTTTCAACTTTTTCCCAATAGTTTTCAATTTCCAATAGGCATGTGCTCAATTTTGTGGACGAGAGAATGTGACGAAGGGTGGTAATTGGAAGTATTCAGTTTACACATTGAACTAAGAAATCTGTTAAGTCACATTGGGAAGGAAATAGCAAACAACCAAACTACTTAGGTCAATGAAAGTGGGTGGCTTTAGACCAGGGCCTGCAAGATTCATCATATATTTATTTTATTAAGGCCAAAGAAGTGAAAACCAATGTATTAAAAAATACGTTATTTGTACCTCCATATTTTCAGAATTTATTTAATTTTTATATATCATTTTTAGTGATATATAGTTCTTTAAAATGTGTGTTTAGAATCATTATTATTATATGATCTATGTTTACATGTTAGGATAATAGTAAACAATAATAATAGCTCATTATGTTTCAATTTTTCACTCCCAAAAAATGTCTAGTGTGTGTCTAAATCTATTATGAGGATATACAATTCTCTATGATGCATTACCAAAGTGGCCTGCAAGATCATTTGGATTGGCCATCCCTGCTTTAGAGAAACGTTCACTTAAAATTGGAACCACCTTATTTCTGCTCATGGCACCTCACATGATAGCAAACAGTTCAATTACAACTTCATGGTGATAAAAGGCTTACCAGTACAAACTATGTACCAGGCAACCACTGGGTTTGAAAATGTCTACTGACCCAATCCCAATTCTCCTGCAATCTTATGCAGCTTTCATTGCCTCTGAATAAACCTCTTGCCGATCTCTAGATTAAATGATGTTGGCTGTGCACCCCACTTGCCCAGTCTAGTCATTTCTTCGATTGGAGCCTAGTTACTGGAATATTTGCATGGGAAAAATTCCAGTGGTAAATGTGAGCATGTAAAGCACTGTTAACTGGGAGATCCCAGTGACACAGTTTAGATTAGCCTCTCTCATGGCTGGCCTAACCCAGTAATCCTACCAGGTACAGCTTTACATGGAATCTGAACTGTGGACAATCCTAGTACACTTCACACAAACAAAGGAAAGGTCAGTTTTAAGTCCCGTACAAATGACAGCTGAGATTGGGATTCGAACCGGCAACCTTTATTCCGACGGTTGTTAAATAAAAAAGATCTCGTATTCAACTGACGAGGGGTATCACAGTCACTTTTGCAAGATGTCTGCTTCATAATTTGATGGCTTGGGTTCTAATCGGCTCATTGCCATTTTTTATAGAAATCATCATACATTTTAAAAGAATATTTACTCTTTAACCATCATTTTTATTTTATAAAATAATATTTTAAGCAAAACATATTACATACAGCAGGCACAACAAGCCTATGGCTTCATGCCTCCTCAATGTTAACTATCCTAGAATTCACCTGGAGTGATTTCAGTAAAACTATGTAAAAACAAAACCTGGATGGCCAGATTTGAACATGCTTCATGTTGAATGTGAGCAAACTTGTGTTATATTTGTCTGGTGGTAGTGTGCAAATAAATTAAAATAATGTGTGTGATGAAAAACCTGAAAACTGGGAGCTCAACAAGGAAATGAAAGGAGAAGTGATATATTATTGTAAACACTGTTAAATCCTGACATCAAATGTAAATTTACTAACAAATTCACCTCCTCATCAAATCTCTTTATCTTTAATGGCTATGAAAGAGGCATATTATGAAGCTGCCATCAATATGTTAGTTGAAAATTATAGACATATTTATCAGAAATAAACATAATGGTTTGTAAAAAACCCTATTAAATACAGTATTCTTCATGTTACATATTTCAATTAAAATATCACTTCATGAGATGTAAGTATAAAAATAATGATGCAGTAAAATAATAATAAAGCTTATCCACTTTATTTGAAAACACATCAAGCGTTGCATTTATTGGCAAGAAATGTCATGATTTTCTGGGTGGGGGTGGGAATAATTAAATGCTGCTGAATGTATTGTTTAAAATATTATATCACAAAATGAACACAAGGATGAAATAAGACAAAATAATATGCACGATTTCTTAAAATATATACATAAAATTGGCTGCTATTTGCGAAACATTTTTCTGCGTGCAAATCTCTCAGAAACTAGTTATTTCTCATATTTGCAGAGAAGTTTAAGTTCCCTAGAGTGGGTAAAACTCGCTTTGCTACCAGACAAATCTGCAAATCTTCAAACAGATATAAGAGAGCTAAAGTATAACTATTCTGAGTAGTTTCATAAAGTGTAAAAATGAAGTATTATTGTTGGTAATATATGGCAAGTCAAAAGGGACTTTACAACTTCGGAACGATATAGAAACTTGTTGTGTACGCTTACAGAATCGGTACATGTGTCGTTTTGTAGCAAACGACCTCAAGTTTGATGCACATAGTGTATCACTACACCATTCCGCCACCAGAAGTGCCAGCGTAGTGCATAGTTAAAATGGCTACTTTCACTGGTGCGGTGCGTGCTCGATGTGTGTATTGGTTTCATGAAACGAACACTACGACAACTGTTCGATGTAAATTTTGCACCGAATACATTAAAGAACCTGAAACACGTTCATGACGGCTCCAAAGTTAATGTGTTTTGTGCCCTTACTGATTTGAAAATGTACGGCCCTTTCTTCTTTGTGGAGAAAACTGTCACTGGTATTGTGGGTAGGCCTGAAAACTTTTTAATACCACAGATCGATGAAGATGACCGAGATGAGATGGTTTACTACCAGCAAGATAGTGCATCGCCTCATTTCCTCATGCAAGTTCGAAGTTTCCTCAATCGCTTCCCAGGTCGGAGGATTGGCCGTGAAGGGCCAATCACATGAGCACCTCGTTCCCCAGGACTTGACAACACTGGATTTCTTTTTCTGGGGTTGTATTAAAGATTGTGTGTACGTTCCTCCTCTACCAAACAATTTGACCGGAAAATCGAATCTACGCTGCCATTGCTCAAGTTACACCCAATTTGCTGCAACGAGTGTGGGAAGAAATTGATTACCGGAGGGATGTTTGGCACATGACAAATGGCAATCACATCAAACCAAAATGACACTTGACATTTTTACAAAATGACTCATCTAATGTTTCTGTAAGTTATCTCAATAAACTTCTATATCATTCCAAAGTTGTAAAAGTCCTTTTTGACTCACCTTGTATAACAACGATGCCATAAGAGCAAACGATAGAATGTGTGATGAATATATGCCTGACAATATGTCGATACGTAAGTTTGTAACAACCATTTCTGGGAAAGCAACAATACAATCTGATCTCACGTTGCGAACTCCCATGCCCTATTCACTATGTCTTGTATTCTCCATATCTGAAGAAATGAAAACCTTATACGAGGAGATCAATTGCAGGAAAATACGTTCATTAGAAACTTTTTCCATTTGTGTTAAAAGGGGACAAGGCACCATAGTGTAATGATTTAAAATGGTTTGGTGATTATCATTAATAACACTCAAGTGCACAGTTTATCCAATCAGAATACATAGAATGTCGGCACCAGACACGATCGCTGTCGTATCGGACTGTCCTTAATAATCAATATTGCAGATTAGCGTTTAGAACTACAGTTTACCGAGCGTGGTGCTGTAACGGATAGCGTTCTGGCCTCGCATTCGGGAGGACGGCGGTTCGAATCCCCGTCCGGGCATCCAGATTTGGGTTTTCCATGGTTTCCCCAAATCACTCCAGGCGAATGCCGGGATGCTTCCTTCAAAAGGCCATGGCCGAATTCCTTCCCATTCCTTGCCCCCATCATTTCCCGTCTCTAAAGACCACGTTGTTAAAAAGGGACGTTAAACTGTTACAAAAAAAAAAAAACTGCAGTTTATTCAGCACACATGTTTAACGTTCCCATTCAGTGTAGTCTAGGATATGGAACCCAATACTCATACTTGGCGAACATTTTCGCACAACCGGCTAACTCCCGAGCACGCTTTCTACTCGACCACCTTCACTAGTATATCCGCCGCATCTCGTCTCTCGGCCAATCGCGACACTCCCTTTCCTCACGTGACTATCCAGGCCGACCAGTGTTTTTCTCTCTACCTCGCCTTTCAGCGGTATTCCAGTTTCTTTTAGATCAGGGGTGGCCAAACTGCGGCCCACTTTGAACATTTTTGTGGCCCGCGAGATTTATCACACTTTTACAAAACATATTTATTTTATAATAGCCAAAGTAGTGAAAACCAACGTATTAAAAAATAAATTATTTGTGCATCCATATATTCAAAAATTAACTGTTGAAATTATGAGAAAAAATTAACTTTGATTTTAAAATAATATTCTTGCGAATATATGACAGGTATTGTTAGTGTCGTTATTACTATATTATCTATGTTTACACGTAAGAATAATAGTAAACACAAAAATAATAACTCATTATGCTTCAATTTTTCACTCCTAAAAATTTCTACAATGGATCTAAATCTAATTAGATATAATTTTATTTGCGGCCCGCGGAGTTATGATGCATTTCCAAAGTGGCCCACAAGACCATTTGGGTTGGCCACCCCTGTTTTAGATGATGCACACCTCATCTATTTGGGTGTGGAACGCTATTGTTAAAACAGGTAGCCTCAATCGTCGTGTGTCACGTCTGGAAGAATACCGGCTAGGAACATACTGTCAAGAATGTGGTTTTTTCACATGAAATGAATTCCCTTTTATCCCAGACATTGCACATGTTCAGGAAACGTTTCAAAACTTCGTTCCCGACAACGTAATGTGTTACCTTGACTTCGTGGAAGTCGTGGTGGTTGGCGGGAGCCGGCGTGCTCAGGTCGTCCTCCGGCTGCTGCTGCTGCTGAGACAGCCGACTGCGACGCTCCAGGAACTGGCGACTGAACTCCTGCGCGTCCCTACCCTCGCCCAGGTAGAGACGCACGTAGTCCTTCACTTCGTACGCAGATTCGATGTCGCGCAGGAAGCCCACGAATGTCGGCACTGTAACAGAGTGAACCGATATTGAAGTGTTCTGATCGAAAACATTAAATTCTCCAATATAGGATTACTTATCTCTCAACTCTAATGCTTAATGGCTCAGCATCAGAACAAAAAGAATTAATCCAACACCAACTCCACATCACATGTAAAATTCGCATTTTGCCAACTTTAGGACAACTACTGGCAGGATAACTTTATGACGGAACCGATTTTTTTTCTTTCTTCGAAACATTGAAACCAGGAATGTTATGTTACAATAGGGTGAAGAAATCACCACTTATAGCAGGAAGGTGAAAAGATTCACAATCACACTGCAATTTTCAAGTGTAGACCCTGAATTTCAGGGTGTTTCTGCTGATAAAGGGTTTATATCAAAGTTACAACGTGGCAACGCTTTCCTGTCTGGATATTGAGTGACCAGTGGTTTTTCCTCTATCCTTATTTTTAATTTTATTTTACATTTTTTGCTTGTGTCTTAACACCTTATAGACGTTGAGGTACTCGAAGATGGGAAAGAACTGGGAAAGAGTTCAGAACCATTTGCCTGGAATAAATTCAACAAAACCTTTGGAAAATCTAAATCTGGGTGGGGATTCAAACCCATTTCCTCCACAATGTGAGGCGAGAGTATTACCATTCACCCACCACACTCAAACCCAAAGTATTCCATGGAATCCAATTTATATACATATTTATACTACATAATAAAACTATACCAAAGGTTTGCCCATACATGGAATTCTTTTTCTAAAATACTAATTCCAATGTACACTGCCAAAATTAAAAATGATAATGGTAAAATTTAGAAATATATCTTGTCCGTTTGTCTGTACATTCTTGGATCACACAAAAACTAATGTAAAAATTTTAATGAAATTTAATGAATAGGTCAGGGTGTAGGATACTTCTTATAGCAATAAGTTAAAAAAAATATTCCAATTATGAGGCAAATTTTAAAATTTTGTACGCCTGCCTGCACATCATGCAGAAACTAGAGGACAGATTTTAATGAAATTGGACAGTGATAGCTTATGTCACCGGGTAACATGTAGGATACATTTTATGGCTATCAGTCGTACGATAGCCCGTGATGTTAGCAATAAAAAGATGAACAAAAACAGTGATCAAGGAAAAGAAATAGAACCTCAGATAAAGGGAGTCACTAAGAGTATAATGAAAAGTGCTGACTGAAGTTAATATTCAAACTATCTTTAGCAGTAAGAATAGTGCAAGAGGCATTTTAAAATCGGCAAAGGATCAACTAGCATCACGATCACCTGTGATTACAATCGTGAGACATGCCGAGTGGTCGTCGCTTTTTTTTTTTTTTTTTTTTTTTTTTTTGTAACAGTTTAACGCCCCTTTTTAACAACGTGGTCTTTTAGAGACGGGAAAGGATGGGGGCAAGGAATGGGAAGGAATTCGGCCATGGCCTTTTTGAAGGAAGCATCCCGGCATTCACCTGGAGTGATTTGGGGAAACCATGGAAAATCCAAATCTGGATGCCCGGACGGGGATTCGAACCGCCGTCCTCCCGAATGCGAGGCCAGAACGCTATGTGGTCGTCGTCACATTGAAAGAACATTCTTCAGCAAACACCAGATTAGCAGTGACCATGTAGAAGAACAGAGAATTCAATGGGAGAAGACTAAATTCGTAGCATGACCAAACGATTTTTTACAACACAAAATCAAAGAAACCGTAGATATTTTAAGACATCCTAAAAACTTCAACAAAGACAGAGGATATGGATTGATTCAAATGTGGAAGTGAGCACTTTCAGACAAATGTGCTGCCACAACAGGTTTGTTCTGTCACAGAAGTCAAACCTCAATAAAACCGTCTTTGGAGCAGCAAACACTTGCTGCAGGAAATTCAAACCAGCCTATTTAATATGTCAGAAAATGAGTAAGGATATGTACCAAGCGAATATATTAACCTGAAGTAGCCCTGAGAAAGGACCCAGGTTGGGACCAAAATTATGGTACCCCCAGAAACAGTGATGCAACGCTAAACCTGCAAAGTGCAATTTTATACACGATTCATAGCTTTACAGGCTATGCCGCGTCCTTTATTGGATTATCAAAGCTTTCGGGCGTTATACTCCAGCCTTCAGAGATACTGTTTATGTTTACGTAGCAACAGTCGCAGAGGAAAAGGCCGCTATCTTTGTTGATGTTGGTATTCTTTATTATTTCTGCTGCCTCTTTTACACGTTGAGGCCACCACTGGTCTTCTCTGCACAGTAGCCTTGTGCATTATTTCATGCCTGGTGTTAATGGTGTGGCGAATGACGGCAGATTTGTCACTGTTGTCATATTTGTAGTGGCGGATATGTTCTTTAAGTCTCTCCGCCACTGTGCGACCTGTCTCGCCGATGTAAACACTGCCACAGCTGCAGAGGATTTCGTAAACACCTGTAAGGTGGTGTGGGTGCAATCTGTCTTTTACCCTGGTTAATGTCTGGCCAAGTTTGCAAAGAGCTTACTCCAATCCTACCACAGGTGAAACATTCCCTATCATTGGTCATGCTACTTGCATGACAACACACCTCATATACCAACTGACATGCCTCCATTGCTCCAGTTCATATATAGGCCTCACAACCAATCCCCTAGCTATTAGAATGAATGGCCACAGGCAGACTGTTTATACTAACAATGAGACCCATCCAGTTGCAAAACATGCCAGTTCCCTCAAAATCAATAATTCAAACATCTGTTTTTCAGTTAGGGCAATGAGAGTTTTCCCTAACACCACGACCCTCTGAACTTCGTAGATGGGAACTAGCCTATAAGAATATCCTTGACACCAGACATCCTCCTGGCCTCAATCTCCAATAAACTCTGCCCACTGGACCCAGCACTTATTATCTATACCATTTACTATTTTGTATTTCTGAATTTTCTAGTATCTATGCTATTTACATTTATTTTACTTTTCACTTATAGTTATATATATATCCCCACCCAGTTATTCACCTCTTTCAATAATAACATATAGTCATCAGTATCAATTATCGATCCAACATTTGAGCATACTCTCCCCCCCCCCCTTTCCACCTAAACTACCATCCGCGCCTGAGACGCCATTCACCAGTCAGCCGTCTATGTGTACACGTGTGACGCCGCCTGGTGCTTCACCTTCTGCACGTTTAAGGCTGCTGTAGGCCGAAATATTGCGCTTCTCTTGTGTTTGTTTTTTTGTTCGTCGTCCCAGCCGCCTTCATCTGTGGTAAGTGTTGGGTCATATTTCCCTATCTTTCCTTAGTTTTATTGCCTTAAAGCTTTTTCCCGATCATTGTTATATATGATTTGACACTTAAAGGGAAAAAGTATCAAGGTGACACGTATGAGAGAGTTCAAAGAGAAGCCAATAGGCTTTGCTGGTGTTAGCAATTTATCTTCTTACTGCTAGATAGGAGCCCCACATATCAATGAATTATAGATATACTGTGTGTACTCAATTTAGTTGTATTCTGACGAGGTCTGTGACAGCTAGGCATAGAGGAATAGTTTCAGGTGTTTACGTCAAAGTAGAGGATTGCAAGATAGCATACATGAAGTGAAATCAAAAAAGTATTATTATAAATGAGCTAGTTATTCTTCCAACCAATTACAAATCACCAACCTCACTAATAATCTTATTTTATTCATAAAATGTTCTCACCAGTCAGTGTTTTGCTCTATATAAATGTTTTATTTGATAATTTTTCATACAGGCATACCTGTCAGCTTTTAAAATTGTGTTGCTGTAAAGACCCTGGACCACAAAAAATTTAAAATCTGCATTTAAACGACCATGAACGCTGTAAACAGCATATTTAAGTGAAATGTTACACATTTGCTTCATATTATTTGTTGGCTAATAAAATCCTCAAGAGAAACTTTGCAGTTCGTATCTTAACTTTTTGCCGATTTTTTACCAATGTTAATTTTATGGTTCTCTTCCTTTTGATTTGAACTCACAATGTGTTTACCACACTTCCCATAATAGGCCAAATGATCTCTTCATCTAATAGCACACCCGAAGAATATAAAAAAAATGCAAATTTTTCCCCTTTCCTTGATTTTAGCATGCATGGAAATTCTATGGAATATGCTTCCATAAATCTATGGCAATATGGTTTCTTAGAGCTATTCATGATTACAGTAGTTACACCTTCTACACAAATTGCCAACCAGTGATACATCGCACTATCCAGAAGTGAAACGATATTCAAAAAATTGCTAGTTCGACTTTTAGAAATAACACTGATATAAAATGGAACAGATCGATTAATTATTGACTACAGTAAAATAAAGCATATCTTGAGTAATCTTATAGTAAAATTAAAGAAGCTTTAATGCACATAAAAGAACACTTACAACCATGAAAAAAATCAGAAACCTATCACACCTGACCATAAAAACAACAGTAACTTTGTTCCATATAAATAATGCACCTAGGCGATCAAATTTTAGTTTTGAAATTCGTAAAATAACAGATATAATTCTCGCCTTGGCAACAATAAGTGTTGCCAGGCGCCATCTGACGTTTCCATTGGAAATATTCATAACAATGTGTCATTTGAGCGCGATTTGTTGTTTACATTAACTTTAAAAATTCATCTCGGGCGTAAATTGAATTAACTCTGGAACATTTTTGTGTGATTATTTTTCACAACTTTCGACGTGGATTATTAAGACTAGAGTGAATCGATGAACTTAACTCTTTATACGGCGATAAAGCTCCATCATATAACACTGTAAAAAACTGGAATAACAAATCCAATCGTGGCCGAAGTTCGCTTCAGGACCAATTCCATCAGGGTGGTCCAAAATTGGTTGTTGTGCTAGAAAACATCAATGCTGCACATGAACTGATAAAGCAAGATTGTCACGTGACATACCGTGAGATTCAGGCATCTTTGCACATTAGTATGACCAGCATCAATAAAATATTGCATAACCATTTGGCCATAAAAAAGATTTGTTCACGTTGGATCCCGCATAATCTGACAAATGCTCAAAACAAAGCTTGTGTCAATTGGTGCAAGGAAACGTTAAAAAAATACATTCAAGGTGCATCAAAGGCTGTGTATAACATCTACACAGGTGATGAATCATGGATCTATGCATATGAGCTCGAAACAGCAATCGACTGTATGGGTCTTCCAAGATGAGCCAAATTCGACAAAAGCGAAGCAAATGGTTGCCTGTTTTTCTGCATTACCGGTCACGTGGCGACAGTGGCGTTAGAGCAACGTGGGACGGTCAACTCTTAATGTTACAAGACCATTTGTTTACCAGAAGTCTTTGGACAAATTCGGAAAAAGTCTAAGAAGAGGCGAATATTTCTTCTTCAGGACAATGCGAGCTATCACACATCGGCTCAAACAAAGGAATTTTTGATCACGCAAAACATCAAACTGTTGGGTCATCCGCCATACAGCCCCGATTTGGCACCCAACGACTTCTTTTTAATCCCGCACATCAATGCCAAATTGCGTGGTCAATGATTTTCGACACCCGAACAAGCGGTCGATGCATTCAAGTCATATTCTGGAGTTACCTCCATCGGAGTGGAAAAAGTGCTTCGAAAATTGGTTCAAACGCATACAAAAGTATATTGGTCTTCACGGAGAATATTTTGAGAAACAATAAAAACAATTTTCGATCACAAATATTTGTTTCTTCATTATTAGGCCAGAAATATAAATAGCAACCCTTGTACAACCATATAATGCTTCAACTTTCCGTAAATTTTATGGGAAAACTGTTGAAGTTGACAGGTATGCACAGGTCATCTACCTTATACCTTAATAACATAGAAAGGACAGGTAAAATACACCCAATACTCACCAAATATGAAGGGACTATTAGTGGCTGCGTCGAACGCAAGCCTTGAGCAAGCCCAGCCACCTACCTCTGTTAACTTGAAAAAGGGGTTTTCACTCGAAATATTGTATTTTCGTTGTTTGTGTGTTGTTTAGGGTTGCTGCTGCCCTCCTCCCTTCAACTTTGGTGAGTGTTGGGTATATTTTACCTGTCCTCGCGGCATTTCTTTCTAACATTAATAACAGGAACTATGACACACACTAATATGAGCCGTTGCAGGTCGTAGGTTGCATATCATTAATATATTTAATATTGAGCATTAATCATAAGATCTGACAGACACTCACCGTCGACAGAGTGCTTGAGTGTGCCGAGCGCCTCTGTGCACCAGCGCGTGAACTCGTCGGGACGCGGCTCAAACAGCTTCATCACCAGAGCCTCGTCCTTCTTGCCGCGCGCCTTCGTCGCTCCCGGCTTCGCCGGTGCAGCGTTCTTCTTGTTGTTATTGTTGGTGTTGTTGGTGACAGTGTTGTTGTTGTTGTGATTGGTGGTGGCGCGAGGCTTCGTGGGCTGTGCCGGCTTGGCGGAGTCCTCCCAGAAACCGGAGGAACCTGAATAATAAAATACCAGGATTCAGTGGAGAATAAAAAGGACTGTGCAACAAATGTCGTTCATTGCCGCAAATTACCCATATTTCTTTTGATTTTCTATTTGACACCTTTTACACATATTGAAGTAAACTATCAGTCAGAGCAGGTGGTAAGATTTTGTGTGCATGAGATCCCCTGGCACATGTTCTGTCTCTTTTCACGAATAACGTTTCTTATCACAATACTGCAAAGTGTGTTGTAAGACGCGAAGCTTTGCCTCGGGGTGAGGCAAAACGCTTTGTCACAACTTTAACTGTGTGTAGCGATGGATAATGTCCAGTTATGGCTTTATTGTAATGAAAAGATCACCAGTTCGCTTCATTTTACCTCAAGCTAAGGAAAGGTATAGGTAATAATGTTCCAGAGTCAGATGTTGCTAAAAAAAAAAAATCACTATATTCTTGAAAGATCTTGTAAAGTCATTAACTGAACAGGCATCAGATAATTTCACTGAAGTAAAATAGCAAGTTCGATTAATCATTCAAGACAGACCACACCCCAAAGTTAAAAATACAAGTAATGTTCGCTTGAAAGTATGCCAAAGTTCCTCACACGCTTTTACTGTTCAACTGGTTTGAAAACGACAGACAATTAAGTAATCCCGAGGCCCCACATGGCGTAATGCTACTTCGAAACTGCATAGTTATTATTCAGGCAAACTTTTAAAACTTTGTGATGCCTACATCTCGCCAACAATAGTGCTCTAAATGAAACCGACTGGGCGACTGTAACTGCCGAATGAGGACAAAGCTAGAAGAAAAATCTGTGCAGCTCTATTTAGAAACATTTCAGAGAGTGGCAGTACTTCCCATTTCCCACAAGAATTGTCTGGAAAACTTATCAGACATCAAATCTCGTGCTCAAATGGTAGTACCAGATATATGACCTTGACAACTAAAATAATCCTATCACACTGTAATTTTTGCAAATCGCTAGATCTTGTAACAAATGTCAACTTTAGTTATTAAAAAAATTTCATAACTTTAATAGTTTAGCCGAAAATAAATAATTTTGATACGAATTTTTGAAATATTACACCAGGTAAATGTAACGCAAAATGCTATCTTGAAAACAATAAAATCTGCTTTCTAACTTGAATTAACATAGAAACTGACTATAAAAATGATATGCATTACTATTTAATTCAACTCGTGGTTCTGAGAACAAATTTTGTCATAGTTACTTAATGGATACCTGACAGTGTTAGTACCTACCGCTATCATAACTGGCAGGTGGGGATTTCTCTCTCCTTATCCATCTATAATTGCGAACTTTTAAAATTGTGTTTCTGTAAAGAAACCGGGCCAAAAAAATTAACATCTACATTTGATCGACCATGAACTCAACGGCCATAAATCTGCAACAAATTATTTGAGAACGAACTATTTCATGGTTCTCAGGCCTCTAGCAGCATATAAATGTCTCATTCTTGGCATGTTTCGAGGGAATCCATCTCTGCCCTGTAAAAGATGGCAGGTATACTTATCTATTCTCATTTTTACTGCACGAAAGCATTTTCCTCCCCATTAACATCACGAACAAACTTCTCACCCTATGGGCTAGTGACTTGAAAAATCATTACAAGAATTGGTGACAGCATGCAAAGGATGCGGTGACGTCAGCGACCCGTCAATGTTATACTGGGAGATACTTTGCACAGCTATTATATATACCGTATGGCATGCTTACGGGGACTTCTCAAATCTCAGCAACAAGAAATGCTGCAAGGAAATATTAATATGGAGATGAAAAATACATAAAAAACTCCAGACATAAAACAAAATTATTTGGGCTGCGCCCTTGCTCATGAAAACGGCAATGTGACTGATCTGCCCAACCAACCTTTTATTGCTAGTAGAAAACAAATATTCGAATCAAATTCCACAATTTTGTTACACTTACTGGAGTGTTAAGTGTTTGAAGCCATAGTTTCATTAATGTTTCCTGTATGTTATAATGTATTAAATTTCATAAAACTGAGGAAATAAAGAAAGTTGCTTTGCCATCCATATATATACTGTATATCTACCCATGTAATATACCAGTTAACATGCAACCACTGCCTGGCTTCATATATAGGTTTGACCACAAAGCCACTCTCCAAAAGAATGAATGGCCACCGTCAGACGGTGTTCACACAGAACCCAAAGCACCCAGTTGCTGCCCATGCCATAACCCACGACTCGAATAATTTCAACTCTTGCTACACAGTCCGTGCTATCAGAGTTCTCCCTAATAGCAGCAGTTTCTCTGAACTCGGAAGGTGGAAACTTGCCTACCAGTACAAACTAGGGACAAGGCAACCACCTGGTCTCAACTTATGATAATACCCTGTCATTATTATTATTACATGTGTTTAACCTTGTTTAATCCTCTTTTCCATTACCTATATTGAACCACCACTAACCTAAGGCGATGTTTAAGAAAATAATAATTTTTATAAAGTAAATTTCTATTTGTATAATATTTTTTATATATTTTTTTTCAATATATATTTAGTTCTAATTATATTTTGATCTTCCCACCGACCAGAGATTAGTTTGGATATTTATCTATGCCTGGGTATTAGATCTGATTCACTGCCCCTCTACTTTTCCGATGTCTGAATTTACTCCCACCATTTTCCCCGACTGGCGGTCTTTCTGTGAGGCAGTCTCCAGCTGCGACCACCTCTCATATTGTCTCCCGTTGACGAAGGGTTTATTCCGAAAATTACTTTATTATTTGTGTTTGTGTCTTTTCTGTGCGTTTGCGCCCCACATTTATCATCTAAAGGTAAGTGGTGGCTCATTTCCCTATCCTAATTTGATATGTATATGTATATTAACAAAATCCAAAAGGGCGAGTTTTTGTATGTGTTGTGGTGCAATCTTTGGAGAGTATTTATCTGAGATTCATTGTGATCTGTGGCACCCTTCTGTTCTTGGCACAAACAAATTATTTCTTGGTCTGTCCCCTAGTTAGGTATGTAAGGACCCAAAGCTGACACGGGGGTTGTAGTATCGCTTTAGTGCCTTAACCGATAGTTCACGTGGGTTCAAAGTTCTGTGGAAATTTTACAAAATAATTTTAATTTGACCATGTAGCCCTTTTGGATCTCAACTGAAATGCTTAGAGGTCGCCACTAAATTTGTTCAAACCACAAACTTAGAAAAGGTTTCCAGTCTACTATGAAATTACAAGTCCACTTTGCACGAAAAATTTGAAGTTTATTTAAAAAGAATCACAAGTTCAAAAATAGCATTATACAGTTGAGTAGGCGATCGAACAGACTTTTCCAAAATATTGCAGATTGTGGAGAGAAAATTTACCGAACACCCCTTTGAAATTTTAAAAGTTCTAAGTAGTCTTCATACGGATGTTCCAACATGGCTGCTGCCTATACGCCCCAACTTCCCACCGGCTAACCACTACTCCGATGCGAACTGACGCAGATTTACTCTCATAACGCTCCCAGGATACTGACAGACGAAATCAAACCAAATACCAGGTCACATGTAAGCACGAGTTTATATAGGTTCAATGACGTCACAGCTGAAACACAACTTTCTGCTGCGGTCTAGCCAAAATATGACCCAGCTAATTAAATGAACAAGAGGATAAAAAGCAATTAAAGTCTGACAGTGTTTAGACCTATTTAATAGAAGATCAATGGATATTTAGTGAGTATTTTTAAGTGATCAGTTTCAAATGTCTTGTTCAACCTTTGTTTAGTGACACATTCTAATGCGATCGGGGAAAATCCCTAAGTGTTGTGGATTTTTACGCGCGTCAACAACAATCCGCGACAATTTATTTTCAAAAACTTAATTACTAGCCACATGTTTAAACTTTTTACTAAAACCATTATATATTCAGAATCGTCTTAATTAGGGCTGTCTACTGATATAAATTTCAAATTAATATTCCTTTTAATTAAAAAGCTAATTATTTTCTCTTAGTTAAAATCGCTAATTAAACCTTGCCAAATCACTTAATTTTACTGCCAAAATATCGGGGACAATGCTGACTACAGCTGGTGATAAAAGTTCAGCTGTCGCTTTACTCGATTTAAAGATATTACAAATCTTAGAATTTCTACTTTTATGATCGCGTGTTTCAAAGCTTGAACAAAGCGGAATATTTCTTAAAATAAACATTTCACGATATGATAAATACACTTTAAAATGATTTTTATGACGAATTGTAACTGTAGGAACGGTTACAGGGAAATTACTTTAAGTTGAAAACTACTCTTCTCGAAATTTCTAAGTCCAACATAAGCAACTTTACGATCAATCTTTATGTTTATTGTGAATTTACTTCCTTATACCTAAGCTAAGGAGCTAGAATTTAACAAAATTCTAAGGTGCTTACAGGTAGACTGATAAGGTATATGGCAGATTCTTAGATTTATAAATTTCAAACGGTGAAAACCCCGTCCAATCTTGTTTCATAGTTTTTGTGCAACGCCTGGACGAAGGAACAGAAATATGAAGCACACTTACAGATATGTAGTAGAGTAGATTAAGAGTACGGATGTTAGCAGAATACAGGTAAGCAAAATGAAATGTAGAATAACAGTAATGAAATGGACAGGATAACAATTTCAGGAGAGGATTGAGACAACAAGGCTCAAGTATAAAGGACAGAATAAAAAGAAAGATACGTTAAATATAGATATAAGGCAAAGACCAGAAGAATACCAAGGCTTTCTTTAACCCTCATGTGGAGACTTGCATAAAACACGCCAATGAGTTATTTCTGACTGAATAACAGTCTACCTCGGAACACACTTCTACCCTCCTAGGAATATTCTCCGAGTACCATACGGTTAGCCGATCCATTCAGTCTGGTTCTTATTTCTTCCTATGGCTTTACGCCTTGATGACGCCGAGGTCATTAGAGGCGGGATGGGATTGGGACAGATGGAATGGGAAGGAATTCAGCCATGGCCTTTTGAAGGAAGCATCCCTGCATTCGCCTGGAGTGATTTGGGAAACCGTGGAAAACCCAAATCTGGATGCCCGGACGGGGATTCGAACCCACATCCTCCCGAATGCGAGGCCAAACGCTGACCGTTCACCCATCATGCTCGGTAATCTGGCTTCTGTCTTCACCCATAAACCTTTTCTTGTGTGCGCTTCACATTGGTAACTCCAATTTTTTATGCACTGCTAAATGTTGCAGTTATAAATTTGCAAGTTCTTGTGAATTTCTCCACACGTAATGCATCTCATAAGACCAAATGATTTTTTTTTTTTAAATCTAGTGACATCCTTGATGAAACCCCACCTCCAAATCCATCAAAAGCTATTTTTTCCAACTCATTCTAAACCTATGTTCTTAATTTTTTTGTTATATGATTCCTGAACATATGAACGTAATAAACTACGGGGAAAGGGGGGGTGGGGTGGAAATTTGAAGCAGAGAACTGAAACATTATCTGGCATATTTTATACTCTGCCCCTTCACAATTACACGAAATACCATTCTCTCAAGTTAAATAAAGGCTTTACACAATCTTGGATTGTTAAATGGTGGAAAAGCATTATGATCAGCAGATGAAAAGGACTTTGACCATGGTCTCCTTAAGGGGGTAGGTACACTTATTAGGTTTCAAAAAAATGATTTTTTGTATTATTCACAAAAACAGTTTATAGTTTTGGCTTCATTTTAGTGAAAAAATTATTTCAATATCTTCAACAGTGTGGGAATTATGTGTGATTAAAAAATGCCCTGCACGATTGACAGCCATTTAAATCTTACTGCACTTGAAGGTGATCCAAATCTTTAACCTTAAATATCTCAAAAACAGCAATTCATCAAATGGTTTTAAAGATAACTTTTTTCCATTTTTTTCAAATTTGCAGGACATGTTCTACATACTACGTACTACAGTCTGAACCATTATTGTATATGCAGCTTTTCCCAAATGAAAAATATGCCTTTATATTTAAAAAAAAAAAAAGAAAAAATTTTAATTTCTTGACAAAAATAATTATTAATAAAAAATAGAGAGTTAAATATGTTATATTATAGGTTCAACTTGTTGCCTTGATATTAGTTTACAATATTAAAAGAACATTTCTGAAAATTTCAAATACTATGCCTTTTATCTTTTAAACCCTTTACAACAATATATTTTTCACTGTCAATTTGGATGGTACATTATCCTATTGTTAAACAATAATTTTATTTTAAAAATCAATTTTTATATCTAGCTATAACAGTTCTATGAAGCTATGAAATATGAACTGTCAAATTTAAATAGATTTAGGGAAAATGACATCTCAACTTCATCAAATATTTGTATGTGTTAGATGTACCTACCCCCTTAAGGTACCTTTCTTTCAATCTCTCTAAACGATTCAGATAAACTGAAATTATGAAGGCCAGATCAGATTCAAACTCATTTTCTCTGAAAATTAACCTCTCACATGCCAAGCTACGAGGACAGATTGTAAAGTAAGATTCCCAAAACGTTGAGACCTCAGTGGTATTATGCAAAATGCAGCATCAGTGCTGCACGGCTGCCTTGCAATGCTATGCCACAGTGTCGGTTCAACAACCGTTTGTGATGGAGGTGGTGACTGCCGCTACCAGCAAGTGCGAAATTTGTACGGTAATTCAATTTGTCAAAGGTGTTCCGCCCTCAGACGTTTGTCAACAATGGATGGAAGTGTATGGCTATCCAACACATCCACAAATGGTAGAGGGATTTTCCAGATGGTTGTACTGATATTCAAGATGAAGACTAGTGCAGAAGAGATCCGATTTCAGATGAGACGATCGAAAAGGTTGAGGGAAAATTGTTAGCAGACTGAAGGATTGTTATCACTGAATTTTCTTTTTGGATTCCTAAGGTTTCACCAACCACAAATCAAAAGACATTGATGGGTGACCCAGAACTGCCCCCCCCCCCCTGCGGATGTAGCACCTAGCGATTGCCACTTGTTTCCAAAATTGAATGAATTGTGGTGTGTGTGTTAAATCATCATCCTCTAAATCAGGGGTGGCCAACCCGCGGTCCGCCTTGAAAATTTTGCCGGCCCGTGAGATTCATCACACTTTTACAAAATATATTTATTTTATAATGGCCAAAGTAGTGAAAACCATGTATTAAAAAAAAATTCATTTCAACTCAAATGATGAAGTTGAAGAAGAGGTGAATCACTATATCGATGATTTCGCAATGGAATTTTATGTTACGGCGATACTAAAGCTGGAGGACTTTCTACAAAAATGCTTAGATCAAAATGGCAGTTAAGTTGAAAAATAAATCAATGTTTAAACCTCAAAATGGAGTATTTGGTTTTGAAAACAAATATTGCCATCTATTTTTAAGAAATAAGGGAACCTTACTTTACGATATGCCCTCGTAAATATTTAGAGCAGGGGTGGCCACTCCAAATGATCTTGCGGGCCACTTTGGAAACGCAGCAGATTTAGACCTACTATAGACATTTTTTTGGAGTGAAAAATTGAAACATAACGAGTTATTAAAAATAATTTTGAAAATATAGATGAAAAAATATTTTTTTTTATTAGATTGGTTTTCACTACTTTGGCCATTATAAAATAAATATATTTTGTAAAAGTATGATGAATCTCGCAGGCCGGAATACGTTCAAGGCGGGCCACGGGCTGGCCACCCCTGATTTAGATGATGATGATGATTTAACACTTTCGCGCCTGCACCTTCTGCACTCCCGAGTGCTCTAGTAACTGGCCATTTTTCACAATTTTTAAAACTCAAATTACTTATTATTAACGCTACAGCTAAGAAACTTTCATATTATTGCAGTTTGACTAGTACACTTGTTATGTAAATGGGGTATGACACCGGGAGAGAGGTAACAAAGTGTTAGCAGGGTGTTTCAAAAATGTCCGGTATATTTGAAAAATCAATAAAAACTAAACGAGCAGTGATAGAAATACACCGTTTGTTGCAATATGCTTGGGACAACAGTAAATTTTCAGGCACACAAACGTTCGAAATTAGTTACAATTTTCAACAACAGATGGCGCTGCAGTCTGGAAAAATACGATATTTTCCACAATTTTTTCACAGCAAACTTGCAATCTGTGAACAGCACACACTTACAGCAGAAAAACGACTTACAGAATGGCGAAGTCACAGACTGCGTTTACTTCTATATCTTTCAAAACGCCTGCAGTGCCATCTGTTGTTGAAAATTGTAACTAATTTCGAAAGTTTGTCTGCCAGAAAATTTACTGTTGTCCCAAGCATATTGCAACAAACGGTGTATTTCTATCGCTGCCCGTTTAGTTTTTATTGATTTTTCAAATATATCTGTCATTTTTGAAACACCCGGTATAATCAAATGTATGAGTATGTATTTTCAGATTTTATAATAAGGCTTACAATCACTTTACGACACAATTTCGTCTGGCACAAAAAACTAAAAACAGTCGAAGGCACTAGAGTTCTCGTTCACTGGTGCAGTAACTCCACTATATTCCTAAAAAAGAGGCAAATCTGGATGAATATAGACATGTAACCACTGTGAAACTTCATCTTCATTACCAGATCGGCACATTTTCTTACACGGACGAGGTTCTTTTATTCCATCACAAGCTACTTCATGAACTTCGTCTTGTCCACTGATGTCATCAACACCACCTTCCTCTGCAGATTACAATATATTTACTTTGAAAATATCTTTTATACACACACACACACACACACACACACACACACACACAAAGAAAGAAATTTGAATAGAACAATTGTAAATACGTAATTGTACACATCAAGTAGCTTACTGGCAGTAAGTGTTTCATTTTTATCTGAAACACTTTCCCACTCTTCAATGTCTCCTTCAGAACCTGAATCGTCTATCACTTCGTCTAAAAGAGCTAATGTTTCTTCATCCTTCAATCTTTCACCCATTATAAAAGAAACTCGCAGAGCAAACGACAGCGAAAACTTTCTGCAACAAGTCGCACACACGAAAAACGCGGGAGTTTCTGTAGCCAAAATGATATGTACACCTAAAGATAGTGCCAGAAATACTCGCTAGATGGCAGTGCGTAATATAGAAAAATCGACAGACAATACCGTGTGGAAAAACCGGGATCTGATTTACAAGGTGGCGGATATCGGCAGGTAACTGTCGCCCGAGTGGGGTTCCATCGCTAATGTGTTAGAGAGAAGACAAGGTGGTGGAGTAGAGACTCACCTGTAGTGACACTCCCGTTGCCCGCTCCCCAGGCGGAGGACGCGGGGGGTGCGACGGACGCGGCCCAGCTGAGCGAGGACGAGGCCCCGCCCCAGATGCTGGCCGTCGCCACCGCGTTCACCGCGGGGTTCGCTGCCGGCTGCTGCTGCTGCAGACGCTCACGCTCCAGCTGCTGCTGCTAAAACAAATTACAACACAATCACAATCCACTCTAATTTACAACAATACAGGAATTGCCAAATGACATAATTCGTTGATAAATTTAAAGCACAAAGTTCTTTTTCTTTGCAGTTTTTTGTAGCAAAAGTTCCTGTTATAGGTGACTCAGTATGAATGAATTAAGGTGAAAGGGGTGGCAACCTCAATCGCACGTGGTGCACCCTACTTTTGACTAACCGGGCTCTGGTGACCGAGTGACTTCCGGGATAGGGAGTCCTTCACAGTCGACAACTACCTCGCTCTTGGGTTTGGAAGCTGCCCTAAACACGAATGAACCACATATGGCCACGGCATAGTACGTCATCAACGGCGGATCAGGTGTAGGAACAGCGAGTTCCTTCTCAGCTGGTATGGTAGACAAAGGCCCATCAGTTATCTCACATTAGCTTGCCATTTGATACGGTTCACATGACACCAAGAAATGGTGTCTGTGTTGAAGTTCAAGAACATCCTCACCTTAAAAGAATTCAGGCAACTATTGTCTTTCTTTTAGAAGCCCTGGGGCAGTATACCGACATCTGGAAGTCTAGCCGATATACGCACTCCTCCAGCATTGAATCCACAATTGTAAAATGACAGTTATGATGGGCCAGCCATGTGGTCCAAATGCCCAATACTCGCATTCCTAAACAAGTGTTCTACTCGCAGCCTACAGTGGGTAAATGCGGTGTTAGTGGTCAGAGGAAGTAATTTAGCGACGTTATCAACACTAGCATAGAGATGTGTCAAATAATCATTCCCTACAAACTGGGGTGAGTATTTCTTAAAACACAATGCTCCCTAGATAAGAGCAAAGACTGTTTTGGTTACTCACAAATTATATAATCAGGGCTTCAACGTACAATTAACATTAATAAAAAATTTTAAATCAGTGTTATAAATACAAGACGTATAGATGGAATGCTATACCACCTTACGAGATCCTGACAGTTGTTTTTTAAATTCCAGAATCAAACTGCTGGTTACTGACAAAGATGGGTTTATATCAAGTCCACTAGTGTGGTTCAGATTTCTAAACAGACAACAGTCAAAATGATGACAATACTATCTGGAAGCAAATCTTACAATATTACATTAACTGGCACAATGGGAAAG
Source organism: Vandiemenella viatica (assembly GCA_031002005.1). Taxonomy (NCBI): domain Eukaryota; kingdom Metazoa; phylum Arthropoda; class Insecta; order Orthoptera; family Morabidae; genus Vandiemenella; species Vandiemenella viatica. Next base: position 3,645,614 of record JARYHS010006518.1, read on the forward strand.
GCTCTATTTCCTTATCAATTTGCTTAAGCATGCCTATTGTAATGATTATTCGTAAAACTATTTCTGTGTTCCGTTAAATTCCTTATATGCATTACACTGAAGTGTACATTCTTCAACAGTATGAACCCCATTCTCTTTTTCTACAATCTTGGATAAAGTAATTAGTAATAATAAAAAGTTGAGTTTGGTCAAGATGTCAGTTATAAGTAAACCAATGATTGCAGATGTTTTCACACTTTCCATAGTTATAAATAATGAAGGACAGGGAAATTAACCCAACACATACCAACGTGGACGACTGTGATGAGAGGGAACACTTAAGCTGACAAACAAATTCACAATACACAATATTTCGGCATCTACCTTCTTCAGTGGTAGATAAACAGGCCATTAGGCTCTGTTCATGTGTACACAACGTATGTCACCCAATGACTAACTGGGTAGTGGCAGAAGGGTGGGGGAGCGGTTAAAGAGTAGAATATCGATATATCGGCAATGTCTGGCAATATATTGCCGGTGATGGTAAAATGAACATATGTAGAAAGGGAACAAACCAACACGAAAATTTGTATCTAGTAAAAAAAAAAAAAAAAAAAAAAAAAAAAAAAAAAAAAAAAAAAAAAAAAAAAAAAAAAAAAAAAAAATGTGATGGGTAAGGGGTTGGATCCTAAAGGCCTTAACCACCGTTAAAATCCTACCACTTAAACCAAACCATAACTTTTTTTTAGTAGATATAACTTTTCGAGTCAATACCTTACCCTTGCTACATATGTTCATTTTACCATTGCCTGCAATGTATTATCTCAGACATTGCCGATATATCGATAATCTACTCCTTAGCCGTCCCCCCACCCTTCCCCCACTACCAGTTCGTTGTGTACACACGTACGGAAGCTAATGGCCCGTTTATCACTGAAGAAGGCAGATGCCAAAATATTGTGTATTTGTTTGTCAGCATAAATGTTCCCTCTCGTTGCAGTTGTCCACTTTGGTATGTGGTGGGTTAATTTCTTTGTCCTTCATTATTTATATCGCCTAGAAGCTGCTTCCATTTTCCTTAGTTTCATCATTTCCAAAGTTATAGCAATTTAAGAAGGAAGGGTATAAACTCATGTTTGTCTAATGCTTTAATAGCTTAACCTTTAAAATAAAACTGCCACCCAACCATTATGAATGGTATATTTCATGTTAATTATTGAGAGGCTTAGATATCTTCAGATGTTTTTGCTGTACTGTCTATCCATAAATGTTGCTGCTAAGAATAAATGTTAGCTGTATTTTTGTGTAAAATATTATACTGTGAGTACCGATTCAACGTTTTATCTTTGCAAACCAACTATAAAGAAAGGAACAGGTTTTGATTAAATCTACACAATAATTATCAGTCGTTTTTGTTTATTCATTTTTTTTCTCATTCTATTACCAGTTGTGGGTATTAGCCGTAGACAGGTTTAATGGGCCTCGGCAATTTCACCCGACCGGGCCCCTCTTACCCGCGGGGGGTGGGGGAGGGGGGGGGGGTCGAGGGGGGTCACTTTTTTGACAACGATAAAACAAAACAAAAGTATTCAGATCCTTACAGTCAGCTGATAAAACCAAGCAAAAAATGTAAACAAACTAATTTGGCATTTAAACTATAGACAGTTAATTAGGAAATGTTTTACTATCTAAAGGTAGAGTTGAGATGGATCAATTTACCATTGATTATATTAATGATACTGATTGATTACAACTTTATCAATTTTCAAGACTTATATTAATTAAAACCGAGCAAAGCTCGGCCGCCAGGTACTTTTTAATTTTTGTTGTTGAAGGTAAAATTTACATAACCTAGATTTTTCCGGGCCCCTGTCAACAATTTATGGGCCCGGGCCCCGGGCAAATGACCCGAAAAAACCGGTTTGTATACGGCCCTGGTATTAGCAACCAAAACAACCCCCCCCCCCTTTATTTTTGGATAGATAAAAAAAAAAAAAAAAATAAGAGAAAGCTTATACAAAACAGATAGGTTATCACAAAATATATCATTCAGTAAGTATATGGTAAAATTATTATTTTTGATGATGGTAATAATACAGAATGATTGTTATTCATTTTTGAAATTTTGAAGGTATATTTTTTAACTAATCTATTACAAAGATTATACCAGTATTGTGCAACTTCTCCTTCTGGTCCATGAAGCAACTTAGCAACACTCCTTAAATTTTACACATGCAACGCTCATTCATGTTTGCATAATGCAGTCGTAAAATTATATTCATTATATTTGTATGCAGCCATAAGGAATTGATTTTGCCAGTAGCATTCACACTAGCAGTGAGGTCAAATCACATTGTTGACCTATTATTGTTTAAACCTTACAGTTTCAACGTTTAAGGCCCCGTCAAACAGAGCGCGGACTGCCCGCGCGGTCAGAACGCGGCGGTCTGATGGCAGTCCGCCGAAGTTGTAGTGGACCAACAGAGCGCGGGCAGCTGAAAGGCGGACCAGTGTTGAAGCAATCGTGGACGAAGGAAGGGCTAGTTCATTTTTTTAAAAATTTGAGTCTGCCTTCTCCTTATTAATGTGTCCAGCAGTTCATCCGACGTAGAAGAATTGCTTCTTCTGCTCGCTTTAAATAGTTCACGGCGATAAAGTCAGTTTATACTTCACGAAACTATCCTGCCGCCTAAACCATTACCTGATACAGACACGCCCATTCCTCACGTATTTTTAGGCGATGGAAGATTCAAACTACAAACTTATTTAATGCGCCCTTTTGCAAAAACTACAGTTGTAAATGATGAAGGGGGAAAATATTCAACATCTTTGTAGGGTACAACGTTTAGTAGAAAATACCTTTGGAAGTTTAGCTCAGACGTGGCGTATATATTTTTTTTGCCTAAAGAGTTGGATGTAGATAGCACAGTTGAAGCTGTCAAAGCTACATGTTGACTTTACAATTTCGTAAGAAGTTACACAAAACAGTTCACTGAAATTGAACTACAAGGTGACACAACAATAACAAATCAACATGCCAATGCTTTCTCAACCTCAAGTCGATTGAGAGAAAGATCAACTGATGCTGCCTATGCGGTACGGAACCATTTTCTAAATTACTTAAACAACAAAAATTCATTTTAATTTTATCATAATTATACTAATATATTATTGCATCTATGGGTTATGGAAAATAAAAGATGCCGTATAAAATAAATGTATACTTTCTTGTCTGGTTGAGCTTTTCAGATATTTCATTCCACGTTTTTGCTTTCTTGGTATGTTTTTGTACTCACGAATGCTGAGATTCTTATAAAAATAAACATTCTCGAACGCATTGAATGATACTTTCTAACTCGTCCACCATTGCCCGCCGCAGACTCTGTGGAATTCACAACCTGCCCGCCGCGGACTAGGCTTCCGCCGCGCGGTAGGCCGCGCTCTGTTTGACTAGGCTGATGCAATACTATGTACCACAGAGTCCACGCGGGCTGCCCGCGTTCTATTTGACCGGGCTTTTAGTTTAGCAAAATTGTCCATTCTTAAATGACAAAAGTGACAATGAAACGAATTCTCAATATCTATAATTTTTGTAATAATTGTAGTTGTGCAGTGCCTCTCTGAAATTTGCAGGGGTAAAAGAAGGCAGGCACAGGAAAATGGTGAGTAGAGAAATTGTCTCTATTATTATTTTTTTTTTTTTTTTTTTTGCTGTCATCATTCTTTTGACTGGTTTGATGCAATCCTCCATCGCTTCCTATCCTGTGCTAACCTCTTCAACTCTACAAATCCCTTACAATCCTCAATTATCTGCTTCATATATTCTAATCTTTGTCTTCCTCTACAGTTCTGTTCCCTCCACTAACAAATAAACCAATCCAGCATGTCTCAAAATATGACCTACCAGCCTGTCTCTTCTTTCTGTAAACTTCTTCCACAAACTTCTTACCTCACCCATCATTTTCAAAACTTGTTCCACCTAATTTTCAGCATTCTTCTGTAGCACCACATTTCAAATGGTTCAATTTTCTTCCTTTCTGGTATTCCTAAAGTCCATGTCTCGTTACCATAAAGTGCTGTGCTCCACACAGAGTTCTAAAAAGTTTTTTTCTAATTCCTAGATCAATATTTGAAACTAAAAGGTTTCTCTTTTTCACGAAGGCTCTTTTTGCTAGTGCTATTCTGCTTATAACATCATTCCTGCTTCAGCAATTGGTTGTAATTTTACTTCCCAAATAACAGAATTCACTTACTTCTCCTATTGCATCCGATCCTATTTTTATATTTAATCTACTAGCATTGGTATAATTTCTGCTACATTTCATCACTTTTGTCTTTGCTTTGATTTATATTCAGTCCAAAATCTTGCTTCAGTATATTGTTCATGCTATTCAGTGACTTCTCAATATCCTCAGCCCTCTCTGCTAACAAGACAATGTCATCAGCAAATCGTAGCATACTGATTTTTTCTCCCTGAAAACTTATGCCACATGGAAATTTTTCTTCGACTTTCTTCATTGCTTCTTCTACATACAAGTTGAATATTAACGGGGATAGACTACAACCTTGTCTCACACCCTTTTTAACTGATCCATGTCTCTCGTGATTCTCTACTTTTATTATAGCCACTTGATTCTTATATACTTTATAGAGTATTCTTCTATCTCGATACTTTAGACCTGATCTCTTTAAAATTTTGAATATCTTGTCCCACCTAACATTATCAAAAGCTTTTCCTAAATCAACAAATGCCATAAAAGTATCTTTGTTTATCTTGATCCGCCCTTCAAGTATTAATCTTAAAGACAGAATTGCTTCCCTTGTACCGCGATTTTTCCTAAACCCAAACTAATCTTCACCTACTATCTCTTCTACTACCCTTTCCATCCTTCTATATATTATTCTGGTCAATAATTTTGAAGCATGTGTTGTTAGACTAATGGTGCGGCAATTCTCACTTTTGTCGGCTTGTGTTTTCTTTGGAAGTGTGAAGATGATATTTTTATTAAAATCAGTAGGAATTTCTCCTGTTTCATAACTTTTTGATATCAGCTTGAATAATCTATCGATTCCTTCTTCTCCTAGGGATTTAAGAAGTTCTGCAGGGATCTCATCAATTCCAGCTGCCTTATTTGCTTTCAAGTCATTCAGAGCTTTATTAAACTCTGTCATCAAAACATCTTCTCTATCAGTAAGTGTGCTCTATCACAATTGCATTAAATAATGTGCAATTTTATCATTTTTATTTGCTCATATTGTTTTTTTTATGATCTCTGTCCATAAGGAATCAAGATTTTTACGAGTAAAGTCATACAGCACTGAAAAGCCGAACGAGCTATTAGATGTTCGTTGTCAATATTCGTCTGACTTGACTTACGTGTTCACTCTAGTGGTCGGCACACGTCTCGACTGTCGTTGATCGGTGGTGACGCAAACTTCATGTCGACCCGCCTCGCCCCGACCTGACTAGTGAGAATGCTCCCACTGGATTACGTGTAAAGTGGTTTTGAGCTTAACCCCTTACTGCATACTGGGACATATATGGCACATACCATTTTCTTGTTTGTGGAACTCATATTTGAGCAAATACTTTGAAACTGCATGTTGGGACAGATATAGCACACAATCAAGAAGAGCTGTCCAAATATTAAATGTGATCTGTTGAGAGAATAAGGAAATATGAAGTATGAATTTTTTCTTTGCGTTGTGAGCAGTTTACATCCAAGTTCGGTCATACAAACAGTTGTATTTGACACAGTAAACATTTGATTGCAGTGTTTATACAATTTCTAGGATGAAAAGGACACCTATAGACAATTATAAAGAGGTAAGTTTACATATTTGTCCATTAATATATATGTAATATTGAAAAATGAGTTTGTGACAGATATGGCACAATATGCAGTCTAGCCTGTGTGAACAAGCTGGCCTCTATGGAGAAGAAGAAATACCGACAACAATGCTCCTAGTTTATTTTGAGTAGCAGTTGCAGATGTCCTCTGGCAAACGAGGAAACCTTGTCCAAGAAACTGGGTACGACAAGAAAATGAAATCCAAAAATCAGCTGGACAGTAAGAAGAAGAGAGAGCCCGCGGCAGATCTTCCGCAGTATCAGGATGGGATAGATCACATGCCCGTCTGGCTGGGAAACTGTAATTGTTGCATGTTGCAATTATCCAGATTGCAAAGGAAAATCGTATACAGCATGTCTGAAGTGCAGTGCAACATTGCGCTTGGGCAAGGAGAGAAACTGCTTTATCAAGTTTCATAACAAATAGACTAAATGAAAGTGAATTAGTGTTATTTGAGATAAATGTGTACTCTAATGAATAGAAATTGCAATTAAATTAAATTGAATAAATTAAGTTCTACTAGTATATGTATATATCTTATATATTTTCCAAATGTTGCATCATCCATCTCGAAACTGGTATCACAACATGTTAGCCATTACTGCATGCTGTCCCATATATGGCACAAACCCTTAAATCAATAATAATCTCCCCCAAATAAGATTTGGATTTTTTAAGTATTTTTCTTCAAATCACAGAATTGGACTTCACAAGTGACATTTTTTCAGAAAAAAAAAATCCTGCAGTAAGGGGTTAACAAGCACTACAATTGCTCTGACCTTGGCGAGATTCTCTTGCTCCTCCTGTTGTATCTCCGCGAGCGACTTGGTGACGGGAGCCGGCGGCTTCACCTCTGCCCAGCGCAGCTGCAGGCCGGTGCCCGCCGGGGGAGTGGGGGCCGGCACGGGGACGGGAGGCGCGGCGGCAGCCGCAGACGCCTGCTAGACAACACACAACACAACCTGTCTCAAAGGGATAAAGGACGACAACAAATTCGGCGACGGCCTTTTCGAGGAAACATTCCTGGGTTCACCTCAAGTGATGCTGGGAAACCACGTAAAACAGAAATATGTATGGACTGGGATTTGAACCGACACCCTCCCTGATGCCAGACCGAGTGTTACTGTTTGCCCGACACACTCAGTATTCTCTCTTACGATTTAAATCTTGCCACCGATCACCCAAACCGTGTTCCCAATTAAAGGAAAGCAAAATCACTAAATATAAATGTGAATATGGGAACAAATGCTTCTAAATACTTTGTATACTTCTAATGGGTTTATATTTAAATAGTTAGTAAACTTGTTGACCTGTGCAAAAATTTCACGAATAAATAAATACAATAGTAAGGTGGTTAGTTTGTAGTAGCCTGAAAGAAGAATTACATCATTTGTAACAATATCTTTCCGATTTCACCTGATGTATATCATCCTGCAGCCCATTACTTTGATGTAAACGCATGAACCTATCCCTTCCAGGAGTCTTTTTTCCCCCCCTTATTGCTTTACACCTTGATGTCAAGGTCATTGGAAGTGGGAAAGGACTGGGGGGGGGGGGGGGGGCAACGAACAGGAAGGAATTTGACCATAGCAATTGGAAGAAACGAACCCGCCGTTCACCTGGAGTGATTTGGTGAAGCCATGGTAAAAACAAATCTGGATACCTGGTCAGGGATTTCCAGGAGACTTAAGTGTCACAGACCACACCAGAATACAACTACGCTTAGAAAAAAAAAAGAAGGAAGTGCTGCTGTCTAGCGGTAAAGCGATTAGTCGATACCAACAGCAGCGACTTAGCTCTGAAGTAGTATTTTTGCCCTTTAAGAGTCAAATACAGAAAAATTTCTTTCTTAAAATGTCAATTTGTTTAGGCTTTACACCTGGTTGACTGCATCGTCATTTGAGGCGGGATGAGGGACAAGGAACAGGAAGCAATTCGACCAGGGTCTTTTGAAGGAAGCATCGCGGCATTCGCCTAGAGTGGTATGAGGAATCCATGGAAATTCCAAATCTGGATGCCCGGATGGGGATTCGAACTTGTGCCCACCCGAATGCGAGGCCAGAACGTTAACCATTCACCCACCACGCTCGGTTTTAAAATGTCATGTTACCAAAGTGGAGACCATGTTTAAAATGATACCACATTTATTAATTCCGGTTAAGTATGAAGCAAAATAAATGGCTTGCAAATAATAATAAGAATTTAGAAGTAATATATGTGACATGATTAAGAATACAGATCTGCAATAACTACTTCTTCAATAATTGGTTTTGCCCAAGAAATTGCCAACAAAATAAAGTAAAGGCAATGCGATATGATATGGAATGGAATGTTACTCTCATTCTACACTCGTAGATATCCATTAAAAACGCAACACGTTGCCCCAGATGCAACATGCGGAATTTACGTGCAATCTTAAACACAGAATAAGGGAGAAATTTTTTACTTCCAATAGATGATTGGCAATGCAGTACAACATGTTATCATTGCCTGCCGCCCAGCCAACATGTTTTGTCAAAAATGGCTTAAGATCTGAAGAACCTACAAATTTTTGGATACCTACATTCAACTGCCTGGTACAGTATGTTAAGATTCATATCTTGGTCCCAACTTATTTTGGTAATCAATACTACTTTCTCATCTTTCAGCAAATGGATCAGTGTCGATTAAATTTTTGACTAAACAATAATTAAAAAACATAATTTTTACATTTATCAAAACTATCAGAACTAGACAAATTTTTACCAAGACTTAACAATTTACTGGGAATGATGTCCTCAAATGGTCACTGTGGTTTCAACCACAAAAACACCATTTCTCATAATTCCTATTCACTTTTCATAAAAATACCGTCTTACATCACATTTTTCTTTAGATATATTATGAATAACACCTATACAGACAAAGTGCATAAAAGTGTTTCTATGATGTGGTAACACTTTTTTTTTTTTTTTTTTTTTTTTTTGCTTTACAATGTAATAGCATCTTTGAAAAGTTATTTTCTAAGAAATTAAAATGCATTTATTCTTTCAGTTTGAAGGTTGTTGCTAGCAATAAAATTAAAGTCACAGATGGCTGGAAGAAAGGGTTTGTTATAAATGTTATACAGAAAAATATAGAGGGAGGAACGAATTAAGAATCTGTAATACTGCAAAAAGGAACCATATAAATAAAGTTTACTAGACAATGATGGATGATTTCTCTGCAGGGGGGTAATTCATTCATAATTGAGACCAGTGTATGTGAATCGCTATACAACATGTACCAATTATGTATTTTTTAATTAAATGATAAAATGACGCCACTGCAACCGTATTTGTAGCTTTATTGCCGTACGCATTTCACCTCTCGTTGAGGCATCATCAGCGACTAATCTACAGGGTGTCCACAAATGAATATCCGGGTTTTAATGCTTTATAAGATTTATTACATTATCCTTACAGTTATAAATGATATGTCAAATGAAAGAGCAACTCAAACAGTTTTATATACAAGCTTACAAGTGTTCTATGTGGGCACCATTTGTCACACGGCACACATCAAGTCTGTAGCCGAGTTCTTCCCAAACGTTGAGCAGTGTGTCTTCAGTAACTGTTGCAACAGCTGCTTCAATCCTCTGTCGTAATTCAAGGAGGTCGGCTGGTAACGGAGGCACATACACACGATCCTTGATGAAACCCCAAAGGTAGAAATCGCATGGCATTAGGTCAGGTGAACGTGGAGGCCACGCATAGCAAGCTCTGTCATTGGGGCCCTTGCGGCCAATCCAGCGGTCGGGTACAGTTACGTTCAACCAACCGCGTACTTCGTTATGCCAGTGAGGTGGCGCACCATCTTGCTGGAAAATGAAGTTCTCTGGTTCATATTGTTCCAACTGAGGGAAGAGCCATTGCTCTAGTGTATAAGGTAAGAAGTACCAGTTACAGTCGGTTCATCAAAAAAGAAAGGTCCGTAAACTTTCTGCCGGGATACGGCACAAAAAACATTGATTTTAGGGGAGTCTCGTTGCACTTGTACGATCTCTTGAGGATTTTCTGAGCCCCAGATCCGCACATTATGAGTGTTAACATGTCCACTGAGGTGAAAGGTCAATTCATCACTGAAGACAACATGATGTAGAAAATCTTCGTCATGTAACAACATTTCGTTAGCGAATTTGGCACGTAACAAGCCTGTAACAACTGTAAACGGTAAGGACGTAGTTGCAAGCGTTTCCTTAAAACTTTCCAAACAGTCGACTTAGAAATTTCTAATTCGCGACTAGCCTTCCGAACAGATTTCTTTGGGCTACGAGTGAACGACTCTCACTCGCTCAACAGTCTCTTCGCTAACTCTTGGTCATCCCACGCTCTTCCCTTTACAAAGGCAGCCTGTATCTTCAAACTGATGATACCATCTACGGATGTTATTGTCACTTGGAGGATCACGCCCGAACTTAATGCGGAACGCACGTTGCACAGTAACTACAGATTCAGTCTTTGCAAACTGTAAAACACAAAACGCTTTCTCTTCACTAGTCGCCATCTTTGCTACTACCGCATTCTAGCGGATCGCAGCGGAAACATTTCACGCACATGCGCACTAGTGCCAACGAACAAAACTGTGAGTTGCTCTTTCATTTGACATATCATTTATAACTGTAAGGATAATGTAATAAATCTTATAAAGCATTAAAACCCCGATATTCATTTGTGGACACTCTGTATTTGACTTAATTCTAAATTGATACATTCTCTCATTTACATTAGTGTGGTTTTTCAGGTTCGCAACCATCCATCTCTGCCTTTTCTCCAAAGCATGTTTCCATTACAGCCATTTGTCTTAGCTGCTGTGTACAGGATGTAAACAATGAGGAGAACTTTTGTGGTATATTTTAATGGCTTCAAGCTTTTGATGATGCTGAGACCACGATAGGCAGTAAATGACTGGAGGTAATGAACGGGAAGGAATTTGTCCGGGGCGTTACCTGCTGTAGCTGCCTCTCCCGCTCCTGGCGCTGGATGTCTGCGAGTGCGGGACGCCCCGCGGCCACCTGTGGCTGGGGAACCGCGGCCGTCCAGGGCGCGGGGCGCAGCGCGGCGGCCTGTCGAGCCTTCTCCTGTTGCTCCTGCAACCTGCGCAGGGCCTCGCGCTGCTGCTCCTGTCGCCGCTGCCGCGCCTTCTCTTCTTCTTCCAGCCTGCGACGTAACAAAATACACAAAACTTCAAAAAAAAAATTCTTGCTTCTATAAGTCAATTAAGTTTCAAACACTTTTTTTTGCCGTCTCTCGACTGGGTCGATGCATCCCCCATCCCACCCTTTCTAGTTCTAACCTCTTCATCTCTACATACCCCTTACAACCCACGTCCTCTCTGTCTTCCTATACAGTTCTTACCTTCGACTGTTATCTCCAAGAGCAAATTAACCAATCCAGCCTGTCTCTGCTTTCTGTAAGCTTCTTCCACATACTTCTTTCCTCAACCACCATTTCCAAAACTCGTTCATTTCTTACTTTGTCTGTCCACTTAATTTTCAGCATTCTTCTATAGCGCCACATTTCAAATGCTTCATTTTTCTTTCTTTCCAGTATTCCTAAAGTCCATGTTTCGCTACCAAAAAGTTCTGTACTCCACACATAGAGTTTTAAAAAGTTCTTTCTAATTCCTAGATCAATAATTAAAGCTAGAAGATTTCTCTTTTTCATGAAGGCTCGATTTGCTAGTGCTATTCTGCTTTTAACATCATTCCTGCTTCATTCGCACATCGGTTGTAATTTTGCTTCCCAAGTAACAAAATTCACTTCTCCTATTGCATCCGATTCTATTTTTATATTTAATCTTCTAGTGTTGGTATCATTTCTGCTACATTTCATCACTTTAGTCTTGCTTTAATTTATATTCAGACCAAAATCTTCCTTCGGTATTTTGTTCATGCCATTCAGTAACTTTTCAATATCCTCAGCCCTCTCTGCTAACAAGACAATGTCATCAGCAAATCGTAGCATACCGATTTTTTCTCCCTGAAAACTTATGCCACGTGGAAATTTTTCTTTTACTTTCTTAACTGCTTCCTCTACATACAAGTTGAATATTAATTAACGGGGATAGACTACAACCTTCTCTCACACCATTTTTAACTGATGCATGTCTCTCATGATTCTCTACTTTTATTATAGCCACTTGATTCTTATATACAGTAGTATACCATTTCAATAGTGAAGGACAGGGAAATTAACCCACCACATACCAGAGTCGACGGCTGCACTGGGAGGGAACTTTTATGCTGACAAACAAATACGCCACCCAATGTCATAGTGTAGTGTGCACACGTACGGAGCCTAATGGCCCGTTTGTCTACCACTGAAACTATGCCGAAATATGGTGTATTTATTTGTCCGCCTAAGTGTTTTCCCTCACCGTTGCTGTCCACTTTGGCATGTGATAGGTTAATTTCCCTGTCCTTCATTATTTATATCACCTAGAAGCCACTTCCATTTTCCTTAGTTTCATTATAGCATACCATATATATATTATACCATGTTTACCATATATAGTATACCAAGTATAGTATATTTATATACCACAATCATAGCTTAAAAAATTACCAAATAAAGGTTGTGCTAAAAAAAAAAAAGATTGGGCTAAGCAATAAGGAATGAAAAGGGCACGTAGAAATGATGAGACTATTGAAAATCCAGATTCTAACTATTTTGGATAGAGGTTGTCTAATTACAAGCATTTAGATGGCTAAGCGTGGAAAGAATTTCAGCTACCAGGGGCACTGACAGCACACGAGTAATCACATTCCACAATATTTATATGAAAATAAGATAGGATAAGGAAAATCACCCACCACTGACCACAGTTGCAGGCAGGACAGCCAGATGAAACAAAACTTCACAATATTTCAATTTGTAACCTTAAACATGTTAAAAGAGAGAGACATAAGGCAGAGGGAAGATACGTAATCATCAGGAACCAACGTATGAATGAACCAATGATGAAACAAGAAGTAAGAGTGGGGATTAGACCAGCGGGTGGGAAGTTTACCAGTATTAACAGTGGGACTGAATAATATCTTTGCTGATCAGTCGCAATAAAATAAAAATTTCAAATTGTTATAACACTAAATAAGTAAAATAAGAAATATCAGTAAAAATGGAATGAAAGAACTGCTGCGATTCAATGTCGAGATCATTAGGGATGGGAAAGGACTGGAGATAAGCAATGGGAAGGAATTTGGCCATAGTCTTTGCAAGGAATGATACTAACTTGCTACGAGTGGAAAACTGAATACTGGAAGGCCGGACAGGGATTTGAACCTATATCTTCCCAAATTCTAGTCCATAACGTTACTATTCACCCACCGTGCGTGCTTTGAGGGGAGGACGAAACACTCTCCCCTTGACGTGGTATTTAAATGCGGATTGAAAGAAGTCTTTGATTTAACCACTGTATTTAATGTTTCTATTCAAATTAATAGTTCCAACACCTACAACATTATAACTTTATCGGACTTATTATTTGAAGATTAGCCTCAATGCACGTCAAAAATGACGGGCTGAACAGTTTCACTTGTCGTTTTGGTCCAGGTTCCATTACAACCTAACTACAAATTATGCTACAATTGCCAACAGAAAAACAATACTTCATTCACATGTATTGTATCGCATGTTAGAGACAATAATACATTGCGATATACACTTGATCAAAAATCTTCACAGTTCTTACACCTTCCTTTTTCTTGTCTGTGATTTAGATCGATATTACGTTTGAATGGCTGATACAGTTACATATGGCTGAAATAAGTCACCAGTGAAGACGAAGGAAATTAAAAATAAATCTTACATAATATTAGTTTTAATTGCAGTCTACGCTGCACAGATTGTGATCACTGTAGGACTACTTTTGTTCAAATGAAGTAATGGTAACAGTAACAGGACACTCATGAAAACATTTAAATTATTTTTAAAAAGGTAAATTACTTATGCCTTCTGCTGTCAAGTGCCAGTTGTAATAACAATCTAATCAAAACTGCCACAAACATTCCTAATGGAAATTAAAGCTTTTATCTTACATATCTCTGGCCAAATAAATAGATACGCGTCACTGGCATATCTATTTTTCCCTATCCTATCTTATTTTCAGCGCCTCGCGGCAGTTTCTTTGTTTCCATTATCCAATATCTGTGGCCAAAAGATTTTAACAAATACTTTTTCTTTGAACAGTTAAATAAATATAAGCAACTAATAATTATGTCTTTTAAACGAAATGCATACTTTTCTTTCAGTGTTCCGACAGTTAAATTATTGACAAATGTTTATCTAAATAGAACCATTATTAAATAATGCACCTAGTTTAGAACAATCTCCGATTGTTGTAAGTTGGCACTGCAGGCAAAAAGTGTTACTTCATCATCATCATCAATACTGTGCGATTCAGTAAAAGCGTGTAGCGGAGGCTGCATTGCGCCTGTCCGAAAGGGTAATGGTTTGGAAGGGATATATGGGATATGGCGGAAGGCACCCATAGGCTATTCTGAGGAACCATCCCAGCATTCGCCTGGAGTGATCCGGGAAAACCATGGAAATCCCAGACCAGGATGGCCGGAGTGCTTTATCGAGAACTACTCCTGTCATATTTTAAGTTTACTTGCCCAGTAAATCCTTTCTATTCCATTCCCTAATCGCTCGTGGAAAAATTAGTACAGGAATGAATCGGTTCTGGCCCTGATTTCACTTATCTTATTTTTGCGGTCATTCCGAGATATGAATGTTGCTGGTAGTAATATTTGTTTGTTGTCATTCTGAAGTATGTCAGTTGTGATTTTTTCAATTAGCTTCTGTCGAGAGCAACGCCTTCGGTGTTCCAGGTCTTCCCAACCTAACTCCTTCAACATCGCACTTACGCTTTCCCTCCAACTATATATACCTGCCACGAATCGGGCGGCTCTTCTTTGGACCATCTCTAATGCCTCCATTAATCCCTTTTGATGGGGATCCCATACAGAACAACAATATTCTAAGTGAGGATGCAGTAGTGACTTGTATGCAATCGATTTAACTTCCGGAGTGTATTGGTTTAAATTACGACCTAGAAATCTGAGCATACGATTTGCTTTCCCAATTACATTCTCAATTTGCTCATTCCATGACAAATTATTGCGAATTGTTAACCCTAGGTATTTAGCGGAGTCTACCGTTCTAAGGATAGTACCATTAATTGAATATTCATAGTTATATGGTGTCACCTTTTTTTCTTACACACATGACTTGGCACTTTTTAGCGTTCATGGCCAAGATTGGCATTTTACAGGTAGAGATTGCAGGTTTATTTCATACGGCTACTCTCACATAATATGCCAGAACAAAACCATCCATTCACTTCCCAATCTGAATTAATTGCTAACCGCAAACTATCTTTTCTCCCCACCCCCCTTCCTGTAATTTTTTCCCCTGACAATTCCAAAACAGCTTTTGCCCACATTCAATCCTGCGTAAACTAATCTGTTTATGTATTTTATCTGACGCAGAATTATTATACAACATAAATCTGTAACTCTTCAAGCGCAGATTACGAAATATCACAAGGACATGATGGCAAGGAATATGACACAATGCAGAAGAAGCATTCTAATTGTAGTCCTCTTCGCCTGACTGATTTGATATGGTAAAAGCCAAATAATATGTGTAAAGTTAAGGAATGAGCTGTACCTTCACAAATAATACATACAAACACTAAGGAAAGTTTACTGGATGCAGATCTGCCAATCACATGCCGAATCCTTGGATGTTTGAAACCAAACTGATTGACTACCAGCTCTCTACACTCCTGCATGCTCGTAAACAGGTCACATAAATGTTCTTGTTTTCAAATTTCTAAGAAACTGAGATGTATTTGTTAAAGTTGTTTGCAACAGAGATAATAAACTAAAACAAAATGCTCACGCTAAATGTAAACAATATTTTTGTGATGTTGGCTAATATGTTTTACAAAAAAAAGACCTTGGTCAATGAGCCCTGTACACCAGGAATAATAGACAGGCCTTCACTATTCCAAATTTTAGAAGAAAGGGGACTAGTTCAAAAAACACGAGAACTCTTAAAACAAACACTAATTGGCACTAAATCTAAAGTAAAATTCATGGGAGAAGTTTCAGAACCCTTTAACTTTCAAAAAGGTATGAGACAGGGCGATGGACTCTCTCCTCTTCTGTTCAACATTGTTCTAGACAAGGTTATGGAAGAATGGCAGAAAGAACTCAAGAAATGTAAGCTTTGGAAACCAATCCCACTTGGCTTTCCCAAAAACAACCTGTATATACCATACCTCGCTTTTGTGGATGATTTGGGAATACTAGCAGTAGATGAAGAGACTGCCATCAAATAGCTTAAGACACTCAAAGAATGTGCCGAAAAAGTAGGATTACAAATCTCATTTGAGAAAACTGAATTCCTATGTTCAAAACAGAAATTGTAACTTTGAAAACAAAATATGGTAAAATCAACAGGGTCCCATATTTCAAATACCTTGGAGGATTCAGCCAACCAACAAGCCTTGAGAAAATATCATAGCAAAATCATCTCCAAAAAGCAAAAAAGCGTTAGGGTTAATCCAAAATGACTACAAAAAAAAAAAAAAAAAAAAAAAAAAAAAAAAAAAAAAAAAAAAAAAAAAAAAAAACCATGTCAAGACAGACCAAAATTCGGCACTACAACAGTCATAAAACCAACAGTCCTTTATGCAAGCAAAACATTGACATTTAACAGAACAATTTGAAGAAATCAAAAAAGAAGAGAGAAAAATCACTATCAAAATTTTAGGAGCAGACTACAATCAAAACAACAGAAAAATTTTCAAACATCAAAATTTATATCAAGACAAGATGATGGAAATTTTATGGTGACCTTAAGAGGCTACCATAAAATCGATTGACGAAAAAGATAATTGATTATGTAACCTCGCTTAAAAATCCAACAGCTTGGCTGAATGAAATTCAAAAAGATCTAAAACATGCAAACATAGGATCAACGGACATTTTAGATAGAGAGACCTTCAGACACAAAGCAGACAAATGGTAAGTTACAACCGAGCAACCAAAACAAAAACAATACAGACCCAAGTGGTCGGAAGAACACAAACAAGCTTCCTCGGAAAGAATGAAAGCCTATTGGAACAACAAGAACAACCCAAAGAAAACTTGATTGAGTCATTTGTTTAACATCTTCCATTTATAGGGAGAATTCAGCAAGAATAATAATAAATAATAACAACAATTTATATTATGTGGTGTGATATGAACAGGCATTACCCAGAAATCCACCACTATTTCCCATTAGTTTATAAACCATCTTTTCACTGCAATTATAGGTGGATAGTGACAGTAAAATAGTAAACATTTTTAGACTGTACCAAGCTAAACACGTGAATGGCTGGTATTATACCAGCATCACACAATGTCAAGTTTGTTTTGCTATTGCAACACGGCTCACCCATACATCCACTGATTGAATTAATGGGCTATTAAGTGCTGCACATACAACATTTTTAATCTACTGATATCATGTATACCTACATCTAACTGGGAAACAATTAAACATGTTAAGAACGGATTTCGATCTCCTTCATATATGTCTGTGGTTTAGTCATTTCTCAAAATGTGCTCTAGTTTGAGATATTCCCATGAAAAGAACCAAAAAATTCTGTCAGGTATATAGTAATTCATTGCCCCTTATTATCAAATGGTAGTGTGGTCTATGCCATAGGGTATTAGCTTCATAATTTTCTGACCCGGGTTCAAATCCCTGCAGAATCAAATATTTTTAATTATTTTTATCTTCAGAAATTGACTTATTTATTTTGTTTAAACTTCATTCACACACTTTTATTGTGCAAAATAAAATTTAAAACAAATCACATTGCATATAACTGATACACCAAACGTAATTTTGGCCCATATATCAACAATGGCTTCGTACTATGCCTCGCCCATACCCTAAGAAATTAGATTCTGCGGGGATTTGAATCTATCGTATATACCACGCTTCCATTTGGTAACATGGGGCAATAATTTACTATATACCCGACATTTAGATGTTTTTCTCTCTTTGCACGCAAATATCTCAAAAACTAGGGCCCATTTTGAGAAACGACTATACCACAGGCGTATATGCTGTGTACCCTTCAAAATATACGAAGTAGATCAAAATCCGTTCTTAACATGTCTGATGGTCTCCAAGTAAAAGCCGAACCCGAGAGTCTTTGCCCCTATATGTTTTTTAGCCACACAACGGCTGTAAATGCAAAGTCAACATACCATTCCCAATGGTGGACCTTTCTTGGAACAGCACGGCGTAATCTGCCGGTATGTTCGTGGCACAGTGCTACTATCATGCGTTACAGATGGCGGTTTTGCTTCACGCGTCCACTGTGTACAAGCAATGAAATACGATTTTTTTTCGATGGAGGAAGGGATGCCCATCGAAATCCAAAGGGAAACACAGCCCACATATGGGGAACGTTTCTCGCAGTGAGAAGTGTGAGGTGGTGCGTTGCAAGTTCGCGAAAGGTTGTGAAGACTTACATGACATACCATACCATACCATACAATACCAAACGTTCACTCCCCTACAGTCTTGGCATTCGAGGTAGTCGCATATGCTCTAACCAACAGTCTCTCATGGATTATTCAAACAGTATTTCAGAAGCATTAATATCTCGCAACTACCCTCCAGCTTTGGTTAACAAACAGCTTTCACGTGCTACATCACAACTGAATCAGCCAATCAATCATCCCAGACCCGCAAAAACCAACCACAATCCAGTCTTGGTAACACAGTACTACCCAGGCCTCGAATCCATCAACAGAATCCTCCGTCAGGGCTATGATTTCTTACAAACATGTCCTGAAATGAGATCCATTCTTCCTAAAATCCTCCCTGCCCCCCCTAGAACTTGTTTCAGCAGACCTCCTAACCTCAGCGAACTTCTAGTCCACAAACACAGTCTTCCTCTTCCTAACAGCCAACCCCAAGGCTCTTTCCCATGTAACAGACCACGCTGCAAGATGTGTGACATACACCATGCTTCCACCACTTTCACCAACCCGGTCACAGGGGAAAGCTTCCCTATCATAGGACACGCCACCTGTGAAACCACGCGTGTAATATACCAGTTAACATGCAACCACTGCCTGGCTTCATATATAGGTTTGGCCACAAATGCACTCTCCATAAGAATGAATGGCCACCGTCAGACGGTGTTCACACAGAACCCAAAGCACCCAGTTGCTGCCCATGCCACAACCCACGACTTGAATAATTTCAACTCTTGTTACACAGTCCGTGCTATGAGAGTTCTCCCTAATAGCAGCAGTTTCTGTGAACTCTGAAGGTGGGAACTTGTCTACCAGTACAAACTAGGCACAAGGCAACCACCTGGTCTCAACTTGAGATAATACCCGGTCATTATTATTAGTAGTACATATGTTTAACCTTTTTTTATTCCTCTCCTTTCCATTACCTATACTGAACCACCACTAACCTGAGGTGATGTTTACTTCATAAATATTATTATTATTTTATATACATATATATATTTTCAATATATATTTAGTTCTAATTATATTTTGATCTTCCCACCAACCAGAAATTAGTTTGGATACTTATGTTTGCTCATTTATGAGCTCTTTTTCACTGCCCCTCTACTTTTCCGATGTTTGAATTTACCCCCACCATTTTCTCGACCGGCGGTCTTTCTGTGAGGCAATCTCCGGCTGCACCCACCTCTCATAATGTTCTCTCGTTGACGAAGGGTTTTTTTTTCCTGAAAATTTCTTTATTGTTTGTGTTTGTGTCTTATGTGTGTTCGCGCCCCACATCCATCATCTAAAGGTAAGTGGTGGCTCATTTCCCTATCCTAATTTGATTCCTATATATATATTTATTTTGTTAGGAAACAAAGGTGTTAAAGCGGATATATTGAACATTAGGATAGGATAAAAAACCATCACTTACCAAAGAAGGGGATTCCAGCGGCGTTGGTACACGAAAAAAATCCTATCCTAATGTTCAAAATATATATATCGATCCAATATTTGAGCTCCCCCCCTCCCCCCTACTCTACCTTCCGCACCGGAGACGCCATTCACCAGACGGCTGTCTCTGTATACACATCTGACTCTCCCTGGTGTCTCACTTCTGCACGAATGAGGCTGTTTGTGCTTTTATTGAGGTTTTTTTTGTTCTTTGTCGCAGCCGCCTTCGTCTGTGGTAAGTGTTGGGTGATATTTACCTATCCTTCCTTAGTTTTATTGCCTTAAAGCATTTACCTGCTCATTGTTATTATATATGTAGTTACCAGGAGATAATAGAAGCTAATTAGCGAATGGATTTACAAAAAAAAGGGATAGAAAAATGAACCACCACTTACCTTAGATGATGGTATCATGGGGTGAACACACAAATAAGCACAAGACATAGGAAAAACAATGAATATTTCGAGACTTGGCTCTTTGTCAACAGGAGAAAATTAAGGATGGAGGGTGGTGTGGGAGACAGTTTCACAGAATGACCGTTAGTCAGGAACATGGTGGGGGTAAATTCAAACAGGACAGGGAGAGGTGGCCAGTGAATTGGAGCTGGTACCTTAACAATGCAAATGTTACAAAAAGTGCAGAAAAATACATTAAAATTTTTATAACATAAATTTGAGAAACTAAAAGTAAATGAAATAAAATTGAAAAATTCCCTCTATCTTCTACTTGCCTCCATGCCCACTGTCTACAGTATATTGAACCACCACATATCAGAGGTGATAGATTCTTTTATTATTATATTTTGTTTACTTATTTACTTTTACTTTCTCAAATTTGTGTTATGAACATTTTAATGTATTATTTGTAACATTTTGCATTGTTAAGGTAATAGCTCCAATTCACTGTCCCCCTCTCCCTGTCCTGTTTGAATTTACCCCCACCATGTTCCTGACTAACGGTCACCACCCTCCATTTTCTCCTGTTGACAAACAGCAAAGACCCGAAATATTAACTGTTTTTCCTGTGATTTATGCTTGTTTATGTGTTCACGCCATAACACCATCATCTAAGGTAAGCTGTGGTTCATTTCGCTATCCGTTTTTATATAAATATCTGATCAGTGCCATCTGTTGGGAAAGTGATCTTAGCGGCCTTCTGGGATCGCCATGAACCACTCCTGCTGGATTTCATGCCACTAGGTGTAACCATCAAAGCAGACAGTTATCGATCCACACTGTCATGTCTGCAGGCCGCCATCATGAAGAAGTACAATCAATGAGGAGAACATGATTATCCTCCCCAACAGTGCGAGGCCTGCTGTGGCAATCAGAACCACTGACAAGCTCCAGTAATTAACTAGAAAATTCGGGACCACCCACCAGATCTCGCCCATAGGCGATTTTCACGTTTTTGGTTTGCTGAAGAAGTACCCAAGACAGTGGTTCCACAGTCAGTCGGACGAATTCTATTACAGAGGTGTCTCAAATTTCGTACTGAGATGGAACAAATGTCTGAACCAGTGTGGGGACCATGTGTAAAAATAGGGTAAATTGTACATATATTTGTAATTACCTGTAAGTACCTTATTTCTGCTAGTAAAAAATACAGGCAAAGACTTTCTGATTCATCCCCATATAATCTGTAATTAAAAAAATCGTGGGTAGTAAAGGGTGGTAATTTTTATTCTATGCATTGCAATCCTCAATGATACAAAGGAAGAAAGAACTCTTATAAGCACAAACACACCACCATATTTCTCTAATCTTATACCTCACGTCTCTGTGAGCCAAATAGGATGGTGGACAAAGTATTCCATCACACCTGTAAATAAAAGTAGACGTTCGCATGTTTGCCAATAAATTCAAATGAAACCTATGTTGTTTAACAGACAATACCGGCCCAATATACGCACAGATTCTACGACTTTGTCACAAGGACTGTGGCAAACGGTCACAAATCGAGCGGCTATTCTTTGTACTTTCTCTATACTATCAGTCAATCCCTTGTGAGACGTATCCCAAACAGCACAATAGTAGTTCAAATATGGACGCACAGTTTTGTATGCTATCTCCTAAGTATGCGTGTTACATTTCTTCAAAATTCAACCTATGAATTTAGTTTAGGATTAGCTCCTCTTATAACCGAAGTTAGGGGTACCGCCCATTTCATTTTGCTCTGCACTGTTATGCCCAAACAAGGAAGGATCCCAACAACATTTGCACTGCAGTATTATCAGATATTTTCTATCAGTATTACTTACAATGCAAGGCAGTGACAGCCCGGAGACCTCTATCGTGGTTTAATGTGGACCGTAGATTGCATTGGTGACTTTCATACAGTTAAAGAGTCTGCACTGGAAACTGAACACAGAACCGTAACTTTTCAAAGCAATTACGTCCAACTGATTTAACAGAGACCGCATTGAACTGTAGTTCCAACAACGACAGAGGCGGAATGCTCAGCAACTTGAAATCATGTGTCACAAGATCACACAAATGTACTCTACTTCTGGCTTTTTTATAATATAAACTTTTGCCTGAAACCATGAAACAAAGGTACTAATAAGCAATATGAACAAAAGAGAAGGTAAGAGGGTTTGATGACCAAAAATATGATGAACAGAACAAATATTAGGGATTTAAAATGGGCGAGTAATTGTTTATACAAGATAAATAGCGCTCTAATGCAGGTACAATGGCAGCTACACTATAAATGATGGAATCTGGTTTGAAACTTGACTGTGGATTTGGAAAAGAATTGTCTATGGAGAAGGAAATGCAATGCAAGGTTAATACAAATGTGGTAAGGCAAAGGAACAATTACTTGTTACAGACAACTGCACGAAGTTACAAAAAAAAAAAAAAAAAAAAAAAAAAAAAAAAAAAAAAAAAAAAAATGAGGAATACTGAAATTCAAGGTGTATCACCTAGTATGTCCTAGTAAAATTAATTAAACACTTGAAAGCTCAATTTGGAAATCTGTTTAACATAAAAGTAGAAATGAAACTGCAAATATCTGTGTTTAATTCATGAAAGAATGGTGTAAATATAATTAAGGAAAAACTCTTTACCCCCTCCCATTTTTCTCTTACGGCTTTGACATTGGGGCCATTAGAGAAGGGCATGGAAAGGGAAAGAATTTGGTCTTGGCCTTTTGAAGGAACCATTCACCTGCAGTGATTTGGGGAAACGATGTTGCGACAGCAAATATTTTTTTTTTATAAGAAAATCATATTTTTCCCTCGAAATTCCGACGAAAATCGATAATATTTACTCTTAGAGAAAAAAAAATAGGACAATGTAGGTTGCTATGGAGATAAAGAGATTGGGGTTAACAGGGTAGAAGCATAGATCGGTTGCTTAGGATAGTCATTGCCGAAAGAACCTCGCATCTTCGGATTTTACATAATTTCGATATAGTTCCTAGAGGAGAAGAGGAAGTTCAATAATTAACTCTCAAAACTGTTTGAAACAGGACTGAATTCTTTAATAGTTATAACAAAAACTTCACAAATCATCGGTTATGCAACATTGTAAAACACAAATCTGGATGGCCAACCGGGATTTGAACCCATATCCTCCCTCGTAAGAGGCCAGAGGCACTGCTTACCTCATGTGACACAGTGGTTCCAACACAAGCAGAGAACAACATAAATCAACTCCGTGTTTTTTGATGTGAAACTTCTTTGCTATAATTTAGTGAGACAATGACGAATAACACCACTGTATTTCATCACCTACGCTCTTAAAATAGTGACTGCCGATTCAGAGAAGCTAAGTTTCTCAGTGTGGTAATGACACTTAAGTATAAATAAAACAACTGTAAACAGGAAACCGTGTCACCAATACTGAGGACAAAATAGTGTAATATGCAAATACATAAATCATAACCTAAGTTTGTTGTTCCAGCCAGAATCTGTAACTGACGTAAAAGCAAGTCATTAAATTAAAGGATTACAGTCAGTACTTGTGTACAAAATTTTCCACATTTTGGGCATGAAATACAGGAGATGGAGGCAGCTAGATTTGTCTATGGAAATTACCGCAGAACACAATCAGTAACTGATATGATAAAGGAGCTGGGTTGGGAGTCATTGGAGGGTGAAGAGAGTGCTGGGAGTGTATAAGGCATATATTGGCGATGAGGCCTGGATGGATATTGGTAGAAGGGAAGAGATGGCCATGACCACAAGCTGACACTCGGTTTCAGGCACAAGGCAGTAGCAATTACCGCAGAACACAATCAGTAACTGATATGATAAAGGAGCTGGGTTGGGAGTCATTGGAGGGTGAAGAGAGTGCTGGGAGTGTATAAGGCATATATTGGCGATAAAGCCTGGATGGATATTGGTAGAAGGGAAGAGATGACCATGACCACAAGATGGCACTTTATTTCTTTTACATATAATGGGATGATGGAATGAAATAAGTTACCAATGGAAATAGTGAAACTCTGAGAAAATATTTTAGGTAAATACTGATGAAATTCAATATTGGGTGATAACGAAAACTACCAGCATTAGCTCCATGACAAGTTAATTAAATTCAACTGCCTGCAACAGAAGGGCATTCATGAGAGTTTATGTTAAGATCTCTGCAACAATGGATGGGAAAAAATGTTGTAAGGTGATATTAGTATAGAAAGAAAGATACAAAAATTCATTACTCACAAAATTTGAAGGAAGTGGCAAAAAAGACTATTCCAGGCTATGCCCTTACTAGCAAATATATATGGATAATGGAAACAAAGAAACTGCCGTTGGGCGCTGAAAATAAGATAGGATAGGGGAAAATAAATCATCACTTACCCCAGATGAAGGCAGGAGGGTGAGATGAACATGTAAAAAACACAATAGCCTCACATGAATAAGGTTTTGTTTTATTTGTGTGTTTTTTAAGTTTTCATCTCGCCCTCCTGCCTTCATCTGTGGTAAGTGATGGGTCACTTCCCCCTTTCCTATCTTATTTTTTTGTGCCCAACGGCAGTTTCTTTGTTTCCATTATCCATATATTGCCTAACAGCTTCCTTCTGTTCTGTCCTTTTTGTTCCTATTTCGGTGTTCTGTCCTTTTATTTCCACCTTTTGCCCTCGTGTTTTCTTGGCTTTCTTTCTAGCGGTAGTCCATAATATCACGCATAAACAGGCAACGCAATGATTATCTTGGTCCACTTCTAACCTTATCCCCCCACCCCGTGTTTCCACCTTAATGTGGCGGGTCGGGTTGTGATCACATCTTTCCTCCCACCATATGTCTCGCCTCTCACATTAATAACGTTCCTCATCAAAATATTGTGCAATTTGTTTTGTTTTTGTGTTTTTTAAGTGTTCATCTTGCACTCCTGCCTTCATCTGTGGTAAGTGACGGGTCATCTTTCCCTTTCCTATCTTATTTTTTTTAACAAAGATATAACATTTTTAGATTCACACAAGCACCCAGGCACATTAATAGTAGTTTTTGTCAGTTATGTACAGAACGGAAGTGCTAAGGGGTGACAATTTTGGTGGAAATATTTTGTGTGGGGGAAAAAGGCATTAAAAAGGTACAAATTATAAATATATTTAGAAGAAAAATGAAAATAAATGAATAAAATAGATTTGCAGCTGATGGATGTAGCAGGGTGAAAAGGTTAAGAGGAATGTAAGTATTATCTGAGATTGAAGCCCAGGGGGTTGGATAACTGCTTTGTGGTGAGGAGAGCTGGTATATGATACGGTAGGTTTTGCAGTGGTAGGGTTGCAATAGATTGTGTTGGGTGGATGCATCAGGTACGTTTTGTAAAGAGACCTGTTACAAAGGAATCAACTATGGGCTGGTTTAGAAATGTTAGTGGTTTGGTAATCTCATGAAGACGATATGGAGTGTTGTGGAAAGAATAATGGGAAGCATACTACATCTCCTCATTTTTACCCTTAAGTTTTTAACTGGCTTCTACTGTCTATTACAAATGAAAAAACTAAAACCATTATACGTTAACACCACTATGGCACTTTTGTTTACAACTGATGCACATAAATACCTTTAATAGTTCTATACGATTTCTGTCCATTATAAATTACAACAATTTCATTTTTTCCCCTCTGGCTTTATGACTCATCTATGCCGAGATCATTAGAGGCAAGAAAGAAGGGGAGGGCAGTTAGGAAAAGGAAGAAATCATCCATGGCCTTTTGAAGTAACCACCCTATTACTTATCTGCATTGATATGGTGAAACCACGGAAAACCGAAATCTGGACGGCCGTATGGAAATTCGAACCCGTGTCCTCCCGAATACGAGGCCACAACAATACATTAAACAATTATTATACCTTTTAACATTATGGTGCAAAGTGTTGTTAATTTCCCGTTTCACTCCCCTCCCCCCTCCCCACCCTAATGATGACCATTTCTAAGCAGAGTAATCCTATTGACAATTTTAACACAACTTCTTTTAGTAAACTTTATCTAGTAACTTACTTTTTCTTCTCTTCTTCCTCCTTCTTGCGCTCCTCCTCTGCCTTCCTTTTTTTCTCCTTCTCTGCTTCTTTGCGTTTCTTTTCTTCTTCCCTCTTTTGGGCAGCCTTTTCCTTCTCTTTCTTCATGGCCTCTTCAATCTTTTTGGCTTCCTGTAGAAAAACAATATTTACTGAAATTTTTAAAACCATTTCAAATGAAAGTAACATATTTTTTTTTTTAATGGCAATGTATAGTTTAACCACCTACACAATAACCTCAAAAGTGAAACGGAATAGTTACTATAGCTAAGTTTTTAAAAACAAGAATCTTATGGAAAATGCATGTTCAAATGATGAAACTAAGGAAAATAGAAGTGGCTTCTAGGCGATATAAATAATAAAGAAAGGTAAATTAACTCACCACATACCAAATTTGACAGTGACGAGAGAAATCACGAAAGGCGGACAAACAAATATACAATATTTCGGTAATGACCTTCAAGTAATAGAGAAATGGGCGATTACAATCTGGACGTGTGCGCACACAGAACATCACCCAATGAAATATTGTATATTTCTTTGGTTGCCCTTTGAGTTTTCTCTCATCACAGCCATCAACTTTGGTTTGTGGTGGGTTAATTTCCCTTTCCTTTATTATTTATACATCTTTAAATCAAACACAAGCAAACCGATACAAAATACAAGAACTTTCCACCCTTCTCAATTTCCTTTTTCATTTGTGACAAAGAACTATACAAATTCCA
The DNA here is from genome assembly GCA_031002005.1 of Vandiemenella viatica. Lineage (NCBI taxonomy): Eukaryota > Metazoa > Arthropoda > Insecta > Orthoptera > Morabidae > Vandiemenella > Vandiemenella viatica. The sequence continues at coordinate 3,672,656 of JARYHS010006518.1, forward strand.
TTATTTGTCTGGATCATAACAGTTTTATAGCGCATTTCTAATTATAATATTACTCAAATTTTTTTATTATCCTTCCCTGTGATATAAATTCTACAATTTGTTTGAAATAGTAGAATATATTGTTTTCTTTATCAAACAATAACTTTTCCCTTGATGTCCCTCTCTTTGGGTTGGTATTTCACCCACACAAAAAAGTTTTTCCACATACAAACAAAACTATTTCAGACTTAGATTTTCATCTACCACAACATACTGCAAAAAACAATGAAATTGGCAAGGACAAGGTCACGTCTGTGACGTGAAATGAACCAATTTTCAGGGTCGCTTCACCCAAAGATTGATTTTTCAAATAAATTTGAAATCATTTGAGTTTGAACTGATGAATTACATGTATTTTTTTACCTTCAGATTTTTGTTCTTATTTTGAAATTATAGGACAGATTTTAAAATTTCTAATAGTTGTTTACCATTATGATATTGAAATACTGGGTTGAAAAATTTGTTTTATCTTTCCATGTGGGAAGTTTGGGAGGTTGGCCAGTCATGTGGTAAACTACGGCATGTGCACATCTCCTGTACCTGAATGAAAGGTGTAAAACTGGAATACTGTACATGTTAACTCGTTGCAGCCTTCAACTCCGGTGAGTGATGAATTATTTTCTCTATCGTTTATAGGTAACAATGAAAGGAAAGAAATGCCGTGAGGCAATATTTACATTGAAAGGACAGGTAAAATACACCCAACACTCACCAAAGTTGAAGGGAGGAGGGCAGAAGCAACACAAAACAACACACAAACAAACAAAAAACAATATTTCGGGTGAAAACCTTCAAGTGAACAGAGGTGTGCAAGACTCACGTTAGACGCAGCCACTCATAGAACGCAATAGACCGTCGGAGGTGGTGGGGGGAGCAACAATAATATAACCGCGAGTATAAGAAAGATTAAAATGGTTGAAAAAATAACAGTAATAAAAATATAAATAAATAAATTAAAATATAATTGATTTTTTAAAAAAATACATGCAAATATTGTGCTGGCCAGTGATGGGTGTATAGGGTGAGGATGGAAAATATTAATGGAAATTAAGGCCTGTACCAAGGAAGTGTGAGCTATGTGAAAATAGGGGAAGGAAGAACAAATTGGCTGGAACAAAGGAATGGACTAAAACAAGGAAGTGCCCTATCACCACTACTCTTCATTGTAAGCATGGATGAAATAATGCAGAAGGTGGCAGCGAGGATGGGAGAGGAAAACATGAAGGTGATGGCTTTTGCGGATGATCTGATGATCTGGGGAGGTGAATAAGAGGAAGTGTAGCGGCAGTTGGTTGTATGGACAGACAGTGAGGAGGAATATGGGCTGAAATGTGAGTACATGGTAACAACCAGAAAGAAGAATAGGATAATCCAGGGAATTGTGATGGCAGGGGAACAACTAAAGAAGGTAAACTGGGGGAGTGTATTAGAGGAATGTGGAGGAAATGATGGCGAGATAAGTGAAAGAGGAAGACAAGCAGACACGTTTCTAAGGAGCATTAGAAGCCTGATATGGAATAAAGAGGTGCCACAGAGAAGCAAGAGAGTAATCTATCATATGTACTATGTGCCTATCTTAACTTATGCTGCTGAAACATGGACAGTGAAGAAGCAGGACATCAGCAGAGTACAAGCAAGTGAAATTAAGTTTTTAAAGGTAGAATGGGAGTCACTAAAATTGACAGAATGAGGAATGAAGTGATTAGATGCACCATAAAAGAGGAACCCCTACAGGAAAGGGTAGAGAGGACCAGACAGAGATGGTATGGACATGTAAAGAGAATGGAGGCTCAGAGAATACCAAGAAAAATCCACGAAATTAAGATGCACGGTAAACGACCAAGAGGAAGACCAAGAGATGGATCGCTGAAAGGAGTGGAGGAGAGAGGAGAGGACTGGAACAAAGTGGAGACAGAGAGGTGGTGGGATGAAAGAAGGAAATGGAGAGGCTAAGCAGACCCGGCCAGAGGCTGGAAACTGTTGAGAATGATGATTACCATTATTTTTTCAACAATTTCTTATAGTTGCGGTTATATTATTCATGCTCCCCCACCACCTCAGAATATAGTGTGCTATAATGCAATGCAAAATTATTAAAAATGCAGACTGACATTTGAGGAACCTTCCTTGTTAGTCACGTATCTATGAATGCATCAAGATGAAACTGATAAAAGTTAAATGACTGATCGATACACACCTGCTGCTTTCTCTTCCTCTCTTTCTCCTCTTCCTGCTTTCTCAACCTTTCAGCCTCTGCTTCCTCTTCCTCCTTCCGCCTCCTCTCAAGCTCCTCTTCTTCCTGTTTCCTCCGGCGCCTCTCTTCCTCCTCCTGTTGCTTCCTTTTCTTCTTTTCTTCTTCTTCCTGCAGTTTCTTCCTCCTCTTTTCTTCCTCTTCTAGCTGTTTCTTTCTCTTTCTCTCCTCCTCCTCCTGCAGCTTCTTACGCCTTTCCTCCTCTTCCGCCTCCTCTTTTCGCCTGCGTTCTTCCTCCTCTTTCCTCAGTCGCCTTTCTTCTTCCTCTTTCATTTTCCTAGCTGCCTCTGCCTCTTCCCGCTTCCTATAATACAGATAAGTTTTGATAAACTCGTATAGTGTTACAAGACTAAGCAATATCAATATAGCATGAATAATATTCTTATCATCTTAGACATAACCACACTAAATACAGGTAATAGTTAGACAAGCAATATTAATAATAGGCACTAAGTAGTGAAAAGAAACTACAAATTATGATAGGGAAATTAACCACCGCTTATCTTAAATGATTGTTGTGTGCCGTGAACACACAAAAAAAGACAAAAACACAAATGACAAAGTAATTTTTGGGTATTAGCCCATCATCAACTTTTTTTTTACTTAAGGCTTTACGCCTCGTCGACGTCGAGGTCATTAGAGGTGGGATGGGACTGGGGACAAGTAACAGGAAGGAATTCGGTTATGGTCTTTTGAAGGAAGCATCCCGGCGTTTGCCTGGAGTGTTTTGGGGAGACTGTGGAAAACCCAAATCTGGATGCCCGGACGGGGATTCAAAACGGCGTTCTCCCCGAATGCAAGGCCAGAACGTTAACGCTCACCCACCGCGCTCAGTCATCAACGAGAGAACATTATGGAGGTTCCTGTTGATGAAGGGCTAAGACCCGAAAATTACTATGTCATTTGTGTTCTTGTCTCTAATGTGTAAGTGATGGTTCATTTCTCCATATTATATATAAAAATGAATGCTTGTTTGTATGTTAGTCTTTTACGCGTTCCTATACCATTCGTCTGATTACGATGAAACTTTGGCGAGTTACTGTGTGCACACGTGTGAAGGTTTCTGACAAAAAATCACCCCCACTCCCCCTTTAATTTTATACAAACCCAGATTTTTTTATCTGATTTAAAACAGAAAAATACCATCTACTTTTGGTTTTAGAAAACCCAAGCCCTCTCCCCCTTAATTTTGCCGATGTTCTTTACACATACCAACAGATTTCATTGGTCCTTTGCACACATACATTAAAACAAACAGAAAAATACTGTATAAATTTGATTTTCAGAAACCCAACCTCTCTCATTCTTTCCACTCTATTAATTTTTGTCAATGTTCTTTATGGATTGAAGACGTTAACCAGAAAAGTGTGCCCTTAAAAGGCAACCTTTTTCAAGCATCAAAGGTTGGTTGAATAAACGCAAGGTGCGACAATCATTGTGTAGTATTAAAATTGCTGGAGAAGCTGTATCTGAATACACCGTCGCAACGGAAAGAAGAATATTTAATCATAACTGCTCATGGTTGATGCAAACCTGATCAAATGTTTGAAGCAGACAAAACTGTCCTGTTATGGAAAAGAATGGCAAACAAAACTTTCATATCCAAAAGTGAAAAGTGCGCTTCTGGTTTCAAGACAGCAAAAGACAGTTACACTGCTGCCGAGTTCAAACGCATCAGGTGCTTGTGTTACTAAGGCACTAATGCTTTACAGATCTTTAAATCTCCGTGCTTTGAAAAATCAAAACAGGGACAACATACCGGTGTTATGGCGTGCAAATAAAAAAGTTTGGGTTACAAGTGTTATTTTCCGTGACTGGCTCCAGAACTGTTTTGTGCGTGAATTTGAAAGTTATTTAAAGAAAAATTACTTAGACTTTAAGGCCATTTTAGTTTTTGACAATGCCTCCTAACAGAACAGCTTCACTTCAACCTATGAACCAATAATAAGGAACAATCCATGCCTTTAAGCTCTATTACATTAGACAAACCTTCAAAATCATACTGTACAACATGGAATGCAATCCTGATATGAATGTTATCCAATGCTGGAAAAAATTTTGACATAGTAAAAGAATAGTCGCAAGAACTTTGAAATCATGCTGGAAACAAAAAAAAAAAAAAAACTGTGGCCATAAGAAATAATGAAGAAATCCATGTAAATTCAAACTTCAACTGCAAACATTGTTCAAGCTGCGAACGGAATAGGAAGAGATGGGTTTGAACGTGGTCTGCCAAATTATTATACTGAACACAAGAAATTGCTCGTTTGAAAGAAAACACTTCCACTGTTGCCACTTAAGCTTACTCATTCTTGAATTAATTATTCGTTGAACTGTGAACTATCCTGTAATAGGTTGGAGAGCCCTAAAATTCTATTGTATCGATGTTGAACTAAGGAAAAAGGAAACTGCTTTAGGCAATATAATTGTAAGGAAAGGAAAAATGACTTATCACTCACCAAAGTTGAAGGCAGCAATGAGAGAAGAACATATATAACGAACACATAAATAAACGCAATATTTCGGTTATAAAACCTTACTCATTACTCCGTACATGAATAAGATTTTATAACCGAAATATTGAGTTTATTTGTGTGTGCGTCATATATGTTCTTCTCTCGTCGCTGCCTTCAACTTTGGTGAGTGATAAGTCATTTTCCCTTTCCTTACAATTATATTGTATCGATGTTGGTAAGCCTGAAACTTATGCAGGTTTAGCACACGAATTCTGAGTTACTTTTATTCCTGAATAATTTGCAGATATTATGGCACATTTATTTAGCTACACGGTAAGACAAACCAATATAATCATAAAATAACAAATCTGTATTACTTAGTAATAATCCAAAATATTCAATAACGGATTAAAATGATTATTATTATTCTTAAACAGATTCTAATCTAAAAATTGAGATGGGGAAAGCAGCTGACATAACCCTCAGCAAGAAAGCTAGAATTTCTACATTATTAAACCACTGTAAGTTCAACCAAAGTCAAATTGCATCAGTGAGAGATATCACCAATAAAATGAAAACAAACACATCTCTTGGATCACGCTGCAAAGGACTGTGGATGGAAGCGCTTAACTTCACCCAGAACTGACAGAATAATATTGCTGTCAAAAACCTGCAAAGATGGTAATTGAAATGTTTAAATTTGCTGGAATTGCATAATCAAAAAAAAAAAAAAAAAAAAAAATACTGAGTGAAGGAAATGGGATTGAAATGATGTCATCCCTGGAAAATACCAAAGCTGACAGCTGCAATGAGACCAAAAAAGACTTCACTGGGCAAAGAAGTACAAAAATTGGTCAGAGGAGTATTGGGATAAGATTTGTAAAACTTTCAACGGAGTACCAAGTGCTCTGATGTTACCAAGTAGAATTTCTAGTGACTTTTCTTTTACTGTGGCACTGTGTTTGACAGGTTTGCTCCTCAGACGAGTCAATCATACAGGATAAAACTGCATTTATTCTACACCACATCAATGAGAAATTCAATGAAGAATGTGTTGTCAAAAGGATAAAACATCCTCAGGCTGTGATGATATGGTCTGTGATTAGCAGCAAGAGGAATGGGACTCTGTACGTTGTCAATGGCACGATGAGATCAAGATGAGTTGGTTTAACGAAATGAACTTCTGCCTCAGGCAACAAAATGGTTTCGAATAAAGATTTTACTTCACACATGATTCAGCACCATGCCACAAGCAAGAACCAGTGACAACCTTTTTACAGAGAAATAAATGTCTTGGACTGGCCTGGGAACTCTCCAGATATGAATCCGACAGAAAACATTTGGGAGGCACTCAAAGAAATTACTAAAGGAGGAATGATTACCAGCAAGAATATGCATTTCGAAAGAGTAAGTGAAGCTTGGAATATCCCTTACTAGAGAAAACTACCGAGAAAGTGAATTTCAGGTATGCCGAGAGGAGTACGGGCACTGATTGCAGCTAAAGGCGGTTTCACAAAATATCGATTCTGTGATCAGTGTGAAGAAAATCACTCAATTATCAAACTGTTTTTGTGTGAATTTTCGTAAACTAGTATGTTAAATATTAATACAACAAAGGAAATATACAATAAGCTCAATAACCAATAAAAGTATTGTTTTTGTGTGCTGAGTGTAATAATATGGCACACCACTGTAGAATAAAGTGACATTAAATAGTTGCTTGACTCGCAAGATGAAGATTTGACTCAAATCGGAGGAAATGTTAAATCCAGAACCCATTGAAGAAGCGGCTTCAATGAGCACTAAAATGTTAAATTTAATTTTAAAAACCTGAGTGCAGGTATATGGCTGGCAAATGAGCTTTGTGATTTCTTCGTGAAAATTGATCCGTCTATGGAAAGAAGTCTTATTTTTAAAAAGACAAATTGTTAATGCCACAGCTGAATACCAATCTGAATTGAAAGACCCTTTAATAGTGGCAAAATAAGGAAAATTACTAATTCCTTTAAAACATTGCCTAAGCCTAATTAAAACATGTTGTTCAAAATCTCTCAATAAGTCAATTTTAACCTTTTTTTTTTTTTAAACCTTGGAACGTATCCCCTATAATCCCATACAAATTACCATTCCATATTGCGGCATATTTACGGAACGTATTGTTAGGGTTCTCCGGGTGGTTTAATTTACTGCATTAATTAATTAAAAAATCCATCAAACAGGTTATGTTTGAAGATGACTGTTTTATTGTGATCAAAACAACAAGTCAGCGATATTCATTAGTATAGGTACAATACAGAGATGCACAGTCGCAAACTCAACTGAATGATTGAAACTCTCTGTAACACTGAATACTGTCAACTAAACTGACTTACTAACTGAATGCATGAATGAATGTCTCTGTCCAGGCGATCTGTTTATATAGTCTTTATCGAAATTACGAGAATTCTTCAAAGGCATCCGCCCGATATTTCTCGATCATTAACAATCACTCAAACAATCTAACATATTAAAAACAATCGGAATTAATACAAAATTAATTAACAACATTACAAAATCATCAGAAATGGTAATTATAGATACTTAAATACAAAATTATTTACAGAAATCCTTTCAAACAGTAGAAAATTATCCTGTAGACATCGTAACTTACATTAATACCTGTAATTACAAACATTTAAGAAATTCTCTTGCATCATTCGGTTCTTAAACATTTTAAATGGCCTTTGAATAATTTTCTTACCTAAAACAAAGTCTATATACACTGATTTACAAGAAATTACAAAACAAACATATCAAATCACTTTCAACCAAACATTAGCTCATTACAAATACTTCATACAGTACAATGCTATTCAAAATTCAGGTATTAGGGCTGTTACAGTATCCCCCATGACTAAAGAGCTTTTACTGTGTATACATATATACATGGGGTGGTCCCGAATGCATGGTACAAACTTTAATGGTAGGTACAGGACATTGTAACAATGATTTATTTTATAGGAATGTATGGGCGCAAGTGACGCGGTGAGGCGCAAACAGGGGAAATAAAAGGAAAGAGAAATGGAGTGATCGGTTGGTAGCATTGCCGGTAGAGCCTTGGCCACCCCGATCTCCCGATTTATCGAGCATCGATTACTTTTTATGGGGGACATCTAAAGCATCTTGTTTACGAGACTCCAGTTGACTCAGATGAGAAGCTACTGCAGGTGTGCGTGAAATACCAGGCATCTTTGAACGTGTACACCAATCACTCCACTGACGCTGTCAAGCTTGTATCGCTACTGGTGGACGCAATTTTGAACACTTAATGTAAACGTGACACTTGTCAACAACGCTTTCAATAAAAGCTTTGTTTTCCTTTCGACTGTTATTTCCCCTGTTTACACCACACTGCGTCACTTGCGACCGTACATTCCTAGACAATAAATCATTGTTACAATGTCCTGTACCTACCATTAAAGTTTGTATCATGAATTCGGGACCACCCTGTATATATTTATGATAAGGTAGGAAAAAGCAAGAGAGAGAAACACTCAATTAACAACTGCAGAGAAGCCACAGACCACGAAAATTTGACTAATGCCATACTTGTGGTAGAATAGAAGTGTTAATCTATATGATCAAGTACCCGTAACATGAGGCTAAGCCTGTAACAACCAAGATCGGATGTGAAGTGTTGGCAGAGGTTGAATAGTGGAATGTAAGGGGAAAGCAAAGAGGAAGTTAACGGGCAAAAATTTTGAGGATTCACTATGCGGGAAGTGAAATGAAACGAGTTAGAAAAGAGAGATTTACACCGAATCCAGGAGACAGAAAGCAATTGAATAAAAGATTGAGCGCACAAAGAAAATTTATAGTCAGAGAAGTCGCAATAAATTGTAATTGCTCACCTTTGTTCTTCCAGTCTTCTATCCTCTTCTGCCCTGAGTTGCGCCTCCTGCAACAAACAATGCAATATAACTAAGAAACAAGATATGAAAGGCTTGAATAGTACATGTAAATGGATATTTTCAATAAGTAAAATGATGCCAATGGCTTCTAATAAATCAACAAGGTGTAAATCCCATGACCTTTTTTTTCAGGGGGGGAGGGGGGTGTTACGGTAATGACTTTTTTAAGGGCGAAAGGCCGTGACATTAAATTTTGCAGAATGAAACCAAGGTGTAAAACACAGGCCAAGTTTGTATTCCAGCAGGGGCATAGCTACTATGGGGCTAGGCGGTGCAGTGCACTGGGGCCCCTACGCTCAGGGGGCCCAAAGCATACCTCTGGGGGCCCACGAGCCTTCATGGCAAACTGGGCGACCTTTTTTTTTTTTAGCTCTACAGTCGTCTAAAGGAGCCCCTGAGACACAGGAAGCCCCTCACTAAGGGCTCTCTCACTGCTCAGAGGGGCCCTTACCAGCAACACAAAGCAAAAAAAGGTCGCCCATCTGGCCTGAGGAACCAAAATAAATTTTTTGCACCGGGGCCCTTGCTGACCTAGCTACGCCACTGTATTAAAGCCAATCAGTTAATGTGGTCATGACCTTTGACTCCTACTCTGGCTGAAGTGACTTAGTAGTAATAAAGATAAGATGTCTTGTGTTGAAAGAAGCTATACAAAATATAGTAGGAGCAATAGTACTTTTGGGTTACCGCCATGGCAGGTTGAGATACTCGCTACAAGATGTGTGGCCTATGTGAGAATAGCAGTGCTTCCATTTTCCTATGCCCGATTTTTGCAAATGACATTCACATCAAATTAAACTCCTAATAGACATCAACGAAGGTAAACTCTGTGCGAAACAAATAAGTACTCTAATACATCTACCAATGGCATGCATGTGTATGCAAATGCATTTTGCGTCACTGTGGTTGTACAGCGTGTAGTTCTTAAACCAAAATAAGTGATTATCATAGAATGGAAAACCACCTGAAAGCCATAATTATGACTGCTAAAAAGGGGGACGGGGATGGTCCACTGATCTGAATGTGTTTTGGCACACACCTTCTCTGTCAAAAATAAATAGAAATGTGTCCAGATGTTTCCCTAGACAACCTATTATTAAAAAAAAAAGAGGTCGTAGGTAGCGGTGTCAGATTCACTTTGGAAAATGTGACCGTAGTTTGCAAAATGCCTGTGATAGTAGGAAGTAAGTGGTGTCAGCTTTGGATTCTGGATCTGCTGGTCAAACCCACATTGCCTCCCTCCCATTTTTTTACTTATTTTTTTTTTTTTCATAATATAAACATTTTTTCCATGAAATGCAACAATTTGTTCTGCAAAAAAAAAAAAAAAAAAAAAAGTGGGTGGAGGGGGGGGTGTTGCACATTTAGAAAGTAAATGCATCATATTGCGGGTGGAACTTGGTGTTGCACTTGGTGCCAGCAGATACTACTGGACTTTACATGTATTTACAAGTTTCACCAAAATCTATAACGGCAATAATAATGAACTACGACAATACAACCAGAGGTATTAGGCAATACAAAACTATGTTGAAGTAACTCCATCCTGCCTGATCCAACTCCATCCTGCAAAACATGAAGAATTCAACTTGCCTCACTGTATATGGAGTAAATTAAAATATATTAGATGTGGACGGAAAGAATGGATTCTATTCTCCATGGCTGGGGCTGGGCAGATTCATTGCCTGTGACTGTGGTGAGGCTACAAAAACTGTTTTGCACATTATGCCATATTTCTTGATCCTTGTCTTCCCTACAAGTCTCAAAAATTTAAATGTGGTAACTTTGAAGGCAGGACCTTGACGTAAAGTTGTATAGGTTACAGCATGTGACATCAAATGCAAAGTAAGCCACAAAATGTGATAATTATGTAGAAAAACTAAGAACACCAATTAGATTAATTTAGTTTAGCAGGGCAAATGTTAAAATACATACCATTTCTCTAACAAAAAGTTCACATTATGAAAAAGTGCATGGAAAAACATTGGTCCACAGATCTGGAATCCAGTCCTTTTAATGCTAGACTAACACTCACCGTCTGGATGTTGTGGATCATTTTCCTCAATTGCTGATAATATTGATAAATAAATGATGCCAAAGCAATTGAATGTTTGTGCATTTATTGAACTCCTGAACGCATTTCACTTCTTTTGCAGAAGAAACTTCAGCGGGTTCTCATGTTTAGGTCTATTGCATTTACTTATGGTCCACTCTCAGCAGCAGTGAATTTTGCTTTCTCATGACAAGTGATTAATTTTCCAGATGGTTATTTCACTAGTGATTATCACAACACTGTTTCTTGAACATGCAGTACAGTACAGTTCAATGCAGTGCAGCGTTAATAGACTGAAAAATGAGAACCTACTAAAAGATGTTTCTGCTAAACAAATCAAACGCGTTCGGGAGTTCAATAAACGCACAAACGTTCGATTGCTTTGGTGTTATTTATTCATCAATATTAACAGCAATTGAGGAAAATGATCCACAACATCCAGATAGTGAGTGTTAGTCAAGGTAATCTTCAGGGAAGTGTTGGAGAACGAAAACAGTAGGATCACGATAAACCAAAAAGTGATCAATAATATCAGGTATGCAGATGAAACTGTTGTAATAGCCAGTGATCCACCTGCACTGCAATACATAACAGACAAATTAGTTCAGCACAGTGAAGAGTTTGGTCTGCTTGTCAACCCTTCCAAGACAAACGTAGTCTTCTCTAAGAGAAATATCCAGGCAACCCTATTAATAAAAGGCAATAAGAACGAGCAAGTATCTTCCACTGTGGTGGATGAGCAGGGTGACTGCAAGAAAGAAATCAAATCGAGGACAGAACAGGCAAGGAGACAATTTATTAGCATGAACAAATTTTTCATAAGATCGGATCTCAGTCTGCAATTGAGAATGTGAATGATTCGCTGCTATGTATGCTCCATTTTTCTCTATGGGTGTGAAAGCTGGACCTTAGACAAAAATCTAGAGAAAAAGATTGAATCTTTTGAAATTTATTTGTATCTTCGTCTCTTAAGGGGGTAGATACAGTAATCATGGCCAAAAAATCACATTTTTCAAAAATAAACCCATAATGTTCTTCATTTCTTTACCTTTACATATGTGAAAATTTCATGAAAATATCTTGATTGGCTGCAGAGTTATTGATTAATATCTATAGAGATGTGCGGGCGACATTTGGTAATTCCATGCCCACCTCAGGTGTTCGTTGGTAACTGACTTTTGTGACTTTTGGTGCCCGTACCAGAAAGCTTTACATGAAAATAATTTGAAAATGTATAAGCATAAAAACAACCTTCCAGTTGCAATAATGGAAGCAATTAAGCCCATCTTTCAGGATCTTTGTGACCCAAAATTGTTAAAAAGGTGCGTGGGTGGATTCACTCAAAATCCCAATGAGTCATTCCACTCAAAAATTTTGAAAGTTTGCCCAAAGACTGGCTTTTATGGAAGGAGAATAGTACAAATTGGGACTTATGATGCTGTGGTTACTTTAAATGATGGTATGGATGGCATATTAAAGGTTTTTGAGAGACTGGAAGTACCTGTGGGCCACAACATGATAATATATTTTAGGAATGAAGACATGCGGAGAATAAGCAGTTCCCCCAAAAAAAAGGCAAAACATTCCACGAAGGAATCAAGAAAAGCAAGGAAGAGGCTCAAGTTACAAAATGAAGCTACGAAAGAAGAGGAGCAAGGAGTGTTTTATTCATCTGGGCAGTTTTAGTTCAAAAAACTTATACAGGAAGAAGATTTTTAAACTTCAAAGTTGATTTTCTCGGTTCATGTATTTCTAAAATGGTTTCCATGGTAACTCTTTGAGTAATGCTCATATTATCTTCTAATTTTCAGTGAACACTCACCATACCATGATCTACAGCATGGACTAGAAGATCTGAAGAAAAATGAAAATTGAATGATTTATGATTTTTTGTTGTTGTATATTTTGAAAGAAAAGCTGTTTATATATTACTTTTTTAATAAAAACATTTACACAAAGAGAGAACTTTGATGATTCTAGAGAGTGTTATAACTGTGTATTATAGCTATAATTCTAAATCAAAATAAATGCAAAATATTGAATACTTACTGTTCTATAACGAAAACTGTGACAATATGCACATTTGCATTGTTACATTTTCATCAACAATTGGGACTATATTAACCTACATTTTAACTCAAATATCTGTTTACATTGTTGCCAGAGGATGTATATCTCTGCAAAAAAATTTTCATAGTATTATCTTGTATACTTCAGTAGGGGGAAAAATAACAAAACACTCAATATTTGCAATGCAATAACTGTATCTACCCCCTTAAGCATATCTTGGGTGCTGAAAGTCTCAAATAAAGAAGTAGTACTTCGGATGGGGAAACAAAAAGAACTGCTGCTCACTATAAAGCAAAGGAAAACGCAATATCTAGGACACGTTATGAGAGGCAAGAGGTATCAGCTACTGCAGCTCATTGAAGGGAAAATACAAGGGAAAAGATCTGTTGGGAGGAGAAGGAATTCGTGGCCGAAGGACATTCAGAGACGGTTCAATTGCACATCCGAAGAGGCTTTCCATGCTGCAATTTCACGCTCAGAGTGGACTGCCAACCACCAATAGGAGAAGGTGACTTAAAAAGAATTGACCATGTTTTAATGTACACTCTTTGGCAAAAAAATTGACTGTGGGCACCAGAGACTAAGTCTATTATTTTGCACTATGTGGCATCACTGGAGAGTTTGTTCCAGGTATTGACTTAAGGAAATGAATAACAGATGGCACTGAGTTGAATACCCGCAATGATGCCACATTGTGCGAAATAAGGCGCCCACAGTCAAGTTTTTTGCCAAAGAGTGTATAGTAAATTTAAATCTTGAGCATGGCAGCATCAACAGCAACGGTATTTCTTCAATTGTAAAATGAAACACACCCAACCTGTTGCAATATTTATTGAATTTATTGTTTACCGGTTTTGACCCGCCTTAAGGGAGTCTTCTTCAGAACTTGTTAAAAAGTATTACATAAATCTAAAAACTCTTCTCAATAAAATAGTACATTTTGTACTAAAGACACACATTAAAATATATTTTATGGCTATCCATCGGGCAGCCAACGTGTATCACAGAGCCAGCGTCACATCAGAGATGTACTATTTTATTGAGAAGAGTTTTTAGATTTATGTAATACTTTTTAACAAGTTCTAAAGAAGACTCCCTTAAGGCGGGTCAAAACCGGTAAACAATAAATTCAATGAATATTGCAACAGGTTGGCTGTGTTTCATTTTACAAGTAAATTTAAATGTCTGGTCATATGTTGTCATGTTTAGGTGATATTTTAGTGACAGGCGGTGGTACTTACGACGACCTGGCGCTCCGTCTTGCCGTGCTGCTGTGCCAGGTCCCACAGTGACAGGGGGAGTGGCTGTCCCGGTGGTGCCGGGCTTGCGGGCCACGGCGAGGCGGGAGGCCACACCGCGGGCTCCGCGCCCCCCGCCTTCAGCGTCTGCAGCAGCGACCGTCCCGCCGCGTCCGACTCCAGCCCCACGGGCGCCCTGCCGCCCCCGGACTGCATCTGCCGCAGCAGCCGCTGGAGGGGGTCCGAACGCTCCTCGGGCGGAGGTGAAGAGGCGGTCGCCGCAGCGACTGCACCCTACAATAGGTGACCCGACAGGGGTTACAAAAAAATCTGAAATTTAGTTACAAATAATATTTACAAATTTAGAAACATCACCCAATATTTTTTTCCGTGAAACAGTAATGATTTATATTTTTAAATCAATAATTAAAATCTGATTTTTTAGCCTATTGCTCACCATCAAACGAAACACCGATCACAGGGCGAGACGTCATACGTAAGGAAACGAGCGATACAGCACTGCGTTAACTTGTATTTTTTTTTTAACTGTTTCTACGTTTGAGTTTTTTACCATAGGACTGTAATAATAATTAGTTATAAGGGACGTGGTAACGATCTTCCAAGTAGACGTGGTTGTAGATTCTTTAAACCACTGTTACCGTGAATCCAGAAGTTACTGAAGCAGACAGTGGAAATCTCCCGAGAGTGAATATAATAATGGTTTGGAATTTCTTTGCCACTAATTTGGATTGTAGTGCGGCAGAGTTTCGAAGTGTGAAAACATTTTTGTAAGTGCAGGGTGTTTGCCAGGAAACGCTATCCACCTACTGTCTTGTCGACGGCAAGGCCATCCCGCGCCAACAGCAGAGTGAATGACAGGCGAAATTAAACAACAGTCCTCCACCAACAGTCAAAACACGCAATATAATGCAAACTTTTCCATTGTTTAGATCAATTTCTTTGCGGTTTAACTATTTTGTGACTTCAGTCCCTTACTAATCTGTACCGTGAGTGAGCGCGAGTTGAATTATGATACGTTATAGTTTGCAACAAAAAATATTCCTGTATGATATGCATGTGAAGAAAAATTCCTTTAAAAGGTGCCGCAGTAAATTATGTCGCAAATATCCTGGAGCTCTACTGCCAGCGGGCAGGGATGGGACCACATCTTTCCCCCTGCAATATGTCTCGCCCCTAACATGATTAAGACTCATGTCGAAATATTGTGCAATTTGTTTATGTTTTTGTGTTTTTATGTGTTCGTCTCACCCTCCTGCCTCCATCTGTGGAAAGTGATGGGTTTCTATTTATTTTTCCCTATCCTATCTTATTTTGAGTGCCTCGCGGCAGTTTCTTTGTTTCCATTATCCTATTTTGTACATAAGGGAGATTTGAATAAATTATCAAGGGATGTGCCGTATAGCTACCAAAAACACTGAAAGAATTTATAATTAAAATAGGTAAGGGTGAAAGTAGATGGGTAATGAGAATTTAAGACATGAAGAAGTTGTATTAGCTCAATCACAAAGGTAGGTTGGGGAACTGATTCCTTCCCTGAAGCGTCTAAGTGTATATTCACTGCCCCTCTACTTTTCCGATGTTTGAATTTACCCCCACCATTTTCTCGACCGGCGGTCTTTCTGTGAGGCAATCTCCAGCTGCACCCACCTCCCTTAATGTTATCTTGTTGACGAAGGGTTTTTTTTCCCCGAAAATTTCTTTATTATTTGTGTTTGTGTCTTTTCTGTGTGTTCGCGCCCCACATCCATCATCTAAAGGTAAGTGGTGGCTCATTTCCCTATCCTAATTTGATTCCTTTCCCCTACTTAGCGTCTTTTTTTCATTGTTATTATATATATATATAAAGGAAACAAAGAAACTGCCGCGAGGCACTGAAAATAAGATAGGATAGGGAAAATAAACAGTTACCCGTCACTTACCACAGATGAAGGCAGGAGGGCGAGACATGTAAAAACACAAAAACAAACGAATTGCACAATATTTCGACTTTAGTCTTAGTCTTGTGGGAGGCGAGACATATGGCAGGGGGAAAGATGTGGTCACATCCCAACCCGGCCAGTCATATATATATAAATATATATATATATATATATATACAGGGCGTTCGCCGGGAAACGCAACCCACTGTTAGCGCTACAAGGAAGAAACTGCTCACGGCGAGCGAGCGGTCAGCTCCCGGCATTGTTCGACCGTCGGCCGCGGACTATTTCATAATAATTACGCTTCATAAACTTGTATGTGCTAAGCATTTAAATGTGACGTAATTCATTAGCTTACCTTATAAAAGATGCTGGAAGTGTTGACACTCTTGTGTAATGCACATTTCACATCTTCTGAACATATTTCGGGACACACGCTGCCGTAACTGACTTAATGATTTTTTGGGTGACTGTTCTAGTCGAAAAGCGATATCGTCAATTTTCTCCTCTGTGAGAATACGGTTGACCGACAGTCTCTTTTTGTTAAAAAATGAACCCGTTTCTCTTACTTTTTTAACCAGACACAGAATTGTTGATTTAGCTGGCAGTAAAGCGCCAGGAAATTCGCGACGAAATTTACTGCGACACTTTTTAAACGACTTCTTCTTCACATATGTATCGTAGAGAAATATTCTTTGTTGCAAACTGTAACGTACCATAATTTTACTCACACTCAAACACGGTACAGATTAGTAAGAGTATGAAGCCCCAACCGCAAAGAAACGTTTATTCACAACACTGATTAATAAGAGACTGAAGTCACAAACTAGCTACAATGCAAAGAAACCGTTCTTAACAATGTAAGGGTCCCATTTACTGCGCCACTGTACTTTTGGCGCAGCGGAGGTGTTAAACAGTGCGGTGATTCACGGTGCCGTGAGCTGCTGGCCCCACTGCCCGAGCAAGTTGCCGACGGCAACAGACTGGGAGGGTTGCGTTTTCCGGCGAACGCCCTGTATATATATAAATGACTGGCAACCTTTGTTGAGTGTAGTGTTTTCATTATATGAAGAAAAAGTACAGGAGAGGATGAAATCTGGTGCCAACCCATTCAGGTTTCCCCTTCTGAAAGACAAGAATTTTTTTTTATTTTTTTTATTATTATTTTTTTTTTTATGTCTTTACGCACTGTTGATGACAATGTCATTAGAGGCAGAACGGTACTGGGGGAAAAAATTTGAAAGAACTTGGCCATAGTGTTATAAAGGAACCATCTTGGCATTCCCTAGAGCGATTTAGGGAAACCGAAATGTGGAGAGCTGGGCAGTAAATTGAATCTGTGCCCTCATGAATGCAAAGATCACACATCACTCAATAACAAGCCGTCCCCAAGTGTCAGTATTCCACTAACGAATCATCTCCGACGCTGCTGTACACCCCTGCTCCGTATGTATGTTTGGGATTTAACCCAAGAGCCTGGTGCACAATCTTGCACCACTGTGTGCCCTAACCCATAAAGTAAATCTATTTCTGAAGTTGCAGTATGAAAACAAGACATATACACACTTTTTTCAGTGACATCTTACTGATAAGACAGTTTAACATTGTTGCCCCCATCATTTGTGCAATATGCTTCAAATGACTACACTTTAAGTGATGTGGAAAATAGATACAAGGTTACCCACGCACACAAAAAAGTGTTCTTGGGAAATGACCCCCATGTTAAAAAAACTGATTTTAAATAAAAAGGTGAAAAAACCAATTTCTTCCTTTTGTTACTGATCTTCTTTACATTTTCAGTTTGCCGAAAGAAAAATTATATTTTCAGTCTGTTTTTATTGAAACAAGCCATTAGATATTTTCCTGGAAGTTCATTAATCTGAATTTTAAGGAACAGGGCAAAAGATAGCATATATGCTGAATTAGTGGCAAGTATTCAAAACTATACATCACAGCAACAGATTCATACAATTTATCCCTGTCTACTACTGTTGACTATAGAAAAGACATGATGGAAAAAACAAAATGTCAGTATTTATCAATAGCATTCTAATGCAGCTTTACCCACATCATGGACATCACATTTCTTAGGATGAAAGGGGGAGGGGGGGGATTTTTTTTTTTTTGTGATTAAAACCTGAAAATGCTTTTGATAGAAAGGCGGCATTCGTGGAAATCGTAGGTGCTCCAAGCAACAGTCCCTCTTGCAGTACTCAACATCTCACAAGCATTGATATCTCGCAACTTCTCTCCAGCTTTGGTTAAGAAGAAGCTTTCACGGTCCACATTACAACCTGGTCAGCCCGTCAACCGTACTAAACCCACCAAAACCCATTCCTGGTCACTCATTACTACCAAGCATGGGCGCCGGCAGGATTACTTTAAGGGAGATGCATCTCTATCATTTTTTATAATTATATAAAACACTTATTAACTAAGAATACTGAATTTATTGACAAGGTGTTGAACAAATCTCGACAACAACCTAGGCGCCTTAAGTTATAATTCAAACAGTGAATTTAATAATAAAGTTTTTGTTTCTTAATCTTTTTTGTGTATTTTCTTTCTTGGCAGGGGGGTGCAAGTGCACCCCCTTGCACCCCCCTCCCGGCACTCATGCTACCAAGGCCCTGAATCCATTAATAGAATCCTTTGGCAGGGTCATGGATTCCTGCAAACCTTCCCAGAAATGAGATCCATTTTTCACAAAATCCTCCCTGCCCCTCCCAGAATTTGTTTCAGCAGGCCTCTCAACCTCAGCAAACTCCTAGACCACAAACATAGTCTTCCTCGTCCCAACAGTCAGCCCCAAGGCTCTTTCCCATGCAATAGGCCCCGCTGCAAGATGTGCGACATACACCACGCCTACACCACCTTCACAAAGCCTGTCACAGAGGAAAGCTTGCCTATCATAGGACACGCCACCTGTAAAATCTCACATGTAATATACCAGCTAACATGCAACCACTGCCTGGCTTCATAAATAGGTTTGACCACAAATCCACTTTCCATAAGCATAAATGGCCACTGACAGACAGTATTCACATGTAACCTGAAGCACCCAGTTGCTGTCCATGCAGTCTCCCATGACACGATTAATTTCAACTGGTTTCACAGTCCGTGCTATCAGAGTCCTCTCTAATAGAAGCAGCTTGCCTGAACTTGGAAGGTGGGAACTTGCCTACCAGTACAAACAGGGCACAAGGCAACCACCTGGACTCAACTTAAGATAATATCCAGTCATTTATGTTAATTTTTTTCTTTTCCATTATCTCCTTGCCTCCATCCCCGCTACCCGAATCGAGCTGCCACTAACCAGAGGTGATGGTTAACTTCAAAGATTTTCAGTTTAATTTGTTATTTTTTCACTTATTTATATTAAGATTTTATTTTATTATTCTCTTTTCACCCACCAGGCATCAGTTTTAATATTTAGCAATACTCAGGTATCAACTACAAATTACTACTCCCCCACCTATCCTCTGAATTTTCCCCCCACCATGTTCCCGACCAACAGTCAATCTGTGAGACTGTCTGCTATAACACCCATCCTCTATAACGTCCTCCTGTTGACGAAGGGCTAAGACTCAAAAATTACTGTAGTAAGATATTTCTGTCATTTGTGTTCACGCCCCACAAACGTCATCTAAGTGGTGGCTCATTTCCCTATCTTAATTTCTAGAGTAGAACTCCCATTATTTGAATCAATTGCAACCGGACCCCATTAAGACAATAAAAAATTCAGACAATTGGATTTTTTTTCCCTGAAAAAGGGTCTATTTTAATTGATTACTGAATGTATGTTGAAAATGGGAGAAGAAAACTATATTTAAAGGAAAATTGCATAAATGAAAAGGCAACACTTTTACATGCTAAGCATGCTTACAAATGCTGTACATTAGTACGTACCGTACTGTAAATAAAAGACATTGCCTGCTGAACATCTCTGTCGTAGTAAGCTGTTTGACTGTATTCATCCGCTTGACAGTGAGAAGTTGCATGTGGTCAAACTCGGGCTGACGCTCCATCCACTACAACACAGTTTCAACGCCGGCAAATGCTTGATTGACTTCGACATTATGGTCATCTTCTTCATCTACACTTTCTGCTATCACCCTTCAATAAGTACATCATCACTGAGAATTTCATACCCAGGGTCAGACCAATCACACACCACCCACTCTCCTACATTTCCAGCACTAACTTCTGAACATCCAGGAATTTTCAATAGAATGTTTCTGAATTCCTCAAGTGACATGTCATCCCCATGTTCTCCTGTCCCTTCCCTTTTCTCAAGCTTCTTTTTCCTTTTTCTCCTTTTCCTTCTCTTGATCAGTTGGTATGCCTTTCAACTTGTTCCATGCACATCTTAATGGGACTGCCTTAACCAAGCATCCGCCACCATGTCTTAATTCCGGTATTCAGTGATTCGGAGTTTGGATAATTGAAGTTCTATTATAATTCCTTTTCACTGCTTAGCACCTATTTTACATATAGGGGTTAAGGGTTTTGTGTTTGTATATTATTTTGTGTTGATGCTGCCCTCAATTTTGACGAGTGCAGAGACCGAGTTGAATGTGACTAGAATGAGCGTGTGCTTAAAGAATGGGAAAGATTATCGATTAGAAATGTTAATGATAATTGGATAATGGAAACAAAGAAACTGCTATGAGGCACTGAAAATAAGATAGGATAGGGAAAAAAACAGAAATTTAAAACAATACTTACACTTTGACAGTTGTCACCTCTTCCACATCAAACGTAACCTCCCGTATAGCCTTGCAATCCGGGGTAGATGCATCTGTTCCAATCATGAATCAATCTCCAGTTACTCCCAAAAAACTATCCCAAGCCCTCGTTTCCCACCGATACCATCACAAGCGTGTGGAAAAACAAATCTTCGGTGCCATCATCTACAACCCTCGTTCTGCACCTCCTAAAACTGACTGTGGTCCAACACTCGTCACACAGTTCTG
Organism: Vandiemenella viatica; assembly: GCA_031002005.1. Classification (NCBI taxonomy): domain Eukaryota; kingdom Metazoa; phylum Arthropoda; class Insecta; order Orthoptera; family Morabidae; genus Vandiemenella; species Vandiemenella viatica. Next base: position 3,693,629 of record JARYHS010006518.1, read on the forward strand.
TCCTGGCCTCGAATCTGTCAACCAGATACTCCGCCGTGGGCATGATTTCCTACGGTCCTTCCCTCAAATTTATCTCCCGCTTCCCAAAATCCTACCCACTGCTCCCCGCACTTGCTTCAGCAGACCGCCCAATCTGTACAACATCTTGGTCCACAAGTATTACCTTCTGACTCTCCTAGACCTCCACAGGGATCTTTCCCGTGTAACAGACCCCGCTGTAAAACTTGCAACATGCACCCTGCCACCACTAATTACTCTAATCCTGTCTCAGGCGAACCTTTCCCTATAATTGGACATGCTACGTGTGCTACCACTCACCTGCATCCACTGCACTGCCTCTTACATTGGTCTCACCGCTCAACAACTTTCCTACAGAATTAATGGCCACAGGCAAACAGTTTATACTTCCAACCCAGACCATACCGTGGCAATTCTTGCGAACTTCCATAATTCAAACAACCTCAACACCTGTTTCACAGTTAGAGCTATTAGAGTTTTTCCTAATACCACCACCCCTTCAGAACTCTGCAGATGGGAACTAGCCTACCAACATAACCTCGACACCAGACACATCCCTGGCATAAACCTACGTTAAACCTGTCACTTGCCATCTCCCATTTCATTTTACAGTCGGTAACTTATAGATCAACATTTCATTTATTCGTTATATCTATAATATAAAAATGAATCGCAAAATGTGTGGACCAATTCGGCTAATTCTTTTTTTTATATTTTCGTTAAGGCACAAGGAAGGTTCTTATGGAGAGAAAAAACGCACAAACTGGAAGGAAAATAGTAAAAACAACACTTTTCCCTCAATCAAAACAAAACAAAGGCGCGTTAGGATTATCTTTGGTATGACTTCAAGTTGATTAGGCTCTATGGATATTAATCTATGCCTGCGTGTGATCAGCGAAAATAATATCACTGACGTACGTGTTATCATTATTTCCTCCGTGCGTGGCATTTTCATGGTTGCTTTTAAATTTTCGTTCTCTCGAAAACCATTTTTGTGTTTATTTGTTCAGTGTGTTTACATTTATACCCATGCCGCCTACCACGAAAGTTTCGACTATGAAAATAGAATGCATCAGTTTAGAAGGATGCAATATTAAGAATACCTAAAAAGCAAAATCGATTACTGGTATTTCAGTTGAGAAGCGATATGCATTATCGTCTGACGATCGAGCCACACTTATCCTATTATTTTAAGAATGCAATGTTCTGGTAAGCCTTGTGGTGATGGGTTCCAATCGTTTTAAACCATGTTCGGGTAGAATTCATGGTGATTGAATTGGTTGCGACTAATAATACTTTCTAACTTTTAAAATCTTCGATATAAATAAAAATGAATCGCCAAATGTGTTGCTAAGTGCAAAACTCGAGAACGGCTAGACCAATTCGGCAAATTATTTTTTCCTTCATATTTTCGTTAATCCAAAAGGAAGGTTCTTATTGAGAGAAAAAACGTAAAAATTGCGAGTAAAATAGTAAAATCAACACCTTTTGTTTCCCATACAAACCAGCCAATCAAAATAAAACAAAACAAAGGCGTGTTAGGATTAGCTCTGGTATGCCTTCAAGTTGATTAGACTGTATGGATATTAATCTATGCCTGCCCAAAATAAAGTTCGAAGGAAAAAAAGGTTTGCGTGTCATCAACGAAAATAATATTACTGCCAGTCAATCAAAACAAAACAAAGGCGCTTTATGATTATCTTTGGAATTGCAAAATGATTGATCGGAAGAAATGGTTTCAAAACAACTCATTGGCATTGGTAATGACAAAATCCCTGTAAACGGTTTGAGTGGCTGCATTACATTTCCTGTCAATTTTTTGGTTGAACGACCGAACTATATTACAGAGACAAAAACACGGACCTTAATTAAATAAATTTCGAAATTCAAAATGAAATTTCCGGTGAATTAAGGATATACAAATCAGTTGTTTGCGCAACTAACCAAGATGATGTCGTCAACTATCCACCAGAATTTTTTAACTCACTGGATTTGCCAGGATTGCTGCTTCATAATCTTATATATATATATAAAAATAGACGTGTGTTTTCATATATTTCACTTTTCAACCACCACTACCAAACACAGATCACCGGTCTTTGTGTGTGGAAGTAACATGGAGTTTCCTGTCGTGCACAACGTTGGCTGAATGACGATAGCTGTGGGGATGTGGGAGATATGATGATTACAGTTGGCCAATGCATGGCGTTTTCATATTTCGATCAAAAATTTGTGTCTTCTTATACTTCTCTTTCCTGCCACAACTACATAGCATAGACCATTGGTGTTTGTGTGTGGTAGTAGAATCGTGTCTCCTGTCATGCACTATGGTTGTTAGATGTCGGTAGCTATGGGGGTGTGGGAGATATGGGGGTTGAAAGTGGTCGACCTGCGGCAATTGCATATTTCTGCCAAAGACGCATGTGTCATGGTGTATCACTTTTCAGCTAAAACTATCTATCGCAGATCACTGGCGTTTGTGTGTGGTAGTAACACAGAGTCGCCTTTCGATCACAACATCGGCCAAATTTCAGTAACTGTGGTAGTGTGGGAGATATGGTGGTTGAAAGTGGCGTATCAAGGATATTTTCGTATTTCGACGAAAGACATGTGCCTCCGCAAATGTCACTTTTCTGCCAAAACTATATAACATAGAGCATTGGTGTTTGTGTATGGTAGTAGAATCGTATCTCCTGTCGTGCACTATGGTTGTTAGATGTCGGTAGCTGTCAATACAAATTCTTTACAAACACGAACGAAGTCGTGGGTACCAGCTAGTATATATATATATATATAGTTACCGGGAAATAATAGGCCATTTATTTTCGCCTATAACCGATCTAAAAAAAATAATAACAATAACTTTTTGACTTATGCTAAACAAAGATTATTTTCTTTGACTTATCCCTGGTCAACCTTATCCCTCCACCCCCGGCAATTCTACCACCACCAAATGTGTTCCACCTCTGTTTCATTCGTGTGGCAGGTTGGGATGTGACCACACCTTTCCCCCTGCCATATTTCTCGCCTCTCTCACGATTAAGGATCATGTCGAAATATTGTGCATTTGTGTTTATTTTTTGGTGTTTTCACCTGTTCGTCTCGCCCTTCTGCCTTCATCTGTGGTAAGTGACTGGTTTCTGTTTTTTCCCCCTATCCTATCTTATTTTAAATGTTAACGATAAGGTATACTGACCATCTGCATCTGACCGATGAGGTGGGCGACTGCATTTGGAGGGGGCGGTGGGACCTGCGGCGGGGGCGCGGTCTGGGCGGCAAACAGGTCGAGCGGCGGCACGGCCACGGGAGGAACAGCGAGCATCTGCTGCAGCGCCAGTCGCTCGCCCACCAGCTGAAACACACGGCGACCACGTGTCAAATCACTGCTCACACAACACACATGTTCAACATTACCAGTGTTTTGGGTGAATACCCCAATGTGTTTCACACACCTTAATAGTATGTACAGGTAACAATGAAAGGAAAAAAATGCCGCGAGGCAATATTTAAATGGAAAGACAGATGAAATACACCCAACACTCAAAGTTGAAGGGAGCAGCAGAAAGATTAAAATGGTTGAAAAAATAGTAGTAACAAAAAACAAATAAAAATAATAGTAATAAAAAACATAAATAAAAATAAATTAATTTTTTAAATTTATTCATTAAATTTTTTATTACTATTATTTTTTCAACCATTTTAATCTTTCTGATGATTCATGTGGCGGGTTGGGATGTGACCACATCTTTCTCGCTTCCCACATGACTAAGACTTGTGTCAAAATATTATTTGTTTGTTTGTTTTTGTGTTTTTACGTGTTCGTCTCGCCCTCCTGCCTTCATCTGTGGCAAGTGACAGGTAACTGTTTATTTTCCCTATCCTATCTTATTTTCAGTGCCTCACGGCAGTTTCTTTGTTTCCACTATCCAATTATGATTTATACTTGCAATTATACTATTGTTGCTGCCCCCCCCCCCCCCAACTTCAACGGTCTACTGAATTCTACAAGTGGCTGCGTTGAATGCTAGTCTTGCGCAAGCCCAGCCACTTGCATCTGTTGACTTGAAGAAGGGTTTTGCCTGAAGTATTGTAATTTCTGTGTTTGTGCGTTGTTTTGTGTTGCTACTGCCCTCCTCCCTTCAACTTTGGTGAGTGTTGGGTGTATTTCATCTGCCTTTCCATATAATTATTAGTATGTACACACTTTATCATTATTCTTGGCCTTCAGCAGCGGCCAAGAATAATGATTAAGTGTGTACAATCCTATGTCTCCAAATGTATTTTATTACTTGATATTTCAGTTCCAATGGAAGTTGCTATTGCTATCAACTGACTACACAGTTCCACGAATTTAATTTGTCAGGCGCCAAGGCTGCACGGGGGTTATACAACACTTTTGCCTGAACTGTGAACAGCTAAGTTCATGACCATGTGTAGCCTTCTCGTACCTATAATATTAAATAGATTGGCCACCAAGCATTTGTATTAAACCCCAAATGCGAAGGGTAATTGAAATAAAGTCACTTGACTCAGTTTCAGAATAACACAATACTTATATTCTTGCAAACGTTTTATAGACTTCTCAGAGCCTATGACGTCAGCAACATTTTCTTTAATTAATATCTCCAAAGATACTAAATAGATTAACTTGAAATTTTTACAGGGATTTCTATGATCCTGTTCTACCTGTTATTATTTAATTTAACATTCGAAAGGGTTTCTATAATCTTAAAATTGAAGTCATCACGTGACCAACTTGGCGGAATTTTTACGCGCTTCAACAACAATCCACGACAATCTATCTTTTAAAACTTAATTACTAGACAGATACTTGAGCTTTTTACCAAAACCATTATATATTCGTAATTGTCTTAATCTGGGCTATTTATTGATTATAAATTTCACATCTGTATTCCTTTTAGTTAAAAAATTTCATTTTTTTCTCTTAATTAAAACTGCTAATTAAACTTTGCCAAATTATTTAATTTTACTACCAAAATATCAGCTGGTGATAAAAGTTCAGCTGTAGTTTTACTCGATTCAAAGATATTTCAAATCTTATATTTTTACTTTTCTGATAGCGCGTTTCAAAACGTGAAAAAACCGGAATATCTCTTGAAATAAACGTTTCCCGATATAATAAATACACTTTAAAATGATTGTAATGGTGAGTTTTTACTGTGGAAATAAATACAGGGAAATTTTTTCAAGTTGACAATTACTCTTCTCGAAATTTCCAAGTCCATCATAAGCGACTTCACAATTGATCTATAGAATACTTTACTACTGGGGGTAGCTAGTGGGAGTGCTTTTGGTGAACTAGAGGATACCTAACAAATTTTATTTTATAATTTTCAGTAATCACAATAAAAATATATTTTCCCAATTAGCAAGTGGTTTGAGACAAGATTTTTTATTTGCTTAACGTCTCTCTAACAGCGAGGTCTTTAGAGACGGGAAAGGATGGGGGGCAAGGAATGGGAAAGAATTCGGCCATGGCCTTTTGAAGGAAGCATCCTGGCATTTGCCTGGAGTGATTTGGGAAACCATGCAAAACCCAAATCTGGATGCCCGGACGAGGATTCGAACTGCCGTCCTCCCGAATGCGAGGCTGAAACGCTAGCCCTTACACCACCACGCTCGGTTTGAGACAAGAAGAGTACAACAGGGCAGTGTTCTGTCACCCCTACTCTTCACTGCTGTGATGGATGACATCTTGAAGAATTTCAAAGAAGTGTATGGAA
>JARYHS010006518.1:3700390-3722968 GCA_031002005.1 Vandiemenella viatica
TTTTAAGAAAGTAATTTTTTTCAATTCTAACCTTTAAAAGGCAAAATATCATATTTATAAAATGCTGTTTTTGTGTCACAAGCCATTTATCTCCCTGGATACCTAACTGAAATTTTAAATGAAATATAATTTCAATGATTAAGATCTCCGCTTTGGTGACAACATATATTAACTCAGGAATTTTTCGGAATTTGACTCTTAAAGGGCAAAAATATTTCTATGGTGCGTTTTTTTTGTCAGAAGCCATTTATCTCCCTTGAATCTAAACAATATAGATAAATGAGATACATTTAAATATTAAGGACTCCGCTGTGGTCACATCTATTTTGAGAAAAGAATTTTTCGGGAATTTGACTCTTCAAGGGCAAAACTTATCATTGTTTCCATATCGTATTTTTGTCACGACCTATTTATTCCCTTGATATCTAGCCGAAATCAAGAACGGAGGTATTATTTTAGAGATGAGGCTTCTGCTTTGGTCAAGTCATATTTTCTGAAAACAATTTTATGGAATTTGACCCTTAAAAGTCAAAAGTATCAATATTTCTACAAAGCATTTTTGTGTCACGAGCCATTTATCTCCTTTGATATCTAACTGATATAGATAAAAGAAGTGTCATTTTAAATATTAAGTTCTCCGCCATGGCCACATAATTTTTTAAGAATGAATTATTCGGAATTCTACACTAGAAGGAAAAAATATCAATTATTTCCCTAACGTATTTTTCTGTCACAAGCTGTTTATCTCCCTTGATATCTAAAACAAAGTGGAGAAATGATGTATTATTTTTGAGATTAAGGTCTCCGATTTCTTAAATCATATTTTAAGAAAGGAATTTTTCTAAATTCGATGCTGAAAGGGCAAGAGTATCAATATTTCTACAACGCGTTTTTGTGTCATGAACCATTTGTCTCCCTTGATATCCAACCGATATAGAATAAAAGAAGTATCATTTTAAAGATTAAGAACTCCGCCATGGCCACATCATTTTTTAAGAAATGAATTTTCCGGAATTCGACCCTAGAAGGGAATAAATATCATTATTTCCCTAACGTATTTTTTTTGTCACAAGCTATTTATCTCCCTTGATATCTAACCAAAATGGAGAAATGAGGTATTATTTTAGAGATAAAGGTCTGCAATTTCTTTAAATCATATTTTAAGAAAGGAATTTTTCCAAATTCGATGCTGAAAGGGCAAAAGTATCAGTATTTCTACAACGCGTTTTTGTGTCATGAACCATTTGTCTTCCTTGATATCCAACCGATATAGATAAACGAAGTATCATTTTAAAGATTAAGAACTCCGCCATGGCCACATCATTTTTAAGAAATGAAATTTTTGGAAATCGGCCCATAAGGACAAAATTATCATTATTTCCATAGCATATTTTTTTCACAAGTTATTTAGCTTCCTTGATAGCTAACTGAAATTGAGAAGTGAGGTATTATTTTAGAGATTAAGTTCTCTAGTTTCATAAAATCATATTTTAAGAAAGGTATTTTTTGGAATAAAACCATTAAAGAGCAAAATTATCATTATTTCCATAACATTTTTTTTATCATGACCCATTTCTCCCTTTATATCTAACTGAAATGGATAAATGAGCTATCATATTAAAAGATTAAGATCTCTGCTTTGCTCACATCATATCTTAGCAACCAAATTTTTCAAAAGTAATAACTGTGAAAGTTTCGTGAATGAGACACTTCAGAGCCAAGCCGTTAGATAGCAACAGCAACATATCGCATAGATATTAATAAACTGCTTCACTGGTGTCAACTTTTGTTATGTTCTTATTGCACTAAACAAATAAACAATTGAAACAAATGAGGTGATTCTTATTACATCCTATTACAACCCTCCCCCCCCCCCCCAGCCGTACTATCCATTGTATTCGCGAAATTTTGTACTGGTTATCTAGTTCTTAAAAAAATTAACAGGAATAAGCGACATAAACCCATCCTTTGCCAAAGCTGGAAGCAGAATCTCATTTGTTTACCTTCTCTTGTGCTTCATTTCACTAAGAGGCTACCTGAAATAAGTAACAGTAGGAAACAAACTGTTATTTCAGAATAAGGAAGGTAAGTAAACCCATCATTCACCACAGATGAAGGCAGGAGGGATGTGCCAAAGATGTAAAGAACAACATATTTTACTATATTTGATATACCTTAGTCATGTGACAAGATGAGTACACAGCGATATCTACCACGTCCCATCTCTATACATGACTAGAGTTTATATCGAAATATTGTAAAGTGTGTTCTTCTTTATTTGTTCCTCACAGCCCTCCTGCCTTGCACTGTGGTAAGTGATAAGTTTACTTAATAATAATAATAATTAAATTTAATTAAAATTGCAATTGAGTGCACACTCCGGTGGCAATTTCCCTACACACCCATCTTCCCCCTTTTCCTGCAACCACCTACCTTTGCCCTATACAACATCCAACATTTTTGATAAATTTTCATCATTCTCTTACTAACTTTACTATTACTATTACAATTACTCCGCGATTCACTAAAAGTGTTTGGCGGAGGGTGCATTGCACCTATCAGGAAAGGTAATGGTTTGGAAGGGATATACGGGATATGGCAGGGCGCCCATGGGCTATTGTGAGGAACCATCCCAGCATTCGCCTGGAGCGATCTAGGGAAACCATGGAAAACCCAGATCAGGATGGCCGGAGTGCTTTATCGGAAGCTACTCCTGTCCGATTTTGTGTTTACTCGCCCGGTAAATCCATTCTATTCCATTCCCTAATCGCTCGTGGAAAAAATGAGTAGAGAAATGAATCGGTTCTGGCCCTGATTTCTCTTATCTTATTTTCGCGGTCATTCCGAGATATGAATGTTGCTGGTAGCAATATTTGTTTGCTGTCATTCCGAAATACGTCAGTCGAGAATTTTTCAATTAGCTTCCGTCGAGAGCAACGCCTTCGGTGCTCCAGGTCTTCCCAACCTAACTCCTTCAACATGGCACTTACGCTTTCCCTCCAACTATATATACCTGTCACGAATCGGGCGGCTCTTCTTTGGACCATCTCTAATGCCTCCATTAATCCCTTTTGATGGGGACCCCATACAGAGCAACAATATTCCAAGTGAGGCCTCACTAGTGACTTGTACGCAATCGATTTAACTTCCGGAGTGCATTGTTTTAAATTACGACCTAGAAATCGAAGCATACGATTTGCTTTCCCAATTACATTCTCGATATGCTCATTCCACGACAAATTATTACGAATTGTTACCCCTAGGTATTTAGCGGAATCTACCGTTCTAAGGACAGTGCCATTAATTGTATATTCAAAGCTAAATGGTGTCACCTTTTTACTTACACGCATGACTTGGCACTTTTTAGCGTTTAACTCCAACTGCCAATCTTTACACCACGCAATTATTTTCATAATATCGTCTTGTAACAAAGCGCAGTCGTCCTGGGTTGTGATTTCACGATAAATAATAGCATCATCGGCAAATAATCTTTTCATTCCCCTTATTATGTCGCACAAATCATTAATGTATATGAGAAACAACAGAGGCCCTATCACGCTTCCTTGGGGAACCCCGGACCTCACTTCGGCAAGTGATGAACGCTCACCGTCGAGAACTACACACTGTGTTCTGTCCTTCAAAAAGTCTGCAACCCAATCACATATTTGTCTAGATATACCGTAACCGCGAAGTTTCCTAAGTAACCTAGTGTGAGGCACAGTGTCGAAAGCTTTTTTGAAGTCTAATAAAACTAAATCAACCTGGGATTGCTCATCTATAATACGGCTCAAGTCGTGAATTAAGAGGGCAAGTTGTGTTTCGCAGCATCGGCCTTTTCTGAATCCATGTTGATTTGGGTTTAAAAGCTCATCTTCATCCAAAAACCGCATGACATTTGAATAGATGATGTGTTCTAAAATCCTGCAAAATATTGAGGTTAACGAGATCGGCCTATAATTTTGAGGATCATTAACATTCCCACTTTTGAACACTGGACTTACGATGGCGGTCTTCCATTCGGCTGGTATTTTTCCTTGATCCAAGGAGGCGGTATATAATTTCATCAAATACGGCGCAATTTCCTTTGCGTACCTAGAGTAGAATCTTGTAGGAATACCGTCTGGTCCTGGAGCCTTATTGGGATTTACATTCATAAGCAGTTTAGTTATTCCCTCGACATCGAGAACGAGATCATTCATAATTTTGTTGGTTCGATTGTTAAATATCGGAATCTCCTCCGAGTTTTCTGACGTGAAAGCTTTTTTAAATACATTATTCAAAATTTCTGCTTTCTCGACGCTAGTTTCTGATAATTCCCCATTTTCATTAATCAACGACGGCATGACCTTACGAGAGCCTCTTATTAATTTGACATATGACCAGAACTTTTTTGGATTAGTAATCAGATCTTCGGATAAATTTCTGGCTTGGAATTCTTTAAACGCATCACGCATTGCCTTACGCACGTCCGCTCGCAAGTGGACTAATTTAGCGCGATCAGATGAGTCCCCCGATTTCTTTACCGTCGCATGTAAACGCCTTTGCTTCCTGAGCAAACGTTTCACTTCCCTATTGAACCACGGGAAGTTCTTACTAACCTTAATAAACTTCTTGGGAACAAATTGATTTAAGCCGGTCCATATTATTTCTTTTAAATTAAACCAAAGTTCCTCAACATTTGTATTAAGCGTGTACGTTTCAAAATTTTTCGCCAAATGATCGACCATAAACGCATCATTTGCCTTATCGAAACAATATACGAGTTTGTCTTTATCATGCTTCAAATTCAGCCTAGATTTTAAAGTTACCACAATCGCCTTGTGATCACTTATACCGTCTTCTATACAAACTTTATCTACAATATCCGGATTGTTAGTAAGAAAAAGATCCAAAATGGACGAGGAATCTTTGACGCTCCGCGTTGGCTCTTCGACCATCTGTTCAAGAGAATTTTCCGCGAATGATTCCAGGAACGTTTCGGTTATTAACCTATCTCTTCCGCCTGACCTGAACGTAAATGTGTCCCAGTTAACAGAGGGTATATTAAAATCACCTCCCATGATCAATGTATGTCCCTGAAATTTCTGAGAAATACTATTAAGTGACTGTCTAAAATATTCCGCGTTATCTAATCCAGAGTCCGGAGGTCGGTAAAATGATCCTATTATGAACTTTAAACTTCTGCCAATTTTTACCTTCACCCATATTAACTCGCAACAATTTTCCGTTTCATTTACTACGGAGCAATTGATGGTTTTATTAACGGCCACGAACACACCTCCGCCCATTGAGGTAGTTCTGTCTTTCCGAAAAACATTGAATTGAGGAGCAAATACTTCGCTAGATTCTACCTCTGGCGTCAACCAGCTCTCGGTTCCTAGTATTATATCAACATCGTTAGTCGCAACTGCAGCGTGGAAATCGGCTACTTTCCCTCTAATACTCCGACAATTAAGTACCATTATCCTTAGCGGTTTAATATCTGTATCTGTAGAGTCTAAATTCGCATTTTTACTATTTTCACTCCGAAAGGAACGGATGAAGTATTTGGAGCTGTAAATTTCGATTTATTCACGCCGTCACTTCAGAACCAAGATCTAGATTAACGACGCGTCTTCTTCGTTGAACTGAGGGATCCTCGGGCCTCACGGTGTTCCTAAAAAATAATTCACATCAAGACGGTTCCATATTTTAGCAGCCACCTTGATCGCCATTCTCGGTGTGTAGTGGACGCCCGACCTGTCAAATGCATCCCAGCTGGCAGCTATCATCGGTTGAAGATCGACGAAGCCCCAGTTGTTTCTGCGACACAGCTCCTGTAGACTACAATTCAAATTATAAATCTTCCACCATACGGCTTCCCCACAATCGATGCGCGGCACGACACTACAGATGGAAAACTGCAACTTTACCGAATTCTCCCGCGCTGATTCATATGCCTTGTGGCCCAACTTTTCCATCGATTTCACTATATCTGAAACAGAAACATGACACGAGTCGTTAGTTCCGACGTGCGCAGCTACCCTCAACTGACGGCAGTTCGATTCTCTAATCGCTTTTGGTATAGCCTCCATGACTCGTGGCACGGTTGCTCCTGGAAGACACACAGAATGAACGTTAGTACGAGGGTCCTGCACCATTCTTCTCAGCTAGGTCTCGTAGGGGTTTCTCTAGACGTCGGACGTTGAGCTTCCAATGATAAGTAATCCTTTCCTTGGCATCACTCGGTGTCTGCGAGTAAATCTTCCCTGCTGTGCTTCTCGGCCATTCGCACTAAGATCTTCAACCTCCTGCAAAACTGAAAACGCATTACTTAGGGGCAAGATATCATTCTCCCGTCGGTTATTTTGGAATTTTGATGCCTTTCTCCTATCCACCCGGTGCCAGTCATTCCCTGCAACAGATACCTGACAATCCTCACCTGCCGGTTCTACATCAGTAGCCTGCGGTATTCTTCGACGCACTGCCGTTCGTCCATCTAACATGCTCCACACCTGTGCCTGAAGAGATGCCATCGTAGTACGAATCTCTTCAAGAGCCTGACGCCTACTGTAACACATTGCGCAAACCATGTCCCACAAACAACCAAACACAGAGTCACAAACAAATTAATCAGAAAAATCAGACAGCTGCTACAGCTCACTAAATGGATCACTACCTAAACAGGAAATATTTAAGATAACACGAAACCAGGAAATTTCAGATCACACAACAATTCGGCTACTGCTGCAACGGACGCAGAGGCTCAACTCACTGGATCACTACCTAAAAAGGAAATATTCAAAGATAACACTAAAACCAGTAAAATACAAATCACACACAAAAGTCGGCTACGGTCGCTGAGGCTCAACTGACTACTGCTGACTCTCAGAAATTTCAAAATAAAAACAAAGTCTAACTAACACACTTTAGATTTAACACACAAGAAAGTCGACGACTGCTGCTCACGGCGGCGGTTGCTCGACTGCTGGCTCACTGCCTACACAGAAAATTCAAAGATAAAAACAAAGTCTATCTACCACACTTTAGATTTAACACACAAGAAAGTCGACTACTGCTGCTCACGGCGGCGGATGCTCGACTTATTCCAATCCCTGACTCCCTTACCTGAAGAAGAGAATCGTCCTACACCCTTGTGCCTGAAATCGAGTGCCAGCTTGTGATCATGGTCATCTTATCCCTTCCATGCACTACTTTTAATCCTTACACCAATATCTTTCCATGCCTCATCACCAGTATATGCCCTATACACTCCCATGACCCTCTTCATCCTCCTCCTGTCTTGCAATGAATCCCATTCCAGCTCCTTTATCATATCCGTCACTGATTGCATTCTGCGATAATTTCCAGAAACAAATCTAGCACCCCTTTTTTGCACCCTCTCCAACTCCTGTATTTGATACGTAAAATGAGGGTCCCATACTACACTACCATATTCGAGCAATGGTCTGACCAAAGTTTTGTAACCCAATTCCTTTACTTCTCTCGTACATCCCCTCATCACTCTTTCCAACAAGTGTAGAACTTTGAAACCTTTTCCTACCACCTGTCCAATGTGTCCTGCCCAGTTAATCTTGTTATCAAATGTAATGCAAGATACTTACATTTCAAGTCTTCAGCAAGCAATTCTTTCCCCACCTTATAATCATAATCAACCTTTAGTTTTTTTATTTGTGTATCTAATAAGCTGACTCTTCTTTGCATTTATCTTCATCCCATGTTTACCAACCCAACTAGATATCCTGTCCAGATCACCCTGCAACTGTTTACAGTCCTCTATCGTTTTGATTCTTTTATACAGCATTATGTCATCTGCAAACAATCTAATTTCTGATAGTAAACAATCAACACAATTATTCATTAGAATAATGAATAGCAATGGTCCCAATACGCTACCCTGTGGTACACCCATTTTTTACTTCCACTTCTTTTGATACTACATTTCCTACCACAACTTTATGTTTTCTAGCTTTTAAAAATTCATCTACCCAGCAAATCACTTTCTCAATCACGCCAATAGTTTTTACCTTATTTATTACCATTTGATGGCTCACTCTGTCAAAACCCTTTGAAAGATCTAGCACTATCAATTTGACCTCCCTTGTCCATTTCTTCTGAAATATCTTGCATATATCCACCAACTGAGATTCACATCTGTCCTTGCTTACTTTCATTGTTACTACTATCAGTACTGTTGTTTCATTTATTTTTCACATTATTTAATTAATTTCAGTTTCTTAAAAAAAACATAAATTTGATATTTTGACCATTATGTTTCTGAAAGTAAGCTTTGTCTGTTATTGAAATCAATCTAGTTTCCCGTTACTTCGGAAATATAAAGTACTAGTTTGGAAGTAATTGTTGGTTTTATTTTCCTAGAGTGAGGTTGGCAAAGAATTTTTAGCAGACATAGAGTATTTGCATATGGAACAATTTGATATTCCAATTTTTTTTTTTTTTTTTTTTTTTTTTTTTTTTTTTTTTTTTTTTTTTTTTTTTTTTTTTTTTGCTCATGTCATTAAAACTTTAAAAGAAAAAAATTCAAAATTGTTAAACATTAGTTTATACAATGTTTTGAATAGTATAACATTGCACTGAAATGTATTAGGAAGTTTTAGCCCTTTATAGAAATGACTCGCAGGCATCAAATAACAGCATCTGATTAAAAATTGTAGAAGATGGTTTGTAAAGTAAGAGTCAGTTTACATATCAACTCACCGTGTGTTAAATAAAATCTTGTAATTACTTTGCTGAGTGAATAAAATATTTTACATGTTAGCAATTGGTTTTGAAGAAACAATGGGAAAAAATGTTTGAAGCACATTGTTTTAAAAAATGAAATTTTGATGATAGCTATTCTGCTGCTCTCTTGTCCATTTTTAACTGCAAAAGTATGTTTAGTCCTCGAGATACTGTCACTTGAAAAAAAAATCATAAATTTCCAATATTCCAGTCCTGGATCAATATGATTTCCTTTAAAACTTGACACATTTTTATTGATTGCTCTTTATTTATGTTTTTTATGGTTCGCCCACAAGTAAACCGAGTATGGTGGTGTAACGGTTAGCGTTCTGGCCTCGCATTCAGGAGGACACCGGTTCGAATCGCCGTTCGGGCATCCAGATTTGGGTTTTCCACGGTTTCCCAAATCACTCCAGGCAAATGCCGAGATGCTTCCTTTAAAAGAAGGCCATGGCTGAATTCCTTCCCATTCCTTGTCCCCAGTCGCATCCTGCCTCTAATGACGTCAATGAGGCATAAAGCCATAAATTAAAAAAAAACACAAGTAAATAAATAAACACTCACGATGCAAGGGTAAGTATATCAGAAATTATCAATTATTTGTTGAATTGTTCTTGTGAAAGCTTCACATTTATGTGCAGGTGTGTCAAGTCTGCCGACGTCACATCTAAGTGAATCAAATGAGGCCTTAGATTTTCAGGTACCACAATTAATAGTCATAAAAAAAATATCAGAATTAGCTTCATTAAATACAATTATGAGAAAGAATTTATTCGTAGACCTTTCCTTGTTTCCCAGAAGGATATGAATGCCTGTAAGCATAATGAAAGCCAGCAGTTAAAAAAGACAAAATCATCTTTTTTTATCTCCAGTAATTACTTTATTGTTCAACAAGTGTGTGTATAATCAGAAGCAAATTTTACTATTGCAGATGCAGTATATGGATATTTCAATATATGGATCTTTCATAGCCACAGTATTCATGTAATTGTTGGTTCAACATTCCTAGTAATACGTTGTGTGATCGTAAGTTTTCCCGGCGGAACTGTTGCTGGAAGATTTCTCGGGCGAGCACGCCTGAGAAATCTTCCAGCATTCCTAGTAATACGTTTAATACAACATAAAATAAATCACTTTTCTATACCACACCATTTCAGATTTGAAGCCGCAGCATAATATTGACATTTTGTAGATGTATGAGTATTCCTACACATTTCAATTTATTGATGAGGTAGATATTTATCTTGTATAATTAGCACAATTAACTTAAAATTAAAAAGTTTGAAATAATCAACATAAATAATTATAACATTGATAATTAGAGCATTTATTTCATTAATCATCCCTATAGTGATACTATAGGATTCTGATTTTATTGACAGGGTGTTGAAACAACAACAACGTAGCCACCTTAAGTTATTATTTAAACAGTGAATTTAGTAATTAAATTTTTTCTTAATCTTTTTCTGTGTATTTCCTTTCATAGCAGGGGGGTGCAAGTGCACCCCCTTGCACCCCCCCTCCCGGCACCTATGCCTATAGTAGTTTTGATTAGACAGGAGGAGACACATGACCATTACTTATTGAATGCAAGTAGAAGAATTAGGATTCGTATGTGGAAGCAAAGAATTTAAAAATAGTAAAGGCGAAAAGTAGTTGGGTGGCATTATTGCAATCAATAAAAAGATATTTTTTTAAAATGAGATATGATAAAATAGAAAAGCAAGTGTGTAGGGAAATTGGCACTGACACATGTGCTGCATCACTTTATATTTTTTCCTGATGCTTTACACCCCGTCGGTGTTGAGGTTGTTATGAGATGGGAATCGAATGAGGGGAAGGAATTTAGTTACAGCCTTTTGGAGGAACCTGTAACATAACTTAAGCTCATCAAAAGTGTTTCTACTAGTTACTTCCAGCAGTTACATACTTTATACAGTAGAACTACAATTATCTGAACTCAAATTATCCGAATCGCCGAGTATCCGAATCGCTTTTTTAATTAAGACCGAAACGTACTGTGATAAAGCTTCCCCTCTTATATAAAAACCAACCCAAAGTTCGGATGACTGCAGCATTGTTTACCGAGTGGTACAGCGAAATTTTCATCCCTGAAGTGCAAAAGCACAAAAAAAAAACCTTGGAAAAAAGGCATTTTCAACATACATACAATAATTAAATAAAATAGACCATTTTTTGGGAAAAATCCGATTATCCAAATGGGGTTCGGTCCCAATTGATTCGGATAATGGAGTTCTACTGTAGTTTGATTTCAAAATTGTTTTAGTGGAACAGATATTTCAGCTAAAATAGTTTTTCAACCATAAAGGATTTTCTCATATTCATTTCCACTACTAAAACTCATTATAAGAAACACTTTTAAGTGTATTTGTCATACACAGAAAAAAATTAATTTAATGTGATTTGTTGATGTTTGTAAGCGACCTAGTTAGTGGAGACTAAAACTGAAAATTTTAAATAACTTTGGAATGCATAAAGCTACAGCTGACCTTTTATCATCAGTAATAGTCAGTAATACTAGAGTATTTTGAACATAAAGTCAAATAATTAGGCAAAGTATAATTAGGGTTTTTAATTAAAGATAAAAAATCGAATTTATACTAAAAGAGATAAAAGCAAGAAATTAATATCAGAGGATAGCTCAAACTAAGAGGGATAAAAATATATAGATTCCTATAGGCAGTTTAAATCATCTGTAAGATAAATGAGATTTACTAAATGGATTGTCATAATTGTTAAGAATGGTGTAAGATAATTTAAAAGTAATTTAACAGAAACCTTTTTGAATATTAAACTAAATGAAAACAGATAGAATAATATACTAGGAAGACAATATAGTAATGATGATTGAAATTAGTAAGTACTTTTGGAAGGATACATTTTTGTGACTTTAAAACAGTGTACAGTGAACCCTTTCACGTTTGAGAGTATATCAATCGTGTGGCGACTGGATCATTTAAATATTCGAGGTACCGTAGGCCTAACGGTCATGAACATCATTGTTTAAAGTTCAGACAGTGTGCTGTTAGTACTTCCCCAGTAACAGCATGTTGCCTGACAAACCATACCAACATTCGCTTGGAGTGCTTTCAAGAAGCCATTGAAAACTGAAATTTGTACGTCTGCACGGAGATTCGAACCTGCGTCCTCCCGAACGCGGTGTCGGACCGTCTCCGCTCGGCCGCCGTGTTCGGCGCTGTTAAACTCTTTAAGTCCCATCAACTGCAACAATTCCAGTATCTGAATGTTACAATGCACCTTACACCAGACATGGCCTGTAATGTTTGCTTTTTGCGTCTTAACATCGTTTAAAAGTTTTTAATCCTGTATCAAACATTCACCTAAGTGATGTGTGAAATCATTATTTAAGTCTCTGGTAGGTGGGCAATAAATGAGACATTAAACAATTATTGTAGTTAAGAAATTATAATATTGAAACTGATCTCCGGTTTCAGGGAATTGTGCGAATTCACCTGGCTCCCTAAACGAAAGAAAAAATTATGTAAAAATAGTCTAAATTCAAAGCGATGTGTTTTGGAGAATGGTGGAGAAACAGATAAATCATTGGGAAAAACAAGCCAAAAAAATAGGCCATTTTCTCTACTAACCTGATTTGTACCCATTGAATTCTGTTTCTTGTAATGATACAAACTGGCAAATATTTAATTGCAAATGGGCATATATCCTGGTGGTAATCTCTGTACCAACCTACTTTCAGTTTTTCAGGTTAATTATTCAGTATTTCATATTTGGTATTTTATTCCATTCTTATTAAAAAATAGTTTTTAAATAATAAAAAAAAAAGAGTTTCATAATTTTTTTCTTCCATTAGGCCTTATGCTTCATTGAGGTCATTAGAGATAAAAGGAATGTACTAATATTTCGTTTGAAAATGAGAATCAATTCTCGAAACGCGTCACTCACAGTGTAAATTAAAGCATCATCAAAAGTAACTGTTTTGCAGTGAAATTATTTGCTTACCAGTCAATTGAAAACAGTTACAGACTTTCATAAGTCCATTTATTATGGATACAGTAAAGATAGGAGGAAGTAGGTACAAGAAATTCACCTATGGCCTTTTGAAGGAACCATTCTGGCACCCAGTTGGAGTGATTTTGGGAGACCATGGAAAATCAAAACTGGGATGGTTTGACAGGGATTTGAACCAATGTCCTTCCATATGCCAGGCCTGAGCATTACCAGAATGGTTAATCCAAAAACAGCCTGGACTAAATTCTTTCCCATTCCTTGTCCCCATTAAAAAAAAAAATGGCTGTTTGTACCAGACATAAGTTGAGAATAATACACATTTTATCTGTTTCATTGTTTTTATGCTGATCATAAACACATCACTTTCTTGTATATTTGGAATTCCTTGTTTATATAAGTCTTTGGTAAAAAGATATTTGTAAAGTTATATCTTTTTGGGATGGTAAAAAAAAAAAAGACAAGAAATTTGGCGTGTTGGCAAAAAAATCTGTTTTTGGCATTATCGTAACATTGTTTAGTTGTTTTGTTCTTTAATGCACAGTCATTAGACAAACAAAATATTTATTTTAATAATAACAATGAGCAGGAAAATGCTTTAAGGTGATAAAACTAATGAAGGATAGGAAAATATGACCCAACATTACAACAGATGAATGCAGTTATTTTAAAACATTGAATTGTTAACATAAGCTATGCTGAGCATTGTGTGAGACGCAGCAAAGCACAACAAAAAGTAAAATTTGGATTAACACACAGTTGCATTACCAAAGGCAGAGAGATGGAGGTGTGAAATGTAAACACCTTGTCCAAATTATTTTATTTATTTATTAGAATCTGACCAGCATCTGCTATTTGGCACAGTATTATTGAATAATTTTTGTGAGTTGATGGACAATTTATCTCAGTCTTGAAAACTGTGCTTAGTATGTTTTGGGCAATTTATTGAACCATAATACACAATGTTTAAAAAAATTAGTGGTTGTTGTGATCTGAAGTTTCCAATGAGGAAAAAAAATATTTTTTAGTTATTGAAATTGTTTTCAAACTTCGTAGTATGTAATATAGATAACAATGAAAGGAAGTATATAAAATGTTCTTGGGCCACCCAACAAGGGAGTATTTTCATTATAAATAATAGAAAAAAATATTTTTCTTTTAAGATATCTTGAATTGCACAAGATTAAATTCATTGCAAGTAACATTAATTTGAATTTGAAGCAGCAGCATATTATCATCGTTCTGTAGATCTAGTACGATTATTCTCAATTTTTTTAAGGGCAGCAAAAATTTTGCATTTTCAAGTTTTTGACAATTTCTGGTTTATTTTGAATAAATTTGACCAATTACTCTTCTATGTATTATATACACAACCACTTTAGGAGAAGGTAGTGATGGGGTACCTCAACAAAATTACCATGTTCTATAGAGCTACAGGGTTTTCTGGCAGTTCTGTGGAAAATTCCTAATTATGTAGCCTATATACCAGTAATCATTATGATAAACCTTTTTAGCTACAATTATTTTTTTTTCTCTTTAGGTATCTTAATCACATCACTTACACGTGCTTGTGGAATATTAAACTACTTAATTTGGCCAATTATGTATTCATTATGAAATTGTTGCATTCATTTAAAGTAAACAACATGAGTTCCGGAAAGGGTATCCATGTGAATTTCGGGTATGTACAGGACATTTCAGTTCAAATGGACAAGGGAAACAAAGTTGATAGTGTAGCACAAGATCTGTCCAAGTGCCAAGGGGTGATTTATTGGGACCATTGCTGTGTATTATTCTGTCGAGTGGTAGTTAGATTGTTTTCAGGTGACATAATGCAATTGAAATTTGAAAAAATTGTAAGCAGCTATTGGCAGATGTGGTCAGGATAACTAGCTGGGTATGTCAACATGGAATAAAGATAAATGCCCAAAAAATGTTAACTTACAGGCAGAAAAATAAAGTTTTATATATATATATATATATATATATATATATATATATAAAAAGGTAGAGGAGAAACTTCTTGATGATAACTGAGTGTAGTTATTGGGTTACAAAACTAGTCATACCATTGCTCGAGTATGGTGGTTTAGTATGGGACCCACATTATGGGTATCAAATACAGGAGTTGGAGTTAGTTTGCCAGCAGGACCTTAATTCCATCACAATTTAAATCTTGATTTCAAGTTATTTAACTAAATTGTAAATAAATGACAGGTGAAGAAAATTTTTAGGATGTGCGGTAGTCATATGATTGTAAATAAAACATCTATAATTCCTTAAATTTTATGTGTTCTTATTCCTACTGTATATAACTAACAGGAATGTTTTAAGTATCATAACAGCGAATTAGGGAGACTGGCGATGGATAGATGGAGAACAATGCAAATCTTCCAATTATGTTTTGTATGAATCCAGGTGAACGATTAGATGGTAACAGTGGCGGATCCAGGGGGGGAGGCTAGGGGGCTGAAGCACCCCCAAAAGCACCAAGGTCACCCCTGGCGACATGGATTTTGGAAACCATTCTTTCTCTCTCTCTCTCTCTCTCTCTACTGTTTGTATGAGGGCGGCAATCTGGAATAGGATAATGTGATTTCTGTCGGCACCCCTTCCTCGCCCGAGTCAAGGCCCCCCCCCCCCAAACCAAAATCCTAGATCCGCCACTGGATGGTAATAATATTTTTTGGCAGTGAATATTTTAATAGAACTGATTTCTTATGATTAAAATGTCTCGAGTTTATCATGATACAGATTTCGTTAAACGATAGCTCCTAGAAAAAACTTAAATAAAAATATACTGGTAGTGACATTGGACGCCACTTGATTCGAAACACCCGCCGTTTCCTCAAATGAACAAAATGGATGCCTCGTGCCACGAAAAAGCTGGCAACATCGAACTGAAACTACTACTGTGCACCCAAGTGGCGAGATGGCGAACTAGAAAAGCTTCGGGTTGAGTGTGTCGGTTGTCAAGTTTAGGTCGCAGTTCACATTTACATTACGATTATGATGTTATTTTTACTGGTAAGTTGCGCATATTAGAACCAAAAGACGCGCCGTTATTTTAATAAATCTGTACGGGACATACGAGTGGAATCAAATGCATGTAGTGTCGAAAACTGCACTGGTTATACCGTACTGCCGCCTAGCGGTAAAATATGGCAGCAATTTAAGTTTGTAGATTGTGCGAGGTTGAATTAGGTGGGAGCAATCGATGAACTACAGAGTGATATTTTTAATGTGCGCGACAAGTTTTCGTTTGGATTTCCGCGGTAGGGACTGGGCGGGTAACTGCTTGACCTGAGAGACAAACAAGATGTCAAGCACGCTTCCGATCCTGAACGGTGATAAAAGTGGTGTCGGTGATTTTGCGACAGATGCGTCGGTGAACATGGTTGCTGCTATACACGATCATATCTCATGTACGAAGCCAGTGCATGTGACGCAGGATACCAAAGGTGGAATAGTGTTTCCCTTCGACCACATGTATGCGAGTTTGGCCGAAGGAAGCGTCGTCGGTGGAGAAAACCTGGAAGTGAAACATCTGAAGGAACTATTGCTGTTGCACCTCGATCTTATACAGCAGCAGTCGGAACAGTTAGTTACCAAGGACAAGCAGATTTCTTCTCTACGCCAGGAAAATGAAACTGTAAGTATTATCATCTTATTGTGGCAGAAACAATATTTGTTTGCATTATTGTATCACTTGTTTTATCGTTATAGTTCACTGTTCTCTCCATAGAGACCGCTAGCTTGTTGCTAGGCATAGCGAGCTTGATAATGTTTGGTTGCCGGAGATTCTGTTGTAGTTTAGTATGTTTGATTGTTGAATATGTGCAAAGATTACCCGTCCACTGTCTCAAATCTCAGTGTCGTGTGAAGATGTATACGAAATAGGAAGACGCCGTTTGCTGTTGTTTACATCATGGCTACCCACGTAATCCACAGCTGTGTTGTTAAAGTCAGAAAGGCACGGTATTTATTTTTCATAAACAAAAGTATCAACCGCTTACCTAAAACTTCATTACGGTTTGGGATTATGACTTCAGTATATTGTTATTTTTCGTTTACCGCCTCTTGGCTTATTGTTTCTTATAACTATGGAGACGAAGTTTTTCATGGCTTTAATTTCAAAATGGTATTATTGTATGCATTATTTGTAATCAGTATCTTCTGACATTTTTAAGGTAAAAATTAATAACCGATTTTTTCTTTGCTTTGAATTTAATTCAAGCTGTTTTCCGAATTTTAGGATTAGTGTTTTAAGGATTGAAATTATACGGTATTTGGTGTTTCTTATTTCTTTATTAATGATTATCGTTGATTTATCGTTCGGCGGTGTTAATTCCTATTTTTCATTTCTATCCTCGGTGTATTACAGATGCCGAACAATGACAATGTTATAGTGTGCAGTAGGCGTGATTGTTTTTGCAAGTTTTGTTTTCTGATAAAAAAATAATAGTCTGACACGAGTTATTGCATAGCATGTATTTGTGTTATTCATTCCGATTGCAAGGAAAACTAATTTTGATATCGGATTTTGGAATGCGGCAGGCGATCGTCAACTATTTATCGACGTAAAATAAGTTCAGTAATGTTAAAGTAGCCAATCACAGATACTGCGGTGTTAAAGAGATGAAACAAAATGACAGCCAATCAGAAGTTGTCCCGTAGCTGGGGGTCGATATTTTCGAAAATGTAGTGAGAAATATTTTTGCAGCGTTGTTTGGTTGTTGTGATGGCGGTGTTTGATGTCTCAGCTGCGACTGCGGCTGGAGCGCATGGACCGTCGCGTCAAGCTGCGCGACGCCGACGCCAGCGTCGCGGCGCCCGCTGTGGACTTGCTGCCCCCAGTCGACGCTACCGCCCCCGCGGCGCCGTCGCAAATACCGCCTCCGGCGCCAGCGCTAGCAGACGCCGCCGCCACCGTAAGTAAACACACGTCATAATATAGCGGTAGTCAATCACTAAGCAAGTAGTAATTAGGTTGTATTATACCCTGGACCAGCATGATACCGCCAAAACTTTTTCGGAAAGTGTATCTAGCAGTGTCTTGTATTTGACTGCTGCAGCATTATGGCGCCAATTCATCGGGGTATCGCTATCCGCAGTAATCCTAACTTAGTATATCTAAAGCAATTTCTGTGCATATTAATGGAACCATGTCTCCTGTGCAATGAGAGACACTTAAAAATGGATTGTCCGTTTGGTCCTTAAATTTTTACACACAATCTTGGGACAGTAGTGAGCCCAGAGTCCCAAGAAGGAAATGTGTTATCGGTATGAAATTTGCTAAACACTTTCCTTAAGACATAATATTTCATTAAACGTTGTATGTGAAGCCATTAAACTTATGAAGTATGTATAAAGTTGTTTGAAATGTGGGTAGCTTGTTACAAGTAATCACACTATAAATATGTGTTATAGCTGTTCTGTTAATTGCAGATGTATCTTATGATTTATTCAGTTTAACTCTAGATGGGGATACCGCTACAATCTATTACCACCTTGCGTAGTAAACACACAGATTACGTGGTATATATGACATCATTGTGACATATTCAGTCTGCGCGTACCAACATAGTAATGGTGATCTGCAATATCATGCTTTATGGTTACGTTTCACTGGTTCAATCCTAGCCTGCGATACCGCCACTGCCTGGCGTTGACGTGACGTCATAGTGACGTTGTTGCGACGTATTCGCTGTCAAGTTACCAACATAATCATGTAGCAACAAATTTTTTTCGTATGGTATTAAAATTCTATATAGTGGAATCACCATCTAGGATTAAACCCACCCACTAAATTCTATATCGCGATACCGGTTGCTAAATTCTATATCGTTTCGGGCGGGGCAACAAATTTTTTTCATATGGTATTAAAATTCTATTTAGTGGAATCGCCATCTAGGATTAAACCCACCCACTAAATTCTATATCGCGATACCGGTTGCGGGGAGAAATCACAGCAACAAAATTTTTTTCGTATCGTATTAAAATTCTATATAGTGGAATCGCCATCTAGGATTAAACCCACCCACTAAATTCTATATCGCGATACCGGTTGCAGTGAAATTAATTCAATATCACGATACCAGTTGTAGTGAAAGCCTATTACTAATGGGCAACAATCTGGGTGGCAAGAATAAGGGCGGCAAAATAATGAAGTTCTAAGGAGCGGCAGTGTATCTTCTTGGTTCGGGGCGGTGTAAGCGCAAGTATCAAAATGGATCTAATGTCAGACGCTAGTGACAATAACTCTTCATCGGACTCCTCGTGGTCTGATGATTTGCAACCGCAAGTGAAAAAGCCGCGTAGTTTTGCTACTTCTCAAGGTAGTATGGCGAGTTGTTCTCAACCTGTGCTACAGAACAAAGAACAAGAACAAAGTGATAATCAACCAATAATTAACTTCACATCTCTGGCTCTCTTGGGCCTTAACCAACAGGAACTATTGCAGTTTTTAAAAAGCAATGGGTTAATCTCTGAAACTTATTTGTGCCCTAAGTGCAATGAACCCATGCGGTTGACCAAAGTACCAAAACAGCGTACTAGAGATGAGGTGGCCTGGCGTTGCCGCAAAGACAATGTCTGGCGCTCCATCAGAAAGGGTTCATGGTTTGCAAAGTCGAATTTATCACTAATAGATATAGTCAGACTGACCTACTCGTTTTGCGAACGACTTCGGATAAAACGGGCTATGAGAGAAGTTGTTTGCAGTTCTCAGACAGTCCTAGACTGGTATTCATTTTGCCGCGAGGTTTGTAGCGCTGCAGTGAAGACCGAAGAAAGATTAGGAGGGACGGACAAAATAGTTCAAATAAATGAAAGTTGCTTTGAAAAAAAACAAATATGGTAGGGGGAGGCCAGGTAGAAAAGTGTGGGTATTCGGGGCAATAGAGGAGGGACAGGGAGGTAAAATTTTACTAAAGGTGGTAGAAAGAAGAAACAAGAATACTTTGATACCCCTCATTAAAAAAATTATTAAAGATGGTACAACAATCTATTCTGATAAATGGGCAGCATATGGGGAGTTAAACAGCTCAGGGTTTCGGCACGCTTCTGTGAATCACAGATATGCATTTAAAGATTACGAGACTGGTGCTTGTACCAGTAAAATTGAAGCACAGTGGTCGGCTATTAAGTCATATATTGGCAAGGGGAAGCGTAGAAAACAGGCTCTGCAGACACACCTCGATGAGTATGTTTGGAGGAAAAATGTGTCACAAAGCAAGTGTGTTTTTAAAGCGTTCATACGGGACATGGTTGCTGCAATCAGTAATTTCAAGTGTAGTATAGTTTTCTTTCTTGGCATAGTGCTTTAGTTATATATTGTATTTACAATTACATTTCTTTATTCTTTTAGATTTTTAGTTTCATTAACTTTCTGTTTCTAATTACATTTATTCATTTAATTAAATATTTATATTTCTAATTTGTTTTCATTCAATATGAACCATGAACCCAAGTCTGTACGCTTTGCCTAGTAGGCATCGTATAATTTAGATCACGTTCTTCCAAGGTTGAAATTGTGAACGACGCAGCGGTATCCCCATCTAGAATTAAATCATTTATTCTTCGAGAGAAAACAGCATTCCACATCCTTAAGAAATGTAAAGAAGAAGTAACGACACAGGTAATGATACGAAACATTCAGTTTGGCAGGCATTCGTATCGGTTAGGTATTGCAAAGATACTGAGGTAAGATGTTAATATCCTCATTGCTGCCAACTTTTTATGGCGAAGTTGATGTGTTATGGAGCCAGATATCCGCTCACCAACTACGCTCGATTTTCACATAAAAATACATTCTGGACCAAGCTGTAGAATTATACATCCATGGCAATGACGCATATGTATTTTCGATCAGTACCAAAAGATAGCGAGTTAGCGTATACGTGAAAATGAGGCCTGGACCGTGTTGTAAAATTATACGTCCACGGCAGTGGTACATACATATTGTTGATTCATAGCAAAAGAAAGACAGTTATTTAAGTTGTTTCATTAGGTTACGTTGGCAATCGTATTTCTCAGATGAACAATGTGTGTTCCAATCACTGCAATGTCAATTGTTGGTTGCAGCATTTAACAGTGTCGCTGAAACGGTTTGTGGGATAGTAAGTTAGATTATTTCTACAAATGTCTCGATTTTCCTGGCATTTTGTAATGTGTGCCAAGAAAAGTTTCTAACAAAATTTCTGGTCGATTGACGTCTGAGATATATCAACGTCTGCTACTGAAAGGTAAGCCATTGCTATAATGAAAAATTCATTGCCAAATTATTTCTACACTATGTGGCCTGACATTTTACATACAACATTATATGAAATACTATGTCTTCAGGAATGTGTGTAGTAAATTTCAGACTGATAGCACATTTCCTTCTTGGAACCCTGGCGTTGCGTTCGAACCAAAAAATCTCCAATGGTGCAAGAAACTTTGGGTTAATTCTAGATCACGGTACTGCTACCACTTCTTTCTGCCATGCAGACAGCAACAATGTGAACAAATTGCGGCTGTTACGTTATTTGTCATTGTTTCCGTTTGTGACGTTTTCAACACGCGGGCAACTACAAATGCCTCAGAATATATATATATTTAAGTGTGAATAAACCAAATTTAATATATTCATAATTATTTACAATTAATAATAATAATAGTTTTCAACATTCCAGAATTAAGACCAAATGTTTCCGACATATAGATCGTGATACTGCTACATTGTTGTCGCTACAGGGATCATATTAACCTATCCCCCCCCCCCCTTGTGATTGTGGTTAGATTGAATTGCAGCCTGGACCAAGTGAAAAATTTTGTGAAAGCTATTGTAGTGCGATATTTGCATACAGCGAAAGCACTCGATCTCTGTCAATTGAACATGGCGAGACATATCCTTCATTAAGTCGTGGTGGGTTGAAAAACTCCTACCGTTAATTTATTATGACTGTTTGTAAAGGACAGACGCTGAAATGTCAAGAATGCATAATGTGATTATCTGCGCTTCAACTGCCGATTATTTTCCTGATGCTTGTAACTATGCATATAATTTTGGTTATCTGGCTATAATAATATATTGAAGGGATTAATTATAGATTCCATTATCAAAACTACAGAATTTTTTTTTACGTCTCATATAAATTTATAGAAATAGCATTTTTCATTTGTCCCCCCCACCCACCCAAAAAAAACGAGACTTTACCTGTAACCAATTTTTGGCAGTTGATATCTTGAGAGCTAAGCAAGACAACAAAAAATTTTATTCTTCACTTTTATTTTGCTCATCGAGTTACATAAGAATGTGCCATCGAATTGTGCACCACGGTATTATAGTGTGGCCGAAATGCGTCCTGGACTGAAATGACAATTGACGCCTGTTAAAATTCTTAAAGCTATTGTGCATTCGAAACTATTCGTTAAACAAGTAAAATGGTTTCTGGGCGAAATTTGTGTGGTATGTGTACTATTGGTGGCTATAATATGTACACACTCTTAAATAATATCACTCAAGGCACAAGGTGCTTGAATTTTTCAGATGAAAAGAAGTTACTTTTTTAAGTGTGTTTTGCTGTGAAATGCTTTGATATTCCCAACACACAGTTTAGTGAAAACTTGCAACAAATTAAGTTAAAACTGTTGAAATGTGTAAGCGTTCCACTGCTATCAGATGCCACAATTGTTGCAGAACTGATATAATTCTCTTGTTGAAAATTTTTTCATAGTGTCATGTTTTTGGCAGTTCAGTTTCACTCTATGGTAAAAACTTGCACAGAATTTTTGAATAACACTGCGTTGTAAGAGCTGTTTTCTTGAACTTTGTACTATATA
>JARYHS010006518.1:3723968-3987184 GCA_031002005.1 Vandiemenella viatica
AATACACCTTTATTGTATAAAAATGGTACAAAGTACCTTATTTCAAGTATTGCCCATTGCTAGATATACATTTTTTCCATCTCTATGGAAATTTATGAATGCCATGCCAAATTCTTTGGCGCAAACCAGTCACTGAGCCATTTTCGTACATTTTCATAAGTGAAGCGCTGCTCAGCGAGTGCATGTCCCATCAATGCAAAGAGAGAGTTATTGGATGGAGCTCAGTCAGGTGAGTAAGCCTCATGCATCAGTATCTCCCAACTAAGTGCCTTAATGATTTCCTTGACCAGTTTTGTTTATGTGATGGTGCGTTGTCGTGGAGCAAAATCACTCTGTGTTGCCTTTTCTGGTATTCTGATCATTTTTCCTGCAAAGTTTGATTCAAATTGATCATTTGCTGTTGATAAAGTTCAGAATTAACAGTTTCACCAGGTTTTAAGTGGCTCGTAATAGGTCACACCATTTTGATCTCACCAAACACAGAGCATTGTGTTCCTTCCGCCGTGATTTGGCCTTGACGTTGATGTTGACGGTTCAGCTGGAGTTACCCATGATCTTTTACGCTTAGGGTCCTCGAACTATATCCACTTTTCATCACCTGTCACAATTCAATGAAGAAATGACTTTCTTTTATACCTGCTGAGCAGCATTTCACAAGTGGTTTTTCGTTTTTCTTGCTGTCTGTCAGTTCATGTGGAACCCATTTTCCCATCTTCTGAATCTTTCCCATCGCTTTTAAACGTGTGGAGACAGCTTCCTTAGCTACATTTAATTGGTCTGCGAGTTGTTCTTGCATTTGGACACCATACCCATCCAACAATGCTTGAAACTTACTGTCCTAAAATTTCTTTGCAGGTCTTCCACTGTCTTCGTTTCTCACGTCAAAATCACCACTTTTGAATTTTTTAAACCACTCAAAACACTGTGATTACCGAGAGGACGCTCACCGTAAGCTTCGACAAGCATTTGACGCCATTCTGCAGCAGTTTTCTTTAAATGGTAACAGAAAATCAATGATGTTCGCAAATTGTAGTTTGGAGGCTCAAAACTCAACATGTTCAACATTATTGAAAACTACACGGTCGTATGAAACTTGTATTGTTGTGGGTTGAAAATGGCTGTCAGATGTCAAAAAAAGAAAATGGCGACAATGATGCAATCTGATGGTAACTGCATTGATAGCTAGAGCCA
The DNA here is from genome assembly GCA_031002005.1 of Vandiemenella viatica. Classification (NCBI taxonomy): domain Eukaryota; kingdom Metazoa; phylum Arthropoda; class Insecta; order Orthoptera; family Morabidae; genus Vandiemenella; species Vandiemenella viatica. Next base: position 3,725,160 of record JARYHS010006518.1, read on the forward strand.
TCTAGTGGCAAATTCCGGTTTCATATTTACACACCTGGTATGTTGAGAAATAGTATGTACTGGGTTCTTTTGCTACCCTTGTAAAGATGTGCAGATAGATTTTTTTTTAAGTGTATTAGAGGTCTGGTATGGAGTAGGGATGTTCCACGAAAGAGTAAGGAGGTAATCTATAAAACCTACTTTTGCCAATTTTGACGTATGGATCAGAAACGTGGATGACGAAGGAGAGGGACAAAGGAAGACTGCAAGCTGCAGAAATGAAATTTGAGAGGAGTAGAGTAGAAGTAACGAGGAGAGCAAAATAAGGAATGTGACAATCGGGGAGGAACTGCTAAAGTGAAAAATAGATAAATTTACATTACAGTGGTATGGGCATGTAAAGTGAATTTGAGAGGAGAAAATAATGGACATGGAGCCGAAAGAGAAGAGGATCAGAGGATGACTGAGGGACAGATGAGTGAAAGTTGTCAAAAAAAATGTGTGGAAGAAAGAGGAAGAAATTGGGCGACAGTGGAAGGAGGCGTGAAGTGCCGGTGAGGCTTTCGTTCCCAGCAGACAGGCCACACTGGAAGCTGTTCTTCATTGAGGTGACAAAAGTCATGCGACTGAAATATGAAAATATATAGATGGCAGTAGTGTCGCTTACAAATTGTATAAATGGTCAGTGCCTGGGCAGGACTTTCATTTGTGGTCAAATGTTTTGTGTGAAAAGGTTGATTACGTAATTGTGGCCACGCGACGAGAATTTCCGGATTTCGAACGCGGTACGCTAGTTGGAGTTAGATGCACGGGACATTCCATTTCGGAAATCGTTACAGAATTCAACATTCTGAGATCCACAGTGTCAAGAGTGTGCCGAGAATACCTAAATTCAGACATAACCTCCCATCATGGACAACGCAGTGGTCAACCCCCCGCACTTAATGAGCGCGACCAGCGACGTCTGCGTAGACTTGTCGGTGTGAACAGACAATCAACACTGCGTGAACTAACCGCAGGAATGAATGTGGGACGTCCGACGGGCGTGTCCGTTAGGACAGTCCGGCGAAATTTGGCTTTAATGGGCTATGGCAGCAGAAGACCGACTCGGGCGCCATTACTAACAGCACGACATCGCCAACAGCGGCGCTCCTGGGCTTGTGGCCATATCAGTTGGACCGTAGACGACTGGAAAAAAGTGGCTTGGTCAGACGAGTCACGATTTCAATTGGTGAGAGCTGATGGAAGGGTACGAGTGTGGCGCAGACCCCATGTTGTCAACAAGACACTGTGCCAGCTGATGGTGGCGACATAATAGTGTGGGTTGTGTTGACATGGCGTTCAGCTACTGGGAGACCACTTGCAACCATTCATGGACTTCATGTACCCAAACAACGATGGAATTTTTCAAGATAACAATGCACCATGTCACCAGGCCATAATTGCTTGCGGTTGGTTTTAAGAATATTTGGGACAATTACAGTGGATGATTTGGCCACCGCGATCGCCCGACACAAATCGCATCGAAAATTTATGGGACATAATCGAGAGATCAGTTCGTGCACAATATCCTCCACCGGCAACACTTTCGGAATTATGGACGTCTATAGAGGCTGCATGGCTCAATATTTCTCCAGAGGACTTCCAACGACTCTTGGAGTCCATGCCACGTCGTGTTGCTGCACTTCGCCGGGCAAACGGAGGACTGACATGCTATTAGTATGGTATCGCGTGACATTTGTCACCTCGGTGTTGATAACTAACAGCCTCAATGAGGAACATTGTGCCGAGCAACAGAAATAAAATTTAAATGACGGTACCCGTCAAACTGATTTAGTGTTAAGTGAAAGTGCTGACCGTTTGCGTCGCCTCTCGTCGACTTCGTAGCGCTGGTGCCGCTTGCCGAAGACGTCGTCGTCCAGGTTCTCGGTGCCCTCCATGGTGTAGCAGCTGGTGTACACTTTGTGCCTCCAGCTAGGCACCTGTCAACACAACAAACACAGCGTCACAAGTAATACGATATCATCATAAAATGTAGGAGAGATTCCTAATAGGGACCTAATAAGAGGATCTAAATTCTGTCAGTTTTTCAATTAGATTAGGGTGACAGGTGGGTTATTAAAGAACAGTTAGTTGGGTATTCATCTACATCTACATATATACTCTGCAATTCACAAAATTGTGGGTGGCAGAGGGTGCTTAGCACCAGAGCTAATCTCTTTGCTGTGCATTCCAATCCCTAATAGTACGAGGAAAAAAGGAATTCATATAAGAATCAGTGCAGCACCTTATTTCTCTAATTTTATCTTTCCTGTCCTTCCGACTCAAATACGTTGGTGGAAGAAGTATTTCACTACACTCAAAAATGGAAGTACGCATGTTTACCAATAAGTTTAAACGAAACGTGCGTCGTCTACCTACCAGAGACTCCCAGCCTAGTCTACTAATCAGTTCTGTGACGCTTTCATAAGAACTGTAGCAAGCGGTCACGAATCGAGCGGCTCTTCTCTGTACTTTCTCTATACTTTCGATCAACCCCTTACGAAACGGGTCCCAAATGGCACAACAATAATCCAAATGTGGATGCACAAGAAATTTGTACGCTATCTCCTTTGTTTGTTCATTACAATTTTTCAAGATTCGACCTATGAATCACAGCCTAGAATTTGCTCTACCTACTAACGAATTAATGTGTATGTCCCATTTCATGTTCCTTTGTACTGTTACTACCAAATATTTCATAGAATCGACCATATCAATAACTGTATTGTTTAACTCGTATTTCTGAACAATTGGATTCTTTTTGTTAGTTATGCTCATTGTCTTGCACTTTTTACAATTTAGCGTAAGTTACCACTCAGCGCACCAAGCCAAAATAACATCCAGATCGCGCTGAATTTCAGTCAGGAAGAACATAAGCAGGGCCGGTTTAAGGCTACCGCAAGAACCGCAGTCGCAGGGGGCCCCAATCTTGAGGGGGCCCCGCCACGATCGCCTTCAAAATTTGTCATTACTTAACGAACAATTTTCTGCTAAAATAAATAATCTACAAATTTAGAATGTTATCAAGCTGCGTTCACAATAGACGTTTCCGAGGCGTGGAGTTCCATGAGAAGTCCATCAGATTCATGTTTTGAGAAAGTCGTATCTGATGTTATTACAATAGGCCTATATATTTAAAGGCGTGCATTGCTCTCAGCCTGTTTCGGCAATTTATGTAATTTCGTTCGAATAAACTCATTCATCTTTTGATGTTTCATGTAAAAAGTTATTGAATTAAAATGTGTTTGCCTGCTCATGTGTCTCCAGCCCCAAAAACCTATATGTACTAGTAAAGAGGGGCAAGAAAAGAAATGTCGTATGCAAAAAGTGTGTTAGAAATATAATAGTTACAGCAGCGCTTAGCCAGAAATGAAAGTGACAGTAGTTGGGAGATCCATATGAGATGCATTGATAAAACACCAAAGACTCGGCGAAGTTGGTCCTTTTCAGGTAATACTGCTGGCCCGTTTGTACACAGATTTAGAGAATCCTCAGTCCGTCTCTTTAATAGTTGTTTGAGCTCTACACGCAGATATATATATATATAGTGTGTGTGTGTGTGTGTGTGTGTGTAAACTCACAAAAATCATCTAAAGCGTAGATCAATCTTCGCAGGGGGCCCCACAATTCCTTAAGCCGGCCCTGAACACAAGCATTCAAAGTCACTGTGAAACGGGAAGATATCCCGAGATGTTTTCTGACAATATTTTGTCCATGATGGATTTGTGGAAATCAGCGACTGTGATATCAAGGGTTGATATTAAAAGGCAACCAATCACAATTTGTTCTTATTATACTCATTTAATTAACCATTACTGGTTTCGAGCAAAATGCTCATCATCAGATGGTTTGCATTTTAATGTATTTGCATATGCAGATGTAAAATGTGAGCGTGCATCATTAGATAGCTGAATATTTTCGAAAAACAAACTCTTCTTAATGGTGAAAGGATATGTTGCATTAACAAACACACAGCACTAACCCTGATGATAACTTCATTATTAACTTATGAGCATGCCAAAAAGTGGCTTCTGCAAATGTACACACTTTGACAATAAATTTGGCCGCCACTGAAAAATTCTATCACTCTTATTTTGCAAAATCTGACACGAAAAATTCTATCACACTTATTTTGCAAAATCTGACATCAATGTCATCCTAAGCAACAGTAACGCAATACTGGCTTGCCAGTATTACATTACTGTTTGCGTAAAAATTCTATCACTCTTATTTTGCAAAATCTGACATCAATGTCATCCTAAGCAACAGTAACGCAATACTGGCTTGCCAGTATTACATTACTGTTTGCGTTACTGTTGCTTAGGATGACGTTGATGTCAGATTTTGCAAAATAAGAGTGTTAGAATTTTTCAGCGGCGGCCAAATTTATTGTCAAAGTGTGTACATTTGCAGAAGCCACTTTTTGGCATGCTCATAAGTTTTATTCAGGGTTAGAGCTATTAGAGTTTTCCAAATACCACCACCCCTTCAGAAATCTGCAGATGGGAACTAGCCTACCGACATATCCTCGACACCAGACACACCCCAGGCCTAAACCTATGTTAAACCTGTCACTTACTATCCTTCATTTTACAGTCAGTTACTTATATATCTATATTTCATTTAAAGTAACAATGAAAGGAAAGAATGCTACGAAGCAATATTTACATGGAAAGGACAGGCAAAATACACCCAACACTCACTGAAGATGAAGGGAGGAGGTCAGCAGCAACACAAAACAACACACAAACAAAGAAAATACAATATTTGAGGAGAAAACCCCTTTTTCAGGTTAGCAGAGGCTTGCACAAGACTTATATTCGACTGTGTTGGGTGTATTTCACCTGTCCTTTCTATGTATATATTTCATTTTATATATATAGGTAACAATGAAAGGAGAGAAATGACGCAAGTCAATATTTACATGGAAAAGAAAGGGGGAAAAAACCTCTAACTTGAAAAAGGGGTTTCACCCGTAATATTGTGTTTTCTTTGTTTGTGTGTTGTTTTGTGTTGCTGCTGCAATCCTCCCTTCAACTTTGGTGAGTGAAGGGTGCTTTTTTCCCCCCTTTCATTTTATATATATATATATATATTCCATCTCCATTTATTTTCGCTTATAACCTATCTAAATAAAATTATAACAATAACTTTTTGAATTATGCTAGACAAAGATTATTTTGTTTCACATTTATCGCTGGTCAACCTTATCCCCCCACCCCCGGCAATTCTACCACCATCGCGCGTGTTCCGCTTTCGTCTCATTGATGTGGTGGGCTGGGATGTGACCACAACTTTCCCCCGCCATATGTCTCGCCTCTCACATCATTAAGGCTCATGCCATAATATTGTGCATTTGTGTTTACGTTTTTACGTGTTCGTCTCACCCTCCTGCCTTCATCTGTTTTAAGTGACGGCTATCTGATTCTTTTTTCCCCCCTATCCTATCTTATTTTCAGTGCTTCACGGCAGTTTCTTTGTTTCCACTATCCAATTATTCAGAATATCATAATAAAGAAGTTATCATCAGTGTTAGTGCTGTGTGTTTATTAATGCATCACATCCTTTCGCCATTAAGAAGAGTTCGTTTTTCGAAAATATTCAGCTATCTAACGACGTATGCTCACATTTTGCATCTACATATGTACATACATTAAAATGCAAACCATCTGATGATGAGCATTTTGCTCCAAACTGGTAACGGTTAATTAAATAAATATAATAAGAACAAATTGTGACTGGTTGCTGCTTTTAATATCAATCCTTGTTTTCTGACAGTCTAAAACAACAGAAGCAGTATTTTTTTTATGGTTATAGGTTGTTACAGCCAGTGGATGATTGGGGCAGTGGGTCTATGAAAATACTCACCGAGACAGGGATTCAAACCTGGGACCTTTTAATCTCTAGTCTGATGCCTTAACCACTGAGCTACTAGATGGGAAAGTAATGGGGGGCAAAGCATGGGAAGGAATTCAGCCGTAGTCTTTTGATGGAGCCATTCTGGTATTTACATGGGAAACTAAATTCCAGATTCTGAGACAGTTTTACATATTATTCATATTAGCTCTAACCCAGTGGTTCCCAATTATTTTTTCCCCGAGTACCACTGCAAAAAGGAGCTCAACCGCGCGTACCCCTTACAGCTGAAATGATAAATAAATTAATTCGTTCATCCCAGTAGAGTGCTTCTCACAACCACAGGATTACAATGATATAATTGACACAAACACAGTTTATCTTAAAATATATTTGGGTGATAGTAATGTTTATTTTGGCTGATAAAAGTTGATTTTTTCAATTATTTTCTGATCACCTTAACCAAGAGACTACCGCGCGTACCCCCTGAAGAAACCTCACGTACCCCCCAGGGGTACGCTTACCCCTAATTGGGAACCACTGCTCTAACCTATTAAATATAATACTGTACAGTATAATAAGTTTTATGAAGAAAACCATATAGTATTTTATTGGTTTTGCCGTTAAGGGAGTGTGTATAAACTATGAGGGGGGGGGGGAGTTGGCTGGAAGGTTGCACTGCACTACGTGGAGGGGAGGGAGAGGGGGGGGGGGGCTCCGAGCCAGGCCAAGTAGCTTTCCATACATTTCATTTTTCACAATTAAAATGAGGTACAGAACATACAACAGCATGTGAAATTTATTTCCTTCATCAAATTATCGCTGTATGTAATTTACAATAGTCTGAGAAGAGGAAACGGTAAAAAATCTCTTTTGGAATCAAAAGGGGAAAAGCTATGTGCTACATGGAAAAAAAGGGGGGAGGGGTAGAGGCAAAAGCCACATCTGGCTACGTGGGGGGAAAAGGGGGGGGGCGAGAGAGGAGGGGTTCCCAGGAGGCCATGCTTTATGAACTAACCCTAATTACAGTAAAACTGCGTTAAAATCTACCAAAGTTTTAAAAGTAAATAACAAGTGGCGAGCAATTCAAAACATGAAAAGCTGATAGCAATATTTCAGTAAAAACCTTGGATAATGTTGACAATGAACGTGCTGTGACAATACTTTGATTTTTGTCACCTCGACTGATCGTCGGTGTCAGAATTTCTGTTTCTTTTCTGTCTCCTCTAGATCCATAACTTCAGAAATAGTTACATTTTCTATTCCTGGTTGTTCTTGTATTGTATTGTACTTAAAAGATTTTAAATTGTGAGCAAAGTACACACTGTGAATGAAGACTGCACTGATAGATCTGTATTATGGCGTTTAACTTTGAATTTAAATCTATTATCATACAAAATAGGAGCTTTATTTCTTTTTCAATCGTTGGTTTACGCCAACGGTTACAATGAAACGATTCATTATTACCGACAATTTAATGACTCAGTATCACAATACGCCGAGAGTGTAACAAGTATACGAATATAAGGAAAGCACAATAAGTAATAAAAAAGAGGCAAAAAACCGTTGATAAATTTAAAATTCCTAATTCTTTGAAAAGATCCGTAGGTCTACAGATGAATTCGTAGGGCTGGCAGCACTAATTCAAATAGCGAGTATGAATCCAAACAACGGGGAACGGCGATTCCTTCTTGTTCATCCTAGCCTCTTCGGGAAGTCCCCGTTCGTAAAAGAAAACTCCAGTCAATGTTGCCAATATTTTCATAATTTTCTCTTCTACTGAACCAGAAAAAAATAGCAGATTTAATAATTAAGAAATGTACTTAGTATAAACTCTAAAACAGTCATGTTAAACGATAAATAGATTACAAATTTGAGATTTAGTAGTTATGGGGGAAAAAACTGCCGCCCCGCCCAAAAAAGTGTTTTTTTACATAGTTTTCTTTTTCCAAGTCAGAAAAAAAACTTTGTTTTACAACAGTCAGTATCAACAGTAAGATTTCTTTGAAAAGCTGAACAAGCTTTAAATGAACAATGTAACAGAATAAAAGTAAAGTGGGTTAATAAAATATTATTTATGCATATTTTACGGAAATAATACTGGGATTTCTACATATGAATTAGATTAGAATCCCCAATCTTGCTTTCCTTGTATTCTATCCATCTGATCGGATTTATAATTTAGAAACCCCAAACATTCCAAAATCGCCTTTGAAAATATGATTCAAATAAATGTCTAATTTTTCTCCTTCCCTATCCTTTATTAACTGTTGTATATATACCCCGTTACTTTTATTCGATGCATCGAAAACATCAATTTTTTTCTTGATATTAAAAGACAGCAACCAGTCACAGTTTGTTTGATGTTTATTAACCATTACCGGTTTCGAACAAACTGTTCATCATCAGATGGTTTGCATTTATTTTTATAATGTAATCAAATACGCAGTTTCAAAATGCAAGCGTGCATCGTTAAATAGTCGAATGTTTTAAAACTGAATTCGTCTCGATGGCAAAAGGATACGATGTATTATTAAATAAATATTTCACCATTATAAGATCTGATGTGCACGCTAGAAATTTGCTTTCGCATTTACAGATGTTAGAAAAGATGGGTAATAAATGATTAATAAATATATATCAAACAAACTGTGACTGGTTGCTGTTCTTTATATCAAGAAATTTGATATCCCAGTCGCTGAGTTCCACTAATCCATCATGGATAAAAATTTATCAATCAATTAAAAGAAAACTTCAGTTAATGTTGCCAATATTTTCGTAATTTTCTTTTCTACTGAACCAGAAAACCAAGCATCGGAGATGAAAAGGCAGAATTTTATTTCATGCCCGGTGTTAATAGCTACTGTGGAGAGAAGACCAGTGGTGGCCTCGACGTGTGAAAGAGGCAGCAGAAATAATAAAGAATACCAACAACATCAACGAAGATAGCGGCCTGTTCCTCTGCGATGCTTGGCGACTGTTGCTATGAATACATAAATATAAACAGTATCTCTGAAGAAGGCTGGAGTATAACAGCCGAAAGCTTAGATAATCCAATAAATGACGCGGCATAGTTCGTAAAGCTATAAATCATTTCAAAACTTCCTTTGAAAATATGATTCAAATAAATGTCTAATTTTTCTACTTTCCTATCCTTTTTTAACTGATAAATATTTTTATTCGATGCATTGAAACATCAATATTTTTATTCTATGCGTCGTGAAACGTCGATGCATAGTTTCGACGCATCACACCGGTGTATTTTCTCGACGAACATCCCTAACCTGTGGTAAGTAACTCACCTCGACAGGGGCGTCCCTGGAGCCAGCAACCTCCAGCGGTCGCAGAGCGGGCGGCAGGTCGCCGACGTTGTTCCAGTACGGCGCGTCCGCCGACAGCGGACGTCCCGACAGTGCGACTGTGGCCGGCACAGTGACTCCGCCGCGCGTCGCCAGCCTCACGCCCCTGCGCTGGGCGGACGCGACGCGCCGGTAGCGGCCGCCCCGACTGCTGCGAGACGCCCGCCTGCCGGAGGAACCGCCTGCTCGGGCTGCGTGCAAAACGGTCACTAAATCTACTGCTCCAACGCCCCATCTCGTACGGAGAAACATCGGCAACAGCAATCGATATTGTTACAATAACAATACCACTGGATTATGTGACAAGGGAAATAATTTTTGTACAAGGTTTATATTTTATGTTAAGGTGCCTCCTAACATAGGCTTTTCTTATCACGACACCCCTTCCGTCAAACAAACGGTTCCCATGCTCTCAACCTCACACCCACAATTATTATCAGAAAGGCAAACGCCTACTATTCAGTACTAACATCACATCTCAGAGTAAACTCACTAAGTATGGGATGTTATTAAAAAAAAAGGTTTTTAACTCTAACTTGGAGACCATCAGACATGTTAAGAACGGATTTCAATCCCCCAAGCATATGTTGATGGGCATTTACTCCAAATGTCTGTGTTACAACCATTTCTTCAAAATGAGCCCTATTTTTTAAGAAAATTGCATGAAAAATATACAAACAACCTTTAAATATTAAGATTGTTAACTGCTTCCCATTTTACAAACCTGGGTTCAGATCCCCATACTGTCTAATATTTTTATTTCTGTTTTTAGACTCAGAAATGATTAAATATTGTTTTTATTTCATTTAAAATTCATTTAAGTATTTTTATTACACAAAATAATGTTTAAAACAAAATATTACATAACATACAGTCTCAACTTATAATTCCTCCCACATGTATACCAGTGCGATGTTTATTTTTTTGTAGACGACAAAATATTTGTTAGAAAAATCCAAAATGCACCAACAAAACTGAAATTACAAAAATAAATATATTCAATTCTGTGCCCAATGTCTAAAACAAGATGAAACATTCGCGGAAGGACTTGTGTTTAGTGATGAGGCCATTTTTCATGTCAGTGGAAAAGTGATCAGGCACAATGTGCGTATCTGGGGGACTGAAAACCCCCATGCTTATGTGCAGCACATTCGTGACTCTCCCAAAGTGAACACGTTTTGCGTGATCTCACGAAAGAAACTTTATGGGCCTTTTTTTTTTAAATGAGGTGACAATCAAAGGAAAAATCTATCTGCAACTGTTGTAGAATTGGCTCAGGCCACTTCTGGAAGCTGACAGTGAAGATTTCATTTTCCAGCAGGACGGTGCTCCACCCCATTTTTCTCTAGTTGTCTGTAATTTCCTAATTTCCTAAACACCAGGATTTCAAACAGATGGATTGGTCGTGATGGGGATGTCGATCGTCAGCTGATGTCATGGCCCCCTGCGACTTCTTTGTTTGGGGTTTCGTGAAAGACACAGTGTTTGTGCCACCAGTACCAGTTGATCTGCCAGATCTGCGGGTTTGCATCCACCAATACGTTTGCTCTCACTGACAAAGACATGCTGCATCGGGTATGGGAAGAACTCGATTATAGACTTGATGTGTGCAGAGTAACTGAAGGTGCACATATTGAGCATCTGTAGACACTCAATAAAACTTTCGCAGTTGGTTTATATATCTGCGTAATCTTGTAAGTACATGTCAAATAATAAATCTGCAGTAATTTTCCGAAATCACTGCAATCATTTTGACTTGCTCTGTATTGTTAATTCTTTCAATCTCTGTTGCACTGTACTGTTATCGATTAACGACACCATCTCAACAGAGCTTACTAAAGAGGAAGATAAAAGAGACAAAAAGGATCAAAACCACTGCTTAAGTCTCTTTTCTTGATCAAGTCAAGCAAATTTTAATGATAAGTAATAATTGACCCACCAGTGGGGCTTTGCACATTTAGATAACCATAAGCTCACCTAAAACGCTTGGTAAGTTGGTATCAATGGAGAAAACACCTTTCACTAAAACTGAAGATTAAGCGTTCAAAAACCACAGAGGTATATATTTCCGTGCATTAAAATTTACTGGTTTTAATAAAGTCACACACATTCTCTCTAATGAGTACTGACCGGGGCGTCCCCTCCGTCTCTTCTGCGAGGTCCACGGCCCGGACGTCCGGCCGCGTCGACGTCGCGAGGTGGGCTCGGTACCGTCCGAACTCTGGTCCCCGCCCTGCAGCTGTATCGACGAGGGAGACGACGCGCGTCCTTCGTCTCCGCCCTCCGTGCGACGCCTCTTTGCCGGCTCGCAGCTCTCCTCCCCGGTCGCGTCCGACACCTGCGAACACGTGCACACAATGTGGCAAAATGTATGTAGTTCTCTGTGACAAAAAAATGTGATGCAGCCTAGATTTTGTCATCCTCTCAAATGACTTTTGTCATCAGAGTCTTCTGCAAACGATTGTACGAGGGGGTACCTGTAAATAACCGGAATAACATTGCCATGGGTAGGGTTGTACAGTACGAGTTTCTACCGCTAAGCATTTTTACAACTCATTGTCAGTTCAGTGCCACCTTGTTCTGTTAGGGGGCATCCATTAATGATGTGAGGTGTTTTTCCGGAATTCCGGACCCCCTCCCCCCCCCTGGATAGACTTCATGCGATCTGGTTGGACACCCCCCCCTCTAAAATGACGTGAGATTTTAACGGAGATTCCGCCCCCTACTAATCAACCTCTTAACTTTTTTTCTTTTAGGTCTCATACTTCCAAGGGCGGTTATATTCCTCTTTTGGACGAAATACTCCCCCCCCCCCCCCAAACTCGACTTTTGCATCATTTGTAAACCTTTTTTTAGCTCTACAGTCCTACAAGAATTTCAAAACCTCCCGCGAGATTTCCGTCGACACCCCCCCTTGGTGAGATTTCAACGAACCCCCCCCCCCCCATTTCACCTCATGTCATTAATGCAGTGACCGCTTTTGTTATTGTATAGTTTTTGATAATGGTAAGTTTAAGTGGAGCTGTGAAATTTAGTTTTCTACTCAGTAAAAATGCTACTGAAACTATTTTAATGATAAAAACTGCTTACAAAGATGATTATGGCAAAAACTCAGTGTACGAGTGGTTCGCTCAGTTTAAAAATGGCGACATGTTGAATGATGGCAAACCTCGTTCTGGACGTCCATCAACTGCCCGAACAGACGAAAATGTTGACAAAATTGGAGAGCTTGTGCTCTCAGACCGTCGACAGACAATTGATCAACTGTCAGAGATTAGTGGGTTATCTTGGAGCTCGGTCCAGTGATTTTAACAGAAGATTTGGGAATGAAAAGGGTTGCTGCCAAGTTTGTTCCTCGGGCTCCGACAATCAAAAAGAACGTCGAGTTGAAACACGTCGTGCTTTGAAACAACAGCTAGAAATTGATCCAGATTTTCTGTCAGAGGTCATTACTGGTGAAGAGTCATGGTGCTACTACGGTTATGACCCAGAAACAAAGCAACAGCCAAGCCAGTGGAAGACGTCATTGTCAACCTGTCCAAAAAAATGTCATCAAATCAAATATCAAAACAATTCTCATTTGCTTTTTTGATGCCAAGGGCGTAGTTCATTCTGAGTTTGTTCCACCACATCAGTCGATCGATCTAACCTTTTATTTGGAAGTTTTAAGAAGATTACGCAACAGTGTTCTTGAAAAAAGACCTGATTTGTGTGAGACAGGAGACTGGTTCTTCCTCCACGACAATGCAACTGCACACACAGCTGTCTCTGTTAGGCAATTTTTGGCTAAAAATGGCATGGTTCCACTGCCCCACGTACCTGGCTCCGTGCGACTTTTTCTTTTTTCTACACATGAAAAGGGGCATGAAAGGACACCGGTTTGACAACATTCAAGAGATCAGGAAAAAACAAAGGAGGATCTGTCAGCCATTTATAAAGATGACAACAGAAAAAGTTTCGAACAGTGGAAACACCAGTGGGACAAATGTATCAGTTGTAATGAAGAGTATTACGAAGGGGATAAGGTTGTTTTATGTAAAAAAAATGTTGTATCCACCCGTAAAATACTTTATATATTAACGTCTTTGAAATATTATTATCAAGCATCCGACCATCCTAGGTGTCAAAATTGTGACCCAATTTCTCAGTTCAACCCCTCTGACCCACTTGGCACAATCCTGACCATCTCGCACTTTTTTCCCCCTCATCATACCAATACATTTTTCAATTTAATGCCAACAGTAATAAAAAAGCATCCCTTATGATACGTGATAGCTTCTTTCTCCAATACAAGCAACCATAACCGTAATAACTAGACCTACAATTTAGTGGGGGATTTGAACCATGGAACATTTTGGCATGGCTTGCATGATCAAGCAGGAATTTTTAAAATTTCTTGCCCTACCAACATTTGAACCCTGGACCCAAACTTTAAACATCATTCGTGAAAAGCCGCCATGAATAAAACTACGAGCACTTAAATATTAGACAATGCCAGTAGGTATAGCTGCTACACTTATTTACTGGTCCAGGGATCAAATCAACCAAATCCATTCGTAATATTCATAATGGTTAGGTTGAAATGCGACCTGGAACAGAAGAAGTATTACCTCAATGCCATATGTCAGTTTCCTGTAGAGACATCAATATTTAACCCCCCCCCGTTTCCCATATTCGAAAGAACAAATGATTTTATTAGTTTATCACCACTTCCAACAATACTGCAATACACATCCAGCAACAGTGTACCTTAGTAAATGGATTTTCAATAGACAGCGGCAGACATGCGTAGATATATAGTACAAAGTTCAAGAAAACAGCTCTTACAATGCAGTGTTATTCAAAAATTCTGTGCAAGTTTTTACCATAGAGTGAAACTGAACTGCCAAAAACATGACACTATGAAAAAATTTTCAACAAGAGAATTATATCAGTTCTACAACAATTGTGGCATCTGATAGCAGTGGAACGCTTACACATTTCAACAGTTTTAACTTAATTTGTTGCAAGTTTGCACTAAACTGTGTTGTTGGGAATATCAAAGCATTTCACAGCAACACACTTAAAAAAGTAACTTCTTTTCATCTGAAAAATTCAAGCACCTTGTGCCTTGAGTGATATTATTTAAGAGTGTGTACATATTATAGCCACCAATAGTACACATACCACACAAATTTCGCCCAGAAACCATTTTACTTGTTTAACGAATAGTTTCTAATGCACAATAGCTTTAAGAATTTTAACAGGAGTCAATTGCCATTTCAGTCCAGGATGCATTTCGGCCACACTATAATACCGTGGTGCACAATTCGATGACACATTCTTATGTAACTCGATGAGCAAAATAAAGGTGAAGAATAAAAATTTTTGTTGTCTTGCTTAGCTCTCAAGATATCAACTGCCAAAAATTGGTTACAGGTAAAGTCTCTCTCTTTTTATTTATTCTTTTTTTTTTTTTTTTGGGGGGGGGGGGGGGGGACAAATGAAAAATGCTATTTCTATAAATTTATATGAGACGTAAAAAAAATTTCTATAGTTTTGATAATGGAATCTATAATTAATCCCTTCAATATATTATTATAGCCAGATAACCAAAATTATATAGGAAAATAATCTGCAGTTGAAGCAGCAGATAACCACATTATGCATTCTTGACATTTCAGCGTCTGTCCTTTACAAACAGTCATCATAAATTAACGGTAGGAGTTTTTCAACCCACCACGACTTAATGAAGGATATGTCTCGCCATGTTCAATTGACAGAGATCGAGTGCTTTCGCTGTATGCAAATATCGCATTACAATAGCTTTCACGAAATTTTTCACTTGGTCCAGGCTGCAATTCAATCTAACCACAATCACAAGGGGAGGGGGGGGGGGGGAATAGGTTAATATGATCCCTGTAGCGACAACAATGTAGCAGTATCATGATCTATATGTCCGAAACATTTTGTCTTAATTCTGGATAACGATACTGCTAATGTTGAAAACTATTATTATTATTAATTGTAAATAATTATGAATATATTAAATTTGGTTTATTCACACTTAAATATATATATATTCTGAGGCATTTGTAGTTGCCCGCGTGTTGAAAACGTCACAAACGGAAACAATGACAAATAACGTAACAGCCGCAATTTGTTTACATTGTTGCTGTCTGCAGTACCGTGATTTAGAATTAGCCCAAAGTTTCTTGCACCATTGGAGATTTTTTGGTTTGAACACAACGCCAGGGTTCCAAGAAGGAAATGTGCTATCAGTCTGAAATTTACTACACACGTTCCTGAAGACAGAGTATTTCATAAAATGTATGTAAAATGACAGGCCACATAGTGTAGAAATAATTTGGCACTGAATTTTTCATTACAACAATGGCTTACCTTTCAATAGCAGGCGTTGATATATCTCAGACGTCAATCGACCAGAAATTTTGTTAGAAACTTTTCTTGGTACACATTACAAAATGCCAGGAAAATCGAGGCATTTGTAGAAGTAATCTAACTTACTATCCCACAAACCGTTTCAGCGACATTGTTAAACGCTGCAACCAACAATTGACATTGCAGTGATTGGAACACACATTGTTCATCTGAGAAATACGATTGCCAACGTAACCTAATGAAACTTAGATAACTGTCTTTCTTTTGCTATGAATCAAAAATATGTATGTATGTATGTACGCTGTGGACGCATAATTTTACAATACGGTCCAGGCCTCATTTTCACGTATACGCTAACTCGCTTTCTTTTGGTACTGATCGAAAATACATATGCACCATTGCCATGGATGTATAATTCTACAGCTTGGTCCAGAATGTATTTTTATGTGAAAATCGAGCGTAGTTGTTGAGCGGATATCTGGCTCCATAACAATCAACTTCGCCATAAAAAGTTGGCAGCAATGAGGATATTAACATCTTACCTCAGTATCTTTGCAATATCTAACCGATACGAATGCCTGCCAAACTGAATGTTTTGTATCATTACTTGTGTCGTTACTTCTTCTTTACATTTCATAAGGATGTGGAATGCTGTTTTCTCTCGAATAATAAATGGTTTAATTCTAGATGGGGATACCGCTACAATCTCTTACTGCCTCATGTAGTAAACACACACATCACGTGATTACAACAAATTCAAATGATTATTGACGAAATCGTTTTTATAAATATGTGTTTTGGTCGTAATGTAACCTGGACCAAAGTGAAACGTAACCATAAAGCATGATATTGCAGATACCCAATTTTCAAATCATATCTACCGCCGTTACTAAGTTGTTACGCACAGACTGAATATGTCACAATGATGTTATATATACCACGTGATCTGCGTGTTTACTATGCAAGGTGGTAATAGATTGTAGCGGTATCCCCATCTAAAGTTAAACCGAATAAATCGCAAGATACCTACATCTGCAATTAACAGAACAGCTATAACACATATTTATAGCGTGATAACTTGTAACAAGCTACCCACATTTCAAAAAACTTTATACATACTTCATAAGTTTGATGGCTTCGCATACAACGTTTAATGAAATATTATGTCTTTAGGAAAGTGTTTAGCAAATTTCATACCGATAACACATTTCCTTCTTGGGACTTTGGGCCCACTACTGACCAAGGATTGTGTGTAAAAATTTAAGGACCAAACGGACAATTCATTTTTAAGTCTCTCTCATTCCACAGGAGACATGGTTCCGTTAATTTGCGCAGAAATTGCTTTAGATATACTAAGTTGGGATTACTGCGGATAACGATACCTTGATGGGTAATAGCCCAGACACTGGGACTCATCAAGGAATACTAGTTGTGTTCTGAAAACTGTTGTACACGTTAGTTGGGTGATATTATTTAATATATGTTGCTCTTGGAGCTGTAAAATATATCAATTCTCAGAAAATTGACTCGAAAAGTGCCGTACCGTTAAGCCCCGCGCGACTGGGAAAAGGCATACGGCGATGTATAATGACAACGCAAACGTTCCTGCTTTACCTCTGTTCAGGCGGCACTAATAATTCTGCTCAAAATCACGGTAATTCAATTTTAAAAAAAAAAAAAATTCATTAAGCTACAACAGGCAGCTTCTATGAACATTATGGTCCAGGCTGCATTGAACCTATCATCAAGTGCTGCTAATAATTCTGCTCGCAAATCATGGTAGCTCAAAATTTTTAAATAAATTTCAATTTTTGGATCAGCCTGTCTTTCAACATATCCAAAACCACCGCTAATGCTGCTTGAAAATAAAGAAAAATTAAATCTTTAACAAATTCAACAGAGTTTTGTTTTAGAAACAAAAACATGTGCCATTCTGGTACAGTCTGCATTTCAACCTTAGATTAAAAACATTTATAAATATTAAATTCCTTCAACCCTATGTTAAAACACGAATACTGCCGCTCTTTCATCATAAACACACTCTGGCATGTGTGTACGTAATTATGGCGTCTATCGTTTGCTTACGACTGAAAATTGTGACATTTTTTTTTATGAATGTGCAAATTCTTCCATGAATACATTTTTAATGGCTGTGACAGCAACATATTCTTAAATAATATCATTCCAAGAACGTCTGCACGATTGTTAATTGTCGTATAACGTAACGTCACTTTTTGAGTTAAGTTTGTAAGGTATGTGTCACTTTTTGAGTTAAGTTTGTAAGGTATGTATAAGTTTTACAGCTCTAAGAGCAACATATATTAAATAATATCACCCAAGGAACGTGTGTAACAGTTTTCAGACCAAAACGACAGTTCCTTGATGAGTCCCAGTGATTGCGCTCTTGCCCCTTGATGAATTGGCGCCATAATGCTGCACCAGTCAAATACAAGACACTGCTAGATACACTTTCCGAAAAAGTTTTGGCGGTATCATGCTGGTCCAGGGTATAATACAACCTAATTACTACTTGCTTAGTGATTGACTACCGCTGTATCATGACGTGTGTTTACTCACTGTGGCGGCGGCGTCTGCTAGCGCTGGGGCCGGAGGCGGTATTTGCGACGGCGCCGCGGGGGCGGTAGCGTCGACTGGGGGCAGCAAGTCCACAGCGGGCGCGACGCTGGCGTCGGCGTCGCGCAGCTTGACGCGACGGTCCATGCGCTCCAGCCGCAGTCGCAGCTGAGACATCAAACACCGCCATCATAACAACCAAACAACGCTGCAAAAATATTTCTCACTACATTTTCGAAAATATCGACCCCCAGCTACGGGACAACTTCTGATTGGCTGTCATTTTGTTTCATCTCTTTAACACCGCAGTATCTGTGATTGGCTACTTTAACATTACTGAACTTATTTTACGTCGATAAATAGTTGACGATCGCTTGCCGCATTCCAAAATCCGATAGCAAAAACAGTTTTCCTTGCAATCGGAATGAATAACACAAATACATACTATGCAATAACTCGTGTCAGACTATTATTTTTTATCAGAAAACAAAACTTGCAAAAACAATCACGCCAACTGCACACTATAACATTGTCATTGTTCGGCATCTGTAATACACCGAGGATAGAAATGAAAAATAGGGATTAACACCGCCGAACGATAAATCAACGATAATCATTAATAAAGAAATAAGAAACACCAAATACCGTATAATTTCAATCCTTAAAACACTAATCCTAAAATTCGGAAAACTGCTTGAATTAAATTTAAAGCAAAGAAAAAATCGGTTATTAATTTCTACCTTAAAAATGTCAGAAGATACTGATTACAAATAATGCATACAATACCATTTTGAAATTAAAGCCATGAAAAACTTCGTCTCCATAGTTATAAGAAACAATAAGCCAAGAGGCGGTAAACGAAAAATAACAATATACTGAAGTCATAATCCCAAACCGTAATGAAGTTTTAGGTAAGCGGTTGATACTTTTGTTTATGAAAAATAAATACCGTGCCTTTCTGACTTTAACAACACAGCTGTGGATTACGTGGGTAGCCATGATGTAAACAACAGCAAACGGCGTCTTCCTATTTCGTATACATCTTCACACGACACTGAGATTTGAGACAGTGGACGGGTAATCTTTGCACATATTCAACAATCAAACATACTAAACTACAACAGAATCTCCGGCAACCAAACATTATCAAGCTCGCTATGCCTAGCAACAAGCTAGCGGTCTCTATGGAGAGAACAGTGAACTATAACGATAAAACAAGTGATACAATAATGAAAACAAATATTGTTTCTGCCACAATAAGATGATAATACTTACAGTTTCATTTTCCTGGCGTAGAGAAGAAATCTGCTTGTCCTTGGTAACTAACTGTTCCGACTGCTGCTGTATAAGATCGAGGTGCAACAGCAATAGTTCCTTCAGATGTTTCACTTCCAGGTTTTCTCCACCGACGACGCTTCCTTCGGCCAAACTCGCATACATGTGGTCGAAGGGAAACACTATTCCACCTTTGGTATCCTGCGTCACATAGCCGTCAGCTTGCACTGGCTTCGTACATGAGATATGATCGTGTATAGCAGCAACCATGTTCACCGACGCATCTGTCGCAAAATCACCGACACCACTTTTATCACCGTTGAGGATCGGAAGCGTGCTTGACATCTTGTTTGTCTCTCAGGTCAAGCAGTTACCCGCCCAGTCCCTACCGCGGAAATCCAAACGAAAACTTGTCGCGCACATTAAAAATATCACTCTGTAGTTCATCGATTGCTCCCACCTAATTCAACCTCGCACAATCTACAAACTTAAATTGCTGCCATATTTTACCGCTAGGCGGCAGTACGGTATAACCAGTGCAGTTTTCGACACTACATGCATTTGATTCCACTCGTATGTCCCGTACAGATTTATTAAAATAACGGCGCGTCTTTTGGTTCTATTATGTGCAACTTACCAGTAAAAATAACGTCATAATCGTAATGTAAATGTGAATTGCGACCTAAACTTGACAACCGACACACTCGGCCCGAAGCTTTTCTAGTTCGCCATCTCGCCACTTGGGTGCACAGTAGTAGTTTCAGTTCGATGTTGCCAGCTTTTTCGTGGCACGAGGCATCCATTTTGTTCATTTGAGGAAACGGCGGGTGTTTCGAATCAAGTGGCGTCCAATGTCACTACCACTATATTCTTATTTCAGTTTTTTCTAGGAGCTATCGTTTAACGAAATCTGTATCATGATAAACTCGAGACATTTTAATCATAAGAAATCTGTTCTATTAAAATATTCACTGCCAAAAAATATTATTACCATCCAGTGGCGGATCTAGGATTTTGGTTTGGGGGGGGGGGGGGGCTTGACTCGGGCGAGGAAGGGGTGCCATTATTCCAGATTGCCGCCCTCATACAAACAGTAGAGCAAAAAAAAAAAGAATGGTTTCCAAAATCCATGTCGTCAGGGGTGACCTTGGTGCTTTTTGGGGGCGGGGGGGCTTCAGCCCCCTAGCCTCCCCCCCCCCTGGATCCGCCACTGTTACTATCTAATCGTTCACCTGGATTCATACAAGACATAATTGGAAGATTTCATTAATACTGCATTGTTCTCCATCTATCCATTGCCAGTCTCCCTAATTCGCTGTTATGATACTTAAAACATTCCTGTTAGTTATATACAATAGGAATAAGAACACATAAAATCTAAGGAATAATAGATGTTGTATTTACAATCATATGGCTACCACACGTCCTCAAAATTTTCTTCTCCTGTCACTTATTTACAATTTAGTTAAATAACATGAAATCAAGATTTAAATTGTGATGAAATTAAAGTCCTGCTAGCGATAATCAAACTTACCAACTGTCGCAGTTATGGTCATCTATTCCAAGTGTTATTGATAATTCTTCTACCAATATCCATCCAGGCCTCATCACCAATCTAGCCGCCCTTCTTTGCACCCTCTCCAACTCCTGTATTTCATATCCATAATGTGGGTCCCATACTACACCATCATACTCAAGCAATGGTCTGACTAGTTTTGTAACTCCATTCCCATACTTCTCTGGTGCATCCTCTCATCTCTCTCTCCAGTAAATCCAATTGAGTTTATCATCAAGTGCTATAAAAAACAAAAACCTTTATTTTTCTGCCTGTAAGTTAACAGTTTTTTGGCATTTATCTTTATTCCATGTTGACATACCCAGCTAGATATCCTGACCACATCTCCCAATAGCTGCTTACAATTCTTTCAAATTTCAATCACATTATGTCACCTGAAAACAATCTAACTACTACTGGACAGAATAATACACAGCAATGGTCCCAATAAATCACCCCTTGGCACTTGGACAGATCTGGTGCTACACTATCAACTTTGTTTCCCTTGTCCATT
Organism: Vandiemenella viatica; assembly: GCA_031002005.1. Lineage (NCBI taxonomy): Eukaryota > Metazoa > Arthropoda > Insecta > Orthoptera > Morabidae > Vandiemenella > Vandiemenella viatica. The sequence goes on from JARYHS010006518.1 coordinate 3,746,695, forward strand.
TGAACTGAAATGTCCTGTACATACCCGAAATTCACATGGATACCCTTTCCGGAACTCATGTCGTTTACTTTAAATGAATGCAACAATTTCATAATGAATAACATAATTGGCCAAATTAAGTAGTTTAATATTCCACAAGCACGTGATGTGATTAAGATACCTAAAGAGAAAAAAAATAATTGTAGCTAAAAAGGTTTATCATAATGATTACTGGTATATAGGCTACATAATTAGGAATTTTCCACAGAGCTGCCAGAAAACCCTGTAGCTCTATAGAACATGGTAATTTTGTTGAGGTGCCCCATCACTACCTTCTCCTAAAATGGTTGTGTAATTGGTCAAATTTATTCAAAATAAACCAGAAATTGTCAAAAACTTGAAAATGCAAAATTTTTGCTGCCCTTAAAAAATTGAGAATAATCGTACTAGATCTACAGAATGATGATAATATGCTGCTGCTTCAAATTCAAATTAATGTTACTTGCAATGAATTTAATCTTGTGCAATTCAAGATATCTTAAAGAAAAATATTTTTTTCTATTATTTATAATGAAAATACTCCCTTGTTGGGTGGCCCAAGAACATTTTATATACTTCCTTTCATTGTTACCTACATTACATACTACGAAGTTTGAAAACAATTTCAATAACTAAAAATATTTTTTTTTCCTCATTGGAAACTTCAGATCACAACAACAACCACACAAATTTTTTTAAACATTGTGTAGTATGGTTCAATAAATTGCCCAAAACATACTAAGCACAGTTTTCAAGACTGAGATAAATTGTCCATCAACTCACAAAAATTATTCAAGTAATACTGCCGGAACAGGAGTGTAGTATGTTCCACAAAAAGAGAGGAATGGTTATTAATGCAACTGTTAAAAAGCTAGAAGAATCTGTAATAGCAGATGCTGGTCAGATTCTAAATATATATATATATATATCTCCAGCTGCACCCACCTCCCATAATGTTCTCTTGTTGACAAAGGGTTTTTATCCCGAAAATTTCTTTATTATTTGTGTTTGTGTCTTTTCTGTGTGTTCGCGCCCCACATCCATCATCTAAAGATAAGTGGTGGCTCATTTCCCTATCCTAATTTGATTCCTTTCCGCTACTTAGCGTCTTTTTTTCATTGTTATTATATATATATATATATATTTGAACATGTTTTTTTTTTTTTTTTTACACCTCCATCTCTCTGCCTTTGGCAATGCAACTGTGTGTTAATCCAAATTTTACTTTTCGTTATGTGCTTTTCTGCGTCTCGTACAATGCTCAGCATAGCTTATGTTAACAATTCAATGTTTTAAAATAACTGCCTTCATCTGTGTTGGGTCATATTTTCCTATCCTTCCTTAGTTTTATCACCTTAAAGCATTTTCCTGCTAATTTTTATTATTAAAATAAATATTTTGTTTGTCTAATGACTGTGCATTAAAGAACAAAACAATGTTACAATAATGCCAAAAACAGATTTTTTGCTAACACGGCAAATTTCTTGTCTTCTTTTTTTTAACCATCCCAAAAAGATGTTACTTTACAAATATCTATTTACCAAACACTTATATAAACAAGGGATGCCAACTATACAAGAAAGTGATGTGTTTATGATCAGCATAAAAACAATGAAAGAGATAAAAAAAAAAGTGTATTATTCTCAACTTATGTCTGGTAAAAACAGCCACTGTTTTTTTATGGGGCAAGGAATGGGAAGGAATTTAGTCCAGGCTGTTTTTGGATTAACCATTCTGGTAATGCTCAGGCCCTACATTTGGAAGGACATCGGTTCAAATCCCTGTCAAACCATCCCAGTTTTGATTTTCCATGGTCTCCCAAAATCACTCCAACTGGATACCAGAATGGTTCCTTCAAAAGGCCATAGGCATGGGCGCTGGCAGGATTACTTTAAGGGGGGTGCATCTGGTTTTTTTTTAAATATACATTATATACAACACTTATTATTTAGTAGCTAAGGATACTGAATTTATTGAAGAGGTGTTGAAGAAATTTGTACAACAACCTAGGCGTCTTAAGTTATTATTCAAACAGTGAATTTAATAATAAATTTTTGTTTCTTAATCTTTTTCTGTGTATTTTCATTTCATAGCAGGGGGGTGAAAGTGCACCCCACTTCCGGCGCCCATGGCCATAGGTGAATTTCTTGTACCTACTTCCTCCTATCATTACTTTATCCATAATAAATGGACTTATGAAGGTCTGTAACTGTTTCCGATTGACTGGTAAGCAAATCATTTCACTGCAAAACAGTTACTTTTGATGATACTTTAATTTACACTGTGCGTGACGCGTTTTGAGAATTGATTCTCATTTTCAAACGCAATATTAGTACATTTTTAATACTTCCTCCCATCTCTAATGACCTCAATAAAGCATAAGACCTAATGGGAGAAAAAAAATTTGTGAAACACTTTTTTTTAAAACTATTTTCTAGTAAGAATGGAATAAAATACCAAATATGAAATACTGAATAATTAACCTGAAAAACTGAATGAAGGTAGGTACGGAGATTACCACCAGGATAAATGCCCATTTGCAATTAAATATTTGCCAGTTTGTATCATTGCAAGAAATAGGATTTAATGGGTACAAAATCAGGTTAATAGAGAAAATGGCCTTTTTTTTGGCTTGTTTTCCCAATGATTTATCTGTTTCTCCACCATTCTCCAAAACACATCGCTTTGAATTAAGACTATTTTTACATAATTTTTTCTTTCGTTTAGGGAGCCAGGTGAATTCGCACAATTCCCAGAAACCTGAGATCAGTTTCAATATGATACTTTCTTAACTACAATAATTGTTTAATGTCTCATTTATTGCCCACCTGCCAGAGACTTAAATAATGATTTCACACATCACTTAGGTGAATGTTTGATACAGGATTAAAAACTTTCAAATGATGTTAAGACGCAAACAGCAAACATTACAGGCCATGTCTGGTGTAAGGTGCATTGTAACATTCAGACACTGGAATTGTTGCAGTTGCTGAGACTCAAAGAATTTAACAGCGCCGAACACGGTGGCCGAGCGGAGATGGTCCGACACCGCATTCGGGAGGACGCAGGTTCGAATCTCCGTGCAGACCTACAAATTTCAGTTTTCAATGGCTTATTGAAATCACTCCAAGCGAATGCTGGTATGGTTTGTCAGGCAACATGCTGTTACTGGGGAAGTACTAACAGCACACTGCCTGAACTTTAAACAATGATGTTCATGACCGTTAGGCCTACGGTACCTCGAATATTTAAATGATCCAGTCGCCACACGATTGATATGCTCTCAAACGTGAAAGGGTTCACTGTACACTGTTTTAAAATCATAAAAATGTATCCTTCCAAAAGTACTTACTAATTTCAATCATCATTACTATATTGTCTTCCTAGTATATTATTCTATCTGTTTTGATTTAGTTTAATATTCAAAAAGGTTTCTGTTAAATTACTTTTAAATTTTTTTTTAACTGCTTTACGTCTCTCAACAGCGAGGTCTTTAGAGATGGGAGAGGATGGAGGGCAGGGAATGGGAAGGTATTCAGCCATGGCCTTTTTAAGGAAGCATCCCGGCATTTGCCTGGAGTGATTTGGGAAACCCAAATCTGGATGCCCAGATGGGGATTCGAACCGCCGTCCTCCCAAATGCGAGGCCAGAACGCTATCCGTTACACCACCACGCTCGGTTTTTAAATTCTCTTACGCCATTCTTGACAATTATGACAATCCATTTATCTTACAGGTGCTTTAAACTTCCTGTAGGAATCTATATATAATTTTATCCCTCTTACTTTGAGCTATCCTCTGATATTAATTTCTTGCTTTTATCTCTTTTAGTATAAATTCGATTTTTATCTTTAATTAAAAACCCTAATTATACTTTGCCTAATTATTTGACTTTATGTTCAAAATACTCTAGTATTACTGACTATTACTGATGATAAAAGGTCAGCTGTTGCTTTATGCATTCCAAAGTTATTTAAAATTTTCAGTTTTAGTCTCCACTAATTAGGTCGCTTACAAACATCAACAAATCACACTAGCTCTTAAATTAATTTTTTTCTGTGTATGACAAATACACTTAAAAGTGTTTCTCATAATGAGTTTTAGTAGTGGAAATGAATGTGAGAAAATCCTTTATGGTTGAAAAACTATTTTAGCTGAAATTTCTGTTCCACTAAAACAATTTTGAAATCAAACTACAGTAGAACTCCATTATCCGAATCAATTGGGACCGAACCCCATTTGGATAATCGGATTTTCCCAAAAAATGGTCTATTTTATTTAATTAGTGTATGTATGTTGAAAATGCCTTTTTTCCAAGGGTTTTTTTTTTTGTGCTTTTGCACTTCAGGGATGAAATTTCGCCGTATCACTTGGTAAACAATGCTGCAGTCATCTGAACTTTGGGTTGGTTTTTATATAAGAGGGGAAGCTTTATCGCAGTAGGTTTTGGTCTTAATTAAAAAAGCGATTCGGATACTCGGCGATTCGGATAATTGGAGTTCTACTGCATAAAGTATGTAACTGCTGGAAGTAACTAGTAGAAACACTTTTGACGAGCTTATAGTTATGTTACAGGTTCCTCCAAAAGGCTATAACTAAATTCCTTCCCCTCATTCGATTCCCATCTCGTAACAACCTCAACACCGACGGGGTGTAAAGCAACAGGAAAAAATATAAAGTGATGCAGCACATGTGTCAGTGCCAATTTCCCTACACACTTGCTTTTCTATTTTATCATATCTCATTTTAAAAAAATATCTTTTTATTGATTGCAATAATGCCACCCAACTACTTTTCGCCTTTACTATTTTTAAATTCTTTTCTTCCACATACGAATCCTAATTCTTCTACTAACATTAAATATGTAATGGTCTTGTGTCTCCTCCTGTCTAATTAAAACTACTATAGGCATAGGCGCCGGGAGGGGGGTGCAAGGGGGTGGACTTGCACCCCCCTGCTATGAAAGGAAACACACAGAAAAAGATTAAGAAATAAAATATTTAATTATTAAATTCACTGTTTAAATAATAACTTTGGTCGCCTAGGTTGTTGTCCAAATTTGTTTCAACACCCTGTCAATAAATTCAGTATCCTATAGTATCACTATAGGGATGATTAATGAAATAAATGCTCTAATTATCAATGTTATAATTATTTATGTTGATTATTTCAAACTTTTTAATTTTAAGTTAATTGTGCTAATTATACAAGATAAATATCTACCTCATCAATAAATTGAAATGTGTAGGGATACTCATACATCTACAAAATGTCAATATTATGCTGCGGCTTCAAATCTGAAATGGTGTGGTATAGAAAAGTGATTTATTTTATGTTGTATTAAACGTATTACTAAAAATTTCGAACCAACAATTACATGAATACTGTGCAATACTGTGGCTATGAAAAATAAATATCCATATACTGCATCCGCAATAGTAAAATTTGCTTCTCATTATACATATGCTTGTTGAACAATAAAGTAATTACTGGAGATAAAAAAGATGATTTTTTCTTTTTTAACTGCTGGCTTTCATTACACTTACAAGTATTCATGTCCTTTTGAGAAACAAGGAAAGGTCTAAGAATAAACTCTCTCTCATAATTGTATTTAATGAAGAGTTTACATATTCTAGATGAGCTAGTTTTGAAAAAAAAATTATGACTATTAACTGTGTTACCTGAAAATCTAAGGCCTCATTTGATTCATTTAAATGTGACGCCGGCAGACTTGACACACCTGCATATAAATGTGAAGCTTTCACAAGAACAATTCAACAAATAATTGATAATTTCTGATATACTTACCCTTGCATCGTGAGTGCTTATTTATTTACTTGTGTTTTTTTTTTTTTTTAAATTTATGGCTTTATGCCTCATTGACGTCATTAGAGGCAGGATGCGACTGGGGACAAGGAATGGGAAGGAATTCAGCCATTGCCTTCTTTTAAAGGAAGCATCCCGGCATTTGCCTGGAGTGATTTGGGAAACCATGGGAAACCCAAATCTGGATGCCCGGACGGCGATTTGAACCGGTGTCCTCCTGAATGCGAGGCCAGAACGCTAACTGTTACACCACCATACTCGGTTTACTTGTGGGCGAACCATAAAAAACATAAATAAAGAGCAATCAATAAAAATGTGTCAAGTTTTAAAGGAAATCATATTGATCCAGGACTGGAATATTGGAAATTTATGATTTTTTTTCAAGTGACAGTATCTCGAGGACTAAACATACTTTTGCAGTTAAAAATGGACAAGAGAGCAGCAGAATAGCTATCATCAAAATTTCATTTTTTACAACAATGTGCTTCAAACATTTTTTCCCATTGTTTCTTCAAAACCAATTGCTAACATGTAAAATATTTTATTCACTCAGCAAAGTAATTACAAGATTTTATGTAACACACGGTGAGTTGATATGTAAACTGACTCTTACTTTACAAACCATCTTCTACAATTTTTAATCAGATGCTGTTATTTGATGCCTGTGAGTCATTTCTATAAAGGGCTAAAACTTCCAAATACATTTCAGTGCAATGTTATACTATTCAAAACATTGTATAAACTAATGTTTAACAATTTTGAATTTTTTCTTTTAAAGTTTTAATGACATGAGCAAAAAAAAAATAATAAAAAAAAAATAATTTGGAATATCAAATTGTTCCATATGCAAATACCCTATGTCTGCTAAAAATTCTTTGCCAACCTCACTCTAGGAAAATAAAACCAACAATTACTTCCAAACTAGTATTTTATATTTCCGAAGTAACGGGAAACTAGATTGATTTCAATAACAGACGAAGCTTACTTTCAGAAACATAATGGTCAAAATATCAAATTTATGTTTTTTTTTTTAGAAACTGAAATTAATTAAATAATGTGAAAAATAAATGAAACAACGGTACTGATAGTAGTAACAATGAAAGTAAGCAAGGACAGATGTGAATCTCAGTTGGTGGGATATATGCAAGATATTTCAGAAGAAATGGACAAGGGAGGTCAAATTGATAGTGCTAGATCTTTCAAAGGGTTTTGACAAAGTGAGCCATCAAATGGTAATAAATAAGGTAAAAACTATTGGCGTGATTGAGAAAGTGATTTGCTGGGTAGATGAATTTTTAAAAGGCAGAAAACAAAAAGTTGTGGTAGGAAATGTAGTATCAAAAGAAGTGGAAGTAAAAATGGGAGTGCCACAGGGTAGCGTATTGGGACCATTGCTATTCATTATTCTAATGAATAATTGTGTTGATTGTTTACTATCTGAAATTAGATTGTTTGCAGATGGCATAATGCTCTATAAAAGGATAAAAATGTTAGAGGACTGTAAACAGTTGCAGGGTGATCTGGACAGGATATCTAGTTGTGTTGGTAAACATGGGATGAAGATAAATGCAAAGAAGAGTCAGCTTTTTAGATACACAAATAAAAAACTAGAGGTTGATTATGGTTATAAGGTGGGGATAGAATTGCTTGTTGAAGACTTGAAATGTAAGTATCTTGGCATTACATTTGATAACAAGCTTAACTGGGCAGGACACATAGGACAGGTAGTAGGAAAAGGTTTCAAAGTTCTGCACTTGTTGGAAAGAGTGATGAGGGGATGCACGAGAGAAGTAAAGGAATTGGGTTACAAAACTTTGGTCAGACCATTGCTCGAATATGGTAATGTAGTATGGGACCCTCATTTTACGTATCAAATACAGGAGTTGGAGACGGTGCAAAGAAGGGCTGCTAGATTTGTTTCTAGAAATTATCGCAGAATGTAATCAGTAACAGATATGATAAAGGAGCTGGAATGGGATTCATTGCAAGACAGGAGGAGGATGAGGAGGGTCATGGGAGTGTACAGGGCATATACTGGCGATGAGGCATGGAAAGATATTGCAATAGGTATGAAAAGTAGTGCATGGAAGGGAAAAGATGACCATGACCACAAGCTGGCACTCGATTTCAGGCACAAGGGTGTGGGAAGATTCTCTTTTTTAGGTAAGGGTGTCAGGGATTGGAATGAGTTACCAAGAGAAATGATGTATAATTTACCGAAAACTTTGAAGGAATTTAAAGATAAAATTTGTAGAGGGCAAATGTAGGTGGGTGCAGGATAGGGGGAAGATGGGTGTGTAGGGAAATTGCCACAAGAGCGTGCACTCAATTGCAATTTTAATTAAATTTAATTATTATTATTATTTAAACTTATCACTTACCACAGTGAAAGGCAGGAGGGATGTGAGGAACAAATAAAGAAGAACACACTTTACAATATTTCGATAGAAACCTTAGTCATGTATACATATAAGACGTGTGATGTGGTAGATATCGCTGTGTACTCATCTTGCCACATGACTAAGGTATATCGAATAAGTAAAATATGTTGTTCTTTACATCTTTGTCACAACTCTCCTGCCTTCATCTGTGGTGAGTGATGGGTTTACTTACCTTCCTGAAATAACAGTTTACTATCTACTATTATAAGCAGAGATCCACTAGCTTAACACATGACACAAACACTCATTCATAGGCCACTACCAGTATCAATATACAAAACCAATATAAAATATTTACACACAAAGTTATAACTTTGTATAGTTTTGATATGCACAGAAAAAAATTATTACACAATAGCAAAATTACTCATTTCAGTTAGCCTCTTAGTGAAATGAAGCATAAGAGAAGGTAAACAAATGAGATTCTGCTTCCAGCTTTGGCAAAGGATGGGTTTATATCCCTTATTCCTGTTCATTTTTTAAGAACTAGATAACCAGTGCAAAAATTTCGCAAATACAATGGATAGTACGGCTGGGGGGTTTGTAATAGGATGTAAGAAGAATCACCTCATTTATAAAAACTTCTCGGGTTTCAAGCTGCGTCATAATTGAGCCATCTGGCGATGTTTCGGAAGCTTGCACTGCTTCCATTGTCAAGCCTAGTGTTGTAAAAAAACGTTTTTTTTTCTGGCTTGAAAAAAAAAACATGAAAAAAACTTTGAAAAAAAACATGTTTTTTTTCTGGAACACGTTTTTTTTCACAACTACTAAATCTCAAATTTGTAAGGCAGTTATCGTTTAAAATGACTGTTTTAGAGTTTATTCTAAGTACTTATCTTAGTTTAAAATCTACTATATTTTTCTGGTTCAGTAGGAAAAAAAAATTACGAAACTATTGGCAAAATTGACTGAAATTTTCTCTATGAACGGGGATTTGCGCGAGAAGGAATCCCCATTCCCCATTGTTTGGATTGATACTTGCTATTTGAAATAGTGCTGCCAGCCCTAATAAATTACCTACAGATCTTTTAAAAAAATTAGGAATTTAAAATTTATCCAAGTTTTTTTGCCTTATTTGGCTTTCCTTATATTCGTATACTTGTTAACTCTCAGAGTATAGTGGTACTGACTAATTAAATTGTCAGTAAGGGAGCGTGCATAAACCACATAGCTCCATTTTGGCCTCCTGTGAACCCCCACGTAGCCCTATCTCTAAAATAATACCTCATTTCTCAATTTCAGTTAGATATCAAGGAAGCTAAATAACTAGTGAAAAAAATATGCTATGGAAATAATGATAATTTTGCCCTTATGGGCCGATTTCCAAAAATTTCATTTCTTAAAAAATGATGTGGCCATGGCGGAGTTCTTAATCTTTAAAATGATACTTCGTTTATCTATATCGGTTGGATATCAAGGGAGACAAATGGTTCATGACACAAAAACGCGTTGTAGAAATATTGATACTTTTGCCCTTTCAGCATCGAATTTAGAAAAATTCCTTTCTTAAAATATGATTTATAGAAATAATACCTCATTTCTCCATTTTGGTTAGATATCAAGGGAGATAAATAGCTTGTGACAAAAAAATACGTTAGGGAAATAATGATATTTTTTCTCTTCTAGGGTAGAATTCCAAAAAATTCATTTCTTAAAAAATGATGGGGCCATAGCGGAGATCTTAATATTTAAAATGACACTTCATTTATCTTTATCGGTTAGATATCAAAGGAGATAAATGACTTGTGACACAAAAATGCGTTGTAGAAATATTGATACTTTTGACTTTTAAGGGTCAAATTCCAAAAAATTCTTTTCTTAAGATATGATTTGACCAAAGCAGAAGGCTTATCTCTAAAATAATACCTCCTTTCTTTATTTCGGCTAGATATCAAGGGAGATAAATAGCTCGTGACAAAAAAATACGATATGGAAACAATGATAGATTTGCCCTTGAAAAGTCAAGTTCCGAAAAATTCTTTTCTCAAAATATGATGTGACCACGGCGGAGTCCTTAATATTTAAAATGTATCTCATTTATCTATATTGGTTAGATATCAAGGGAGATAAATGGCTTCTGACAACAAAACGCACCATAGAAATATTTTTTCCCTTTAAGAGTCGAATTCCGAAAAATTCTTGCGTTAATATATGTCGTCACCAAAGTGGAGATCTTAATCTTTGAAATGGTATTTCATTTAACCATTTCAGTCAGGTATCCAGGGAGAGAAATGGCTTGTGACACAAAAATCAGCATTTTATAAATATTGATATTTTTGCCTTTTAAAGGTAGAATTTGAAAAAAATTACTTCCTTAAAATATAAGATCAAAGCAGATACATTAATCTTTAAAATGATACCTCATTTCAGTTACGTATGAAGGGAGATAATAGCTTGTGACAAAAAAACACCAAATTATAGAAATAATATATATGAAACATATTGGCTTCATTCTTTAGTGGTTGCCTGATGATGACAACTTGTCTAAAATTGTTTTTTTTTTTTTACTTATGGCTTTACACCTGGTTGATGTCAAGGTCATTAAAGGCTGGATTGGAGTGGGGACCAGGAATGGGAAGGAAATCCCGGCATTGAATAGAGTGATTTGGGGAAACCGTGGAAAACCAGACGGGGATTCTGTCTAAACCACTGTTTCCCAACGTGGGGCCCACGCCCCACAGGGGGGCAATTTGGTTTTTTTAGGGGGACAATTTAAAAATTGACTTGATACGACTTTACTGCTTTCTCTTCGGGTTATTTAAATGCAATGCTAGATATAGGTACAAAATATAGCAAAAAAGCAAATTCTTAAAACAGTGCTGTAAATAATTATTAGATTTAGTTTCATTTGATGTTAGCAAAATATATCATCTGGATGATTTGAGTCTTCAACTTGACCTTTTTGGGATTCACTGCGTAATGTTCCGCCTGTCTCGGGAACCCGGACCTTTTAAAACGCGCCAATAACGCCATTGTTCGTGATTTTCCCATCTTCATATTTAGCCGAATCTGGATTTAGTGCAGTAAATGATTTACTGATAAAAAAAGAAATTGACTGATATAACACAACGTGGAGACTTGAGCTTACTAAATTGGAGCCTAATATAAAATTTCTATGTAGCAAGCATCAAGCACAAGGATCACACTAAATTGCCATAATAAATCTTTATTAAACATCTTTTGAATTTTAGTATTTCATTGTATGTTTTTTAATTTTACTTACTGTGTTTTATGACAATATTAAAATGTTTTCTTTCAAAAACCATCCTATATGAGTTTGTTTGATATCAAATAATTTTTTTATTAAAAATTATGTATGGGGGGCAAAAAAAATGTTAAAAGTGGGGCATGACCCAAAAAAGGTTGGGAAACACTGGTCTAAGCCAATATGGATAGGATTCCCACAGATTGATAGCTTATGGTCTATCACTCTAAGTGACCGGGGAAATGATAATCTGTTCATACCGAGAACAGACAGTGTCACAATGCATCACAGATGAACACTCCTTTATGAGATACCCACCACACACATATACTCTCCATCCTTTGGATTCTGTTTATTGTTTTTAGACTTCATAACTTTGGGGTACTTGTTTCTTGATTTTCCTGTAATATCAGCATGCACGTAAAGCATTAATGCAACCACTACAGTGAACATTAGAACCCCAATAAGCATAACAAAAATATGGAATTTGATTTAAATGTTTGTCCTTCGCTACTGTAAAACTGGCTGAATCGGAACACTTTTGAACTTCTAAGATGAAAAAAGGTTGGAGGTTTTTTAGTTTTAATTATGAATTTAGACCAGAAACTTGGGTTTTACTTTGTTAAGATTGCTTCAAGTGAAAGAATAATTCTTTGGGCACTTTTTATATTTTTTTTCCACGGTGTTCCGAATTACCCCAAACTCGTATCAACGTCTTTAGTTTTCTTTGTTTCAAACATGAAAGGGGGTCCATGATTAATTGACTTTCGGGCTCAGGTAATGAAACAAACAATGCGGCCTAACCCGAAAGTCAATTAATCATGAACAAAGACGGCAGCGGAAATCTTAGGAATGAAAGGGGGTCTTTCGGAACAAGTAGTAATTACAAGGCAGTAATTCCGACTACACAAAGTAGTTATCTGAGTCACATGCCTCTCTTTTCTTTAATTACGGAACATTTTCACTAACTTCAAAATAGGGTTCAGATCAATCATGTAATTTAAAATATTTTCAAAATGAGAAGACGTCCTGATGTTCTCAGAAGGCTGAAGTTCCTTGACAATATATTGCAAAAAGCAAAAAAAAAAACAAACAAAAAAAAACCTTCCCAGAAAATTTCCATGTCTGAGGGACACTTTTGTAGAAAACTCCTAATCTTCTGGATACAAAAACTGAGATGACATAGAATATGTATGCATTTCCCTTTTTACCTTATACTTTAGCCACTGAGTTGTCTCCTCTTGAGAAAAGTATTAGAAATCTGACAGCTTTCTGGATCTCGAAACTCAAAGTCTTTCTAAGAGCTTGTGCTAATCTATACCCTTTATCACTGTCTTGAATTTAATAATCCGAGTCATCTTGAGATGATGATTCTTTTAAAATTCATTTTTTTACTCCTCTTTGTCGTCATCTTTATCGAGTCTTCAGGCTTGCTGTAGATCAAATATCTGGTGTTCCGAATAAACCTGTGAAGCATAATTTTATGACACAACTACAGAAACAGTATTTGATGTGAAGAGTTGTAACAAGAAGTGACTACTGCTATGCCCTTTGTTGTACAGTCAAATGTCATTTGAAAAACTATTACTCTTTAGCCTGCAATATTAACAGATTTGTAACTTAAAAAAAAAAAATTAACTGCTTAATGTCTCTTAACAGTGAGGTCTTTATAGACGGGAAAGGACGGGGGGCAAGGAATGGGAAGGAATTCGGCCATGGCCTTTTGAAGGAAGCATCCCAGCATTCGCCTGGAGTGATCTGGGTAAACCATGGAAAACCCAAATCTGGATGCCTGGACAGGGATTCGAACCGCTAGAAACGCCAGAACGCTAACCGTTACACCACCAAGCTCGGTGAATTTGTAACTACAAAGTTTCGAAATAAAAAATTTTCTTGTATGTTGTGTCAACTCTTGCAGATAAGTCGGTAGTGTAGCCAACAACATAAAACTTAATTTCCCACTCCTTTATGATGTTAACTAAATGTGAAAAAAAAAATTCAAAAGAAAAAAATATTTCTGAGAATTTTCTTTTTGTATAATCGTTAAGCTTCATTCCTTATCACCCTGTTTCATAGTACCAGAAGAAAAACAAAAGGCAAACACATTACTACAAATGAAACAGCTGGAAAATGATAGTTTCAAATAAGTATTACTGTAGAGGCTTCATCAGTGAATATGAACGGACCAAGAAACAGTTTTGGCGAACATTTGCAACTTGCGACATGCTTAGCACAGTGCCGCCAATATACCTAAATGATAGGAAGCAAATTGTTAGCGTTGAAATGCAATATCAAACTGAAAATGAGAGTTTCACATGGCAGTATACTTGGACCATTGCTATTCATTATTTTAATGGTTTACTATAAGGAATTAGGGTGTTTGCAGAGGACATAATGCTATACAGGGTGTTACAAAAAGGTACGGCCAAACTTTCAGGAAACATTCCTCACACACAAACAAAGAAAATATGTTATGTGGACATGTGTCCGGAAACGCTTACTTTCCATGTTAGAGCTCATTTTATTACTTCTCTTCGAATCACATTAAACATGGAATGGAAACACACAGCAACAGAATGTACCAGCGTGACTTCAAACACTTTGTTACAGGAAATGTTCAAAATGTCCTCCGTTAGCGAGGATACATGCATCCACCCTCCGTCGCATGGAATCCCTGATGCGCTGATGCAGCCCTGGAGAATGGCGTATTGTATCACAGCCGTCCACAATATGAGCTCTAACATGGAAGTAAGCGTTTCCGGACACATGTCCACATAACATATTTTCTTTGTTTGTGTGTGAGGAATGTTTCCTGAAAGTTTGGCCGTACCTTTTTGTAACACCCTGTATAATAGGATGACAATGGGAGAAGACTAAACATCTGCAGAGTAACATCTAGTAGAGAAGGTAAATGAAGATAAATGCCAAGAAGAGTAAGCTTATTAGGTACACAGACAACAATTAACATGGTTTCCTCAAATCACTCCAGGGGAATGCTGGAATCCTTAACTTTGGTCAAAGCTTTGCTTGAATATGTTGGTGTATAATGGACCCTCATTAAGGGTATCAAATACAGGGTTGAAGGGGGTGCAAAGGAGGGCAGCCAGATTACCACAGAACACAACTGATATGATAAAGGAGCTGGGTTGGGAGTCATTGGAGGGTGAAGAGAGTGCTGGGAGTGTATAAGGCGTATATTGGCGACGAGGCCTGGATGGATATTAGTTGAAGAATTAGGAGAAGGGAAGAGATCACCATGACTTGCTTTTAGGTACGAGGCGTATTTTTTAAGTAAGAACCGTTTTGTCACACCGTGGCTGCAGCGCTACAGTCGGCGTTCCGCGCATGCACACTGCGTACCTGCATCTCTTGCCTACGCACTGACGCCATTACAGTCTAATTCTTCCTTGTTTACGTTGTTCACTGAGTGTTTAAGATGCCTCCGATAATCGTGAGTCCCGCCGACTGTGAAGTACAGGCTGTTATAAGATTTCTTTGTGCTAAAGGCCTAAAACTGATCGATATTCATCGTGAGATCTGTGCAGTTTACGGACAAAACCTTATGAGTGATGGAATAGTGAGAAAGTGGGCGAGAGCATTTAAAGATGGCCGCACAAATGTGCATGATGAACAACGGAGTGGGCGTCCTTCGGTCGTTAATGAAAGTTTGGTGCAGAAAGTGGACAATAAGGTGAGAGAAAACAGACGCTTTACGATTTCCTCCTTGTGTGATGACTTTCCTAATGTTTCTCGTAGCATTTTGTATGGCTTTGTGACCGAGCAATTGAATTACCGAAAATTGTGCTCACGTTGGGTACCGAAAATGTTAACGGATATGCACAAAACCAAACGTTTAGGCAGTGCATTGACTTTCCTTGAGCGGTACCACAACGATGGTGATGATTTCTTAAGCCAAATGTTACGGGCGATGAGACATGGGTGGCCTACGTCACACCTGAATCAAAGCAACAGTCCATGCAATGGCGGAATTCAGATTAACCCAAAAAAGTGAAGTTCAAGCAAACGATTTCTGCCCGGAAAATAGTGTGCACAGTTTTTTGGGACAGAAAAGGAGTATTGCTTGTGGAATTTCTGCCTCGTAATGAGACAATCAATGCAGCAGCTTATTGTGAGACATTGAACAATCTGTGCCGTTCAATCCAGAACAAAAGACGTGGCAAGTTGAGCAAGGGCATCGTTTTGCTGCATGACAATGCCCGTCGACATGTGGCTAATCAGACCAAAGATCTCATCACATCTTTTCGATGGGAAACTCTAGATCATCCTCTGTACAGCCCTGATCTGGCGCCCAGTGACTACCATCTGTTCCTGCACTTGAAGAAACACCTGGGCGGTCAGCGTCTTGAAGACGATAACGAAGTCGAAACAGTTGTGATGCGGTGGTTAACAAGTCAGGCGGCAGACTTCTATGAGGAGGGTTTTCAAAAACTGGTACGACGTTATGACAAGTGCCTCAATATTGAAGGGAATTATGTAGAAAAGAAGAGTAAGGTACAGACTTTCATGTAAAAATAAAATTATTGAGATATGTTTACACGTCTTTTTTAAATTTCAAAACGGTACTTACTTAAAAAACTTGCATCATATAAGTGCACAGGAAGGGAATCAAGGACTACAGAAAATTATTTAGGGAAGACATGAATAAATTACAATAACTAAAAAAAAAAGAATGTATTTGTAAGTAGAAGTGTAGGGGTGATTCCACCAACTTATTTGTTCCATCATAATTTATTTGAATTAAACTAAATCTGATGGGATTCCACGGAATTTGTTTGTCAGTGGAATTCCGCCACTGCCATATATTAGGTAGAGCTGAACTATACAATGTGGCTTCGTCTGCATTGTGGAAGTCATGAGTACTTCACTGGTGTCTTCTAAACATGTTGTCTCGGCATTCAAGAAACTTGTTTTGACTGAGGCTTGTTAGAAATTGGAAACTTGCTCTACTACGACCATTTCATGTATTGCATTTACATTTGCTGGTAACATTTTAAATGCCTTTAAAATAGGATCGGATAATATAGGAGAAGTAAGTGAATTCTGTTACTTAGGAAGCAAAATTCGAGCCGATGGCCGAAGCAGGAATGATGTTAAAAGCAGAATAGCACTAGCAAAAGGAGCCTTCATGAAAAAGAGAAACCTTTAAGTTTCAGATATTGATTTAGGAATTAGAAAGAACTTTTTAAAACTCTATGTGTGGAGCACAGCACTTTACGGTAGCGAAACATGGACTTTAGGAATACCGGAAATAAAGAAACTTGAAGATGTTTGAAATGTGGTGCTACAGAAGAATGCTGAAAATTAAGTGGACAGACAAAGTGAGAAATGAACGAGTTCTGGAAATGATGGACGAGGAAAGTAGTTTGTGGAAGAAGCTTACAGAAAGAAGAGACAGGCTGGATTGGTTAATTTGTTAGTGGAGGGAACAGAACTTTAGAGGAAGACAGAGATTAGAATATATGAAGCAGATAATTGAGGACGTGGGTTGTAAGGGGTATGTAGAGATGAAGAGGTTAGCACAGGATAGGAAGGGATGGAGGATTGCTTCAAACCAGTCGAAAGACTGACGACAGCAAAAAAACATCCAGAGATCCAACAAAGAAGTGTACAGCAAAATAGAGAAAATCACTGAAACAATCCGCAAAAGACGGGCTCGATTCTATGGCCACCTCAAACGGATGGAGGAGAACAGACTAACAAAAAAAATCTTTAACTTATTTGATTCCAGACCCAAAACTGTAATGCCCTGGTTCGTAAATATTAAAGAAGATCTTTATTTGATGGGACTAGAACCAGAAGATGCTTTCAACAGAGATGTATTTCGTAAGAAGTTAATGACAAGTGGGACAAGCCGAGACGGACACTCCAACAGAAGACGCGGTACACTCTGGACAGAGGAGCGCAAACAGGCGCATTCAAAACGAATGAAGGAGTTCTGGGCCCAAAGGAAGAAAAATCTCACTGCCAAATAAACAAAGGCTTAATGTGATCCTAGTTGGCCTCAACGAATAAATAAATATAAAACATTTCTATATCCAAAAGGAAATGAAACCCTATTGCTGCCACTTCATAGACTGTCCGATAGAACAAGTTCCTGGTTTCAAATTTGAACATATTAAATCTTTTACCCAAAATCGATTATTATATTTAAAATTTTGTAAAAATTATACTCGTGTGAGAGTACAGAAACATAAGTTTTCTTCCATATAGGACATACATGTTTACAACACATCTAATGGAAGACTTAGATGTTTTTTATTACTGGAAAATAAAGAGGTGAGCGGTCATCGAAGTTGTCAATTTTAGGCTTTTTTTTCCCCCCAGCATCTCTCTTTGAAAATTGTCCCCAATATCAACCAGAATCCTGTATTTAAATTAGGGTTACCAGAATTTTTTCTCCGAATCCAAAGACGCTTCAGAACTTTTTCACCAAAATCGGGGGACGCTTTCGGCATCTGTCGTAATGACGCGTTACATTAAAGCTTGGGTTAACTTAAAAGAAACATACCGGTAGTTATAATTTTTATATATTTTGTATTTCAAATGTGGATCACAGACAGACATGTTGCACACAGCAAGGAGACCTGATTTTCCAAAGCTGTTGTGTCCAACATGCAGTATCTTTATAATTTTCTTTTATTCCTAAGCAAGCACAAGGAATGAAGTGCGCTTCGTATCTGTAGCTTTAAATGAATGCATTAGCAAATCAGGGCTTTTAAAAAAACTCTTGCTTGATTAAAAAAAATTCTGAGGACAAGAGTAAAAATCCGAGGACATTGCGGGGACGAAATTCGTCCGCGGACAGAGAGCTAAATACGGGGACTGTCCCAGGCAAACGGGGACGTCTGGTAACCCTAGTTTAAATGACAAACACACAAAAATTACTTGCATCTAATATAATTTACGAGCAAAACAGGCAAAAGTTTGTGTTGAATTTTTTTGCAATGCATTGATGTTATTTTATCAAAAGAGCTTTTTATTTGGAATGCATTGCGTTCTAATATAACAACAATAAACTTGATTGGAAGTGAACGAGTTCAAGAGGAGCAGATTTGTAAAGCCACAGAGCGTAATTTAATATGTAAGCTAAAAATATATTTGGTTTTTATTTTTTTTATTGAAGCTTTAACACTTGTTGGCCAGTATGTCATTAAGCTCAGTTGCTAAGGCACAAGAAGGAAATTTGGCACAGTCTTTCGAAAATGATGATGCGTGACAGCATGTGCCACGAGTGATTTTGAGAAAACCAAAATATGATGACGGCATGGGGATTTGAGCCATCATGTCGCGCACAAGTGTTACTGCTTACCTACGATGCTACATGTGCAACAAGCGAAATGTCTATGGGTCATACACACTTTTTTTCTGTGTATTTTCTATTTTTCTTTCGCACTCAAGTGGATAAATGTATTTATAATGCAAGTAGAAACTTTGTCAAACCATTTACTTGTATTAATAATGTACATCTGGTATTGCTCTAATTCAATGGGAAAAATTGGGAATTTACAAACATAAATGAAATACGATTCCTGACTTCGATAATAATTTGTGGCGGTGGAGGGAATATCTTTCATCAAATATTCTTGTTGTTGAAGCAATTTGTTTTAAATATTTGTACGGTACCCATCATCAAAAATTTAATCATTTGAAGAAAAACAAACTGTTATTTCAGTGAATTTTATTAAAAATGAATCTGCAATATTATTAACACAAAATAGCAGCGAAAACAAATGCATCTATAAAATAAACATATTTTCCCCAAGTATTTTAAAAGACACAACTTTCACTACCTGCAGTTTTGATTGATTAAGGCGTACTGGAGTGTGGAAGGTTTCTTTTGTAGGCAAAAGAATAAATTACCAAGGGAAATTCTGAACAATTACCTGAAACCTTGATTACATGAAGACTGCAACATAGTCAAAAAAAGCTGAAGGAAGAAAGACAATGTTGAAATTTATCTGCAAACCATTTAATAATATCTGATGACTTATTCTGCTGGAGAAATCGCTGATTAAATGATTATGGAAAACCTAAAAACCATGTTGCTGTTGAGGTTATATTGAGTATTTTGTCACCACATGAGCGAATACGGAGGTATTGCCCATCTCCGAGACTACCTCAATAAATGTTTCACATACAGCATCTTAAATCAAGCTCAAGATAAATTTTCTCCTCTAACATGAAAGTTCATAATTCTAACACCTATCAGCTTTGATACTTGCAGCCACTACTTCCAGATTTTTAACTATTTCGGTTAAAAGACATATTCCACTATTATGAGACTTAATAATTCCTGAAATGAAGAACAGATGGTTTGTTTATGAATGAACCTCAGAGGAGGACATGGAGAAGATAAAGAGGTCAACAGGTGAAACATAATCATGACCACAGCCCTGCACTCGATTCCAGGTATACTGGAGAGTGGAAGAGTAAGAATAAATTACCAAGGGAAATTCTGAACAATCACCTGAAACCCTGAAAGCAGATAAGTAGAGAAATTGCCTCAGGGGTGCTAAATCAAATGATATTTGGGCCATACTTAAGACAAAGTTAGTGAATCAGTGCTTACAAATCAGCTAGTACGAAACAAAAATATACAAAACTCCCTGTACCAGTAAACTGAATCCACATAGAGTTAGTGTTAATATGATTATATTGTATACGAGAATAGGGGAAACTAAAGCTGCTACTTATATTTTTTTTTTTTTTGCTGTCGTCAGTCTTTCGACTGGTTTGATGCAATCCTCCATCCCTTCCTATCCTGTGCTAACCTCTTCATCTCTACATACCCCTTACAACCCACGTCCTCAATTATCTGCTTCATATATTCTGATCTCTGTCTTCCTCTACAGTTCTTACCTTCGACTGTTCCCTCCACTAACAAATTAACCAATCCAGCATGTCTCAAAATATGAGCTACCAGCCTGTCTCTTGTTCCTGTAAGCTTGTTCCATAAACTTCTTTTCTCACCCATCATTTCCAAAACGCATTCATTTCTTACTTTGTCTGTGCACCTAATTTTCAGCATTCTTCTGTAGCACCACATTTCAAATGCTTCAATTTTCTTTCTTTCCGGTATTCCTAAAGTCCATGTCTCGCTACCATAAAGTGCTGTGCTCCACACATAGAGTTTTAAAAAGTTTTTTTTTTTTTTGTAATTCCTAGATCAATATTTGAAACTAAAAGATCTCTTTTTCATGAAGGCTCTTTTTGCTAGAGCTATTCTGCTTTTAACATCATTCCTGCTTCGACCATCGATTGTAATTTTGCTTCCCAAGTAACAGAATTCACTTACTTCTCCTATTGCATCCAATTTATATTTAGTCTACTAATATTGGTATTTTTTCTGCTACATTTTATCATTTTTTCTTGCTTTGATTTGTATTCAGTTCAAAATCTTCCTTCAGTATTTTTTTCATATGATCAGTCAGTAACTTCTCAATATCCTTAGCCCTTTCTGCTAACAAGACAATGTCATCAGCAAATCATAGCATACTGATTAATTTTTTTCTCCCTGAACACTTATGCCACATGTTTTTTCTTTACTTTCTTCATTGCTTCTTCTACATCCCACATGCACAACTCAGGGGCCCCCACCAGCCTCACCTCAGGGGGCCCCTACCAGCAACACAAAACAAAGAAAAGGTTGCCCATTTGGCCTGAGGGCCCAAAATAATTTTTTTGCACTGGGGCCCTTGTTGACCCAGCTACGCCACTGCTGGAGATGAAACCTGTGTCCATTATGAAGCATCCATACACCACGTAGCTCCATTTTGGCCTCCTGTGAACCTCCCTCATCCACCCCCCTTCCCCACGTAGCCTGACGTGTTTTTTGCGTCTACTCCCCCCACCCCCTCATGTAGCTTTTCCCCCAATTGATTCCAGAAGACATTTTATAACGTTTTCACTTGTCAGACTACCATAAATTACATACAGTAGAACTCCAATTATCTGAACTCCGATTATCCGAATTGCAGATCATCCGAATCGCTTTTTTAATTAAGACGGAAACGTACTGCGATAAAGCTTCCCCTCTTTTATAAAAACCAACCCAAAGTTCAGATGACTGCAGCATTGTTTACCGAGTGGTAAGGTGAAATTTTAATCCCCGAGTGAAAAAAGCACCAAAAAATAAATAAAATAAAAAAAAACCCTGGAAAAGAAGGCATTTTCAACATACATACAATAATTAATTAAAATAGACCCTTTTTCGGGAAAAATCTGATTATCCGAATGGAGTCAGGTCCCAATTGATTCGGATAAGGAGTTCTACTGTATGTAAATAAATATACACGTGCTGTTGTGTGTTCTGTACCTCATTTTAACTGTGACAAATAATATGAATGGAAAGCTACGTGGCCTAGCTCGGAACCCCTCCCCCTCCCCCACTTAGCCCAGCATCATTATCCAGCCCCCCCCCCAGGCGGAGTCACGTAATTTATGGATGCTGCCTTAACATCTGCATAAAACAAAGAGAGCGAGCAAAGAATGGCACCATTTGACATCACCAAAATATAGGAAGGTTATGCCGACACTCTTTTGGGATGGAAAAGGTGTCCTCGTGGAGCACTATACACTGCGAGGGACCACTGTTACCAGTAACACATACATAGACCACCTCAAAAATCATCTTCAGCCTGCCATTAGAACAAAACTACGTGGATTGCCATCGATAAGTGTTGTTCTGCTGCAATGGTTGTGACAATTGCTGACATGCGGTTTAAATGTCTGCCTCGTCTACCGTGCTCACCCGACCTTGTCCCAAGTTATTTCCATATATTTGGACCCCTGAAAGAAGTACTTTCCGAGACAAAATTCCAATCCGATGACAAGGCACTCCAAGTGATAGGAGTGGTTGTGTTGTCTTTCAAAAGAATATTTTTATACAGGAATTCAGGCTCTTCAGAAGTGTTGGCTAACATGTATTGAGTGTGGAGGAGACTATATTGTAAAATGATACAGGTGACTTGTTTTGCGCACAATAAGTAAAATTAAAAAAAAAAAAATAATAATTACGATTTTTATTTCACTCTCCGTCACAACACATAATAAGTAACAAAAAGAATCAGTTTGCTGATGAGTACAAAGTAAACAGTTCAGCTGTTGACACGGTTGATTCCCCGAAGTATCTGGGGGTGATAGTACAAAGCAACATGAAATGGGACTTGCACATAAGTTCCATCGTAGGCAAGGCTAATTCTAAATTGCGATTCATAGGTCGTATTCTGAGGAATTGTAATGCTCATACAAAGGAAATACTGTATAAAACACTAGTGCGTCCGCATCTGGATTACTGTTGCGGAGTTTGGGATCCGTATCAAAAGGGCCTGATTGACTCGGTGGAGAGGGTACAGAGGAGAGCCACTCGATTCGTGACTGGTTGCTACAGCCCTTATTAAAGTGTCACAGAATTAATACTTAGTTTGGGCTGGGATCATTTGGAAGACAGACGACATCATTCGCGTTTGAATTTATTGGAGAATATGCGAAATTCTATGACCTACGAGTGCAGTGAGATACTTCTTCCACCAACCTATTTGGGTCGCAATGACCGGAGGGATAAGATTCGAGAAATAAGATGCCGTACTTATGGTTTTATGTATTCTTTCTTTACTCGCACTACTTAGGATTGGAATGCGTGGAATTAATATTGGTGCTTAGCACCCTCTGACACCCACAATGTTTGTGAATTGCAGAGTATGGATGTAGCTGTAGATAAATGGAACATATCAATCAGCTGCAAAAGTTTAAGGGTCGTGGTGACAAAAAAAAAAAAAACCCTGTATTTTTGTCACCATGACTCTGCTCATTAAAACAAAGCTATGCTATACTATACTTGTATATGCACTTATGGTAAATTCAGTTACATGTATGTTTTTGATTCACCCTACAACTTACTCCATACAAAATTAAAAATTGATAATGGCCAACTAAATCTTTTTTTTTATACACCCATCCATTGTCTCTTAAATTAATCTCTAATTTTCGAACGAACAATAATTCTAAACTTACTCAACCAAAACATTCTATGGAACACCTAATTTCTTTCATTTCCAATTACATTTTATGCATACATTCTTCCGAACATAAATATCAAGGACTTGAAAGATCCAAAATATTTCCGTTTGTTTAACAAACCTTTAAAAATTTGAATCAGGTATCCAGGATTTCAAAATTTCTTTACATAAATTTTTTTATAGCCTGATATGGACATCCCACGATTCAAAATATTTTATGCTGGATCTATAAACGCGAAGCCTCCATTAAGTAAACAAATATCTCCCATTTTCTGTTTTGATAACTGCAAAGCATATTTCTGTTTTTTTTTTTATCTATGGGAGACTGAATTCCTGTGCCTACGGATTTTAGCCATTTTGAGGGAATCTTGATACATACAAGTTTTAAATAGGATGAATGCAAAGGCACGTCAAATATTGCCACTGGCAATCCAATTTCTCTTTCACCTTCAGACTATCGTCCATATCATTTCTACTGACTAATTTCTCAGTTTTGTGAACTTTTGTGCTTTTACTGGATTTAAAAAAGTTTTCTCATCAGCATCTTCCACTGCACTTATGCAACTTCCCAACATTCTAAAGACTCTGTCTTGGTTAGGTGGCATCCATTAATTACATGAGGTGAAATGGAGGGGGGAGGGGGCGGTGAAATCTCACAAAACCTCACCAAGGGGGAGGGGGATAGTATTCCTCCCACTCTTGGAGGCATGAGACAGAAGCTACTAGGTCGATTGTAGTGGGGGGGGGGAAGTTGGTCTCGGTCTAAATCTCACTTCATTTTAGAGGGGGAGATCTCACCAGATCTCACAAAGTTTCACCAGAAAAAGGGGGGGGGGTCCAAAATTCCAAAAAAAAACCTCATGTAATTTATGGTCGACCCCTTACTAGCAATTACCTTGATGCATATGGAAAGTGAAGGTTAGCAAATACGTGGCGTATACGTAATGTAACAATTTATAGCATCTCTGACAAAGTCTGTAGCACATCAGGCAAAAGCTTAGATAGGCAAATAAATAATGCGGCATTCTTGGAAAAAATAGAGATATTAACACTGTATAACAGTTTGTGTGCACTTTTGAGAATCCTCTAATTTTATGTCGGCAGTGTCTTGAACATCAATAACGACTATGCAGTAGATGAAAATTCAAGATTTTGAATAGCCTCAGCTCAAGGAGGGGTCGAAAATTATAGACCAATTAGCTTGACATGAGTGGTATGTAAATTGATGGAGAGATTGATATGCAACACATCAGAAATATATGTGAGGAGCGTAAGTGGTTTTCAAGTAGGCAAAATGGGTTCAGGCAAGGATATTCATGTGAATCTCAGTTGGTGAGATATATGCCAGATATTTCGGATGAAATGGACAAGGGAGGCCAAATTGATAGTGTAGCACTATATCTGTCAAAGGCGTTTGACAGAGTGAGCCACAAAATGGTAGTAAATAAGGTAAAATCTATTGGAATGGATCAGAAACTGATTTTCTGGGTAGAAGAATTTTTGAAAGTTAGGGTAGGAAATGCAGTATCAAAAGAAGTGCAAGTATAAATGGGAGTGCCACAGGGTAGCGTATTGCGACCATTGCTATTCATTATTCTAATTGTTTACTATCTGAAATTAGATTGTTTGCAGATGGCATAATGCTATACAAAAGGATCAAAACAGTTGAGGATTGTAAACAGTTGCAGGACAGGACAGGATATCTAGTTGGGTTGGTAAACATGGGATGAAGATAAATGCAAAGAAGAGTCAGCTTATTAGATACACAAATAAAAAACAAAAGGTTTATTATGATTATAAGGTGGGGAAAGAATTGCTTATTGAAGATTTGAAATGTAAATATCTTGGCATTACATTTGATAACAAGCTTAACTGGGCAGGACACATTGGACAGGTGGTAGGAAAAGGTTTCAAAGTTCTGCACTTGTCGGAGAGAGTGATGAGGAGATGTACGAGAGAAGTAAATGAATTGGGTTACAAAACTTTGGTCAGACCATTGCTCGAATATGGTAGTGTAGTATGGGAACCACATTTTGACTATCAAATACAGGAGTTGGAGAAGGTGCAAAAAAGGGCTGCTAGATTTGTTTCTGGAAATTATCACAGAACGCATTCAGTGACGGATATGATAAAGGAGATGGAAAACAGGAGGGTGAAGAGGGTCATGGGAATGCACAAGGCGTATACTGTTTTTTTTTATCTGCTTAACGTCTCTCTAACAGTGAGGTTGTTAGAGATGGGAAAGGATGGGAGGGAGGGGCAAGGAATGGGAAGGAATTCGGCCATGGCCTTTTGAAGAAAGCATCCCGGCATTCGCCTGGAGTGATTTGGGGAAACCATGGAAAACCCAAATCTGGATGCCCGGACGGGGATTCGAACCACCGTCCTCCTGAATGCGAGGCCAGAATGCTAACCATTACACCATCACGCTTGGTGCGTATACTGGTGATGAGGCAAGGAAAGATATTGGAGTAGGTATGAAAAGTAATGCATGGAAGGGAAAAGATGACCAAGACCACAAGCTGGCACTCGATTTCAGGCACAAGGGTGTAGGAAGATTCTCTTTCTTAGATAAGGGTGTCAGGGATTGGAATGAGTTACCAAGAGAAATGATGAATAATTTGCAAAAAATGTTGAAAGGATTTAAAGTTAAAATTTGTAGAGGGCAAATGTAGGTGGGGGTAGAAAAGGAGAAGATGGGTGTTTAGGGAAATTGCCACAGGAGCATGCGCTCCATTGAAATTTAATTAAATATTATTATTTTGTGGCTATTTCCTATCAGCCTACAAAAAAGTGGGAAAAAATACCCTCATGTAGTCTTTAGCAGTACTGGCGAAGTGCAAATAATCATACAAAATGACATAATGTGATGAAAGTTGCAGATACAAACTCCTTATTTGCCAAAGGGCAAGTAAAGAATGGTGAAAGTTGATATTAAACATCAGCAAAAACTAGTTTCCAACAGCATATTAAAAAGTGTATAGATCATTTCTTCACTGCAATATGTAAGCCCAAAGATGTGTTTTGGGTACTTCACAGGTCTGGAATAGTTCGCAGGTCACAAATTTAGTATTGCAAAAAGTAGTAATAAACACAAAATAATAAATATGTTTTTAGTGGCTCATATGACCTGACCTGATATATTTTCAGAGTCTGATCATTTGATAAAAACCAAAAATATGTTCCATGGTGTGTAGGAGTGACAAAAAAATTGGATTTTAGTGACAAAAATGATTTTATAGGAGCAAAAAAAATGAGTTTATGGGGGTCAGCCTAATCTGGGTGAAGTACAAACTTGACCTGTATTTCATGGGTAAGGATATAAACAATTAGTGTTACTCCAAGTAAATGGTGTAGGAAGCAAATGATGAATAGTCGGAGTTTGGATAGTTGGAGTTTTACTGTACATATGTTTAAATGTAACTTTTAGCAACCAAATGTTGGTGTCTGATTTTCAATAAAACAAAGTTAATACAAAAATAAACAGAGTATAAAATAATAAATCCACATCTTACCAAAACTGGAGATAGGAAGTTCAGAATGAACCCCCCCCCCGCCCCAAAAAAAATTTTTTTTTTTTCCTCTTGCAACATCACGGTCATTAGGGGCGGGAAAGGACCAGGGGTGTCTGGGGGAATGAGGCTGGGAGGCCCATTGTAGCCTACCAACATTGGTAAGTGATGGATTGTGTTAACTATACTTTTTCTCACAAACCCCACACCCAAAACCAAAATCACTTAAAAAAAAAAAAAAAAAATCACAAAACGAAATATTTCTAACTTCTTCTAGTGTATATTCAAGCACAAGTAAGATTAATACACGTGAGAATGGTAGACAAATATTCACACATTGCAAATAACTTATTTCACTAGTTTTATCTTCAGTTGCCAGAGAACAGCGGCGATTCAGAATTTTTTTGTGACCTTTTCAGATCATTTGACTGAAGTCCATTAAAATTAAGACATAAAATAAACTGGGCACCTAATTCTTTTTCAAATCTGTCTGATCCTAGGATCTTAAACAATCAGTTAAATCAAACAAATTTCCTCGTGTGTGTGTGTGTGTGTGTGTGTGTGTGTTTAACCAGACTATCAGATGAAATTGAAGAATCTCCTTTACAGACAACATTAATTAGAAAGAAACCTTGTGGAATTAATTCCACCACGTAGTTTCAAATCGAAATAATCAAACAGCATTTTAGGTGTGGTTAGGCCATTGTTTTATCATGTACTTACTGAAACTTTCTACCATTTAGCATGTCTTTTCCTGTTTCAACTGCTATAATTTTATATGAGACTTCTAGAAAGAGAAAAAACACTTAACATGACATAAGCAAAAACTAAACCAAAGCTTAAAGGACAAGTTTGTTTGACTTATAAGTTAATAAATATTCCAGACAGTTTATCATTCAATATATTATTACCTCCAACTAGTAGTTGTTTTTTTAACTGAACATATTTGTGGAAGCATTTTGGTTAAATTGTCAAACCTGTTTCCTGACAGAACCAGAATATTTTTTTTTTTTTTACATGAATATGATTAGCGTATTTACATGCACTAGGTAGGACGTACCGTTGTAGAAACTTGTGCAGCGAAATAATGTTCCTAAAAATTGACACAGTTTTATCAAACTCTATTCGGTGCTCTTCGTCGAAAGCATGCTCGGCTATCGCAGACTTCCACACTTGCATCAGCCGTAGGTAACGTTTGTTCTCGGTAAGACGTTCAGCGATCGTTCTGAGGTTCTAACCGATGTAAAACTTGCCGCATTCATGTAGTATGGAATAAATTCCAGGAATTCTTAGGCCTAAATCATCCTTAAACGAGCGCAACCTATCGTGTACCTTGGCGCGCAGCCGGAAAATGCTTTTTATACCATTCCGCGTCAGGAGTCCTCCAATTTCTACCGACGTGTTGCTACCATATGGAAGAAAGGCAGAGTTTTCGAGGCGTCATCTTGTTCAGTCGGTGGTCTTGGTTGCATCTGAATAAAAGTACATACTTTGACAGTAAATTTGGCTGCCGCTGAAAAATTCTATCACTCTTAATTTGAAAAATCTGACATCAATGTCATCCCAGAAAACAGTAATGTAATACTGGCAAGCCAATATTGCGTTACTGTTTCTTAGGATGACATTTATATCAGATTGTGCAAAATAAGGGCGATAGAATTTTTCAGCGGTGGCTAAATTTACTGTCAAAGTGTGTACATTCTATCTGTTGCCGAAGTAGCTGTTCTGTTCGAAGATAGTCCTAAGAGGTTTCAAATCCATCGGTAGGCTCTAACGATTGGAAAAGGCTCTCGCTCTGCGCGCAGTATAGAGTTTGTGTTGAGCCGGGTGATTGTAACTGACAGCACTCAAGTAGCACAAACGACACCTAAGGCCGATGCAAGTGGAAAAGTCTGCGATAGCCGAGCATGCTTTTGACAGAGAGAACCAGATAGAGTTTGATAAACTGTGGTGCTGTCCGGGGTCTCTGTCATTAGCGAGGCATTGGGAATACTGTTGAATGCCATCATCAATAAGGCCAGTGGTCACCACCCGAGCGAAGCCTGGAGACCAATTACTAGGGATCTCCGACTCGAATGAAGTAAATCTTCGCAACAAGGCGTAACAGATGCAAATGACACCACAGATTAATTTGCCAGCATTTTTGGCTACCTGGCACGGCTCCGTATACAGTCCGCAACATTGATAACCACAGTTGGCAGATCGTGCATTCCGGTTCTACCGCAGCCTAGCAACCGCCAGTAGATGCGGTCATTGTAATACCAAAACGATGCTTGGGGGTTTATGCAGCATTCGCAATAGCTTGTTCGTGATGGTTGGTACCTTTAAAGTATGCTTGCATAGGTTCTTTATACGGTCGCCAATCCCCTGTAATTACCCCAAGACATAAAGCTTTACAGAGTAAAACAAAGTTTTTGCTTAAACAAAGATATATTCTTGAATTTTACGTAGTACAAGTTGAGGTACCAGAAAGATAAGACATCAGAATTATCGTCTCCTTGGATTAGGTTGCAGGTTGACGTCACTCACTCTCACTGATTGGCAATCTTTCAGAAAATTCCCCCAAAATTCGTAAGATCATCCCATGGCATCCCGGAATAGCGTAAGAGTCCACTGTCTGACCGTTAATGTAAAGTTTATAATAACTTGAAATTTTCTAAGCTCCCCGTTTCACCACTACTAAAATCTCCAAAGCCCACAGCCTCATAGTTCGCTGCCCATCACGGAGCTCTTTCATCTAGACAGCCTGCTTGAAAAACTATTTCCAACTGCTTGCACTGGTCAGCTTTTTACAGGCTAGGCTTATCTTCCGCCAAACTGCCGCAGAACAACTGTTTTCCCGTGGGGAAACCATTCTTTAGTGAATTAGAAAAAGCCCCCCCCCCCCCACTCCTGTGGAACACTAATTTTACTCAGATTTTCCCGAAATTTCAATATGTTACAGCCTAATTTATTCAGAATCTTTTTGGTCATGACAACTTTTCTTGTAATTATTCTCGCTTAAGAGTTATTAATTTATAAAAGTCACACATGGTGATCCTATCACGTTTTTCTTACTAAGAAAGCGGAGAATGACAATCACTTTAAGGTGGTTTTTGTGTGCTTTTAAAATTTATTTAAGGAGATATTTCAAATCAAAATAAGTCGATGTTTTTAGAAAAAAAAGAGCTAGAAAGAGAAAAATTCAGTTAATAACAAACATATAACAGTTCCGAGGTAACTTATGAACATTTAAAGTAAGAAAAACAAAGTTTTAGTGTTGACATGTGTCTGCATCACCATGTGTGACTTTTATAAATTAATAACTCTTAATCATACAAGAAAAGTTGTCATGACCAAAAAGATTCTGAATAAATTAGGCTGTAACATATTAAAATTGCGGGAAAATCCGAGTAAAATTTGTGTTCCACAGGAGTGGGGGGGGGGGCTTTTTTAATTCATTAAAGAATAGTGTTTCCCTTACTCGTTTTTCTTACTTTAAATTTCAAGTTACCTCTGAACGGTTATATGTTTGTTATTAACTGAATTTCTCTCTTTCTAGCTCTTTTTTCTTTCTTTCTAAAAACATCAAATTATTTTGATTTGAAATATCTCCTTATATAAATTTTAAAAAGCACACAAAAACCACCTTAAAGTGATTGTCATTCTCTGCTTTCTTAGTGGAAATGAATGCAACAAAATTCATCACGACTGAAAAAACAACCTTATTTGAATCTCATGTCTTTTATGAAAATTGTTTAGAGTCAATCTAAAAAGTTATAAAAGTTCTTTACTATACAATTATATGAGATTTACCCCCTTCTAATTGGTTTTAGCCAGAAAATGTACTTGTTCTGAGATGAAAAGTGCTTTACTATTGAAAATGATTATGAAAGTTATTCGCTATAAGCATAATATGTAATAGGCCTCCTGTGAATGGTTTAGATAAGATAATAGATATATGACATCATCTTTGTCAAGCTTCTGCAAGTGTCGGTAGGCGAGGTCTGCTTTTCGCTGAGCTGTTAAGCCAGTCTAGGTTGTGATTTTCAGCTGTCTTCATATGAAGCTGTACACCTAATGAAGACATCACAGCCAGCTGTCTAAACGTTGTCAACACTATCCAGCCGAACTACTGTGAATAACTCGTTTCAATAGAAGCATTTATAAAACTTTTAAGCATTTAAGAGTGTTAAAATAAAACAAGTCCAAACAGAACTACATTTTGCCGATTATTTATTTATGCTTCTAACTTTACCGCTTGCCCACAACTAGGTCATTAGGGGTGTGGAGGGTATGGGGGACAAGAAATGCAGAAGAGTTTGGGGATGGCCTTTTGAAGAAACCATCCTGGCATTCACCTAGAGTGCTTTCAGAAAACCGTGGGAACCAGAAATCTGGAAGGGGATTTGAACCGTGTCCTCCGTAATTCATTACCGCTCCCTCACCACGCTTGGTAACTGTACAAATCCTTCCTCTGATGCTGCGCAAATTACAATTAAAAAATTAGAGCTTTATGTCACATTGTTTAAAAGATTATTAACAACCAGGAGAACAACACAGACATGCAATGAAAATATATCAGCCGTGGCATTACGAAGACGTTAAACAGTTATTTTGAGAAATCCTTCAAAATTGAAATCGTATGCTCGGATGTGTGTTTGAACCCAGTTACTCCCAAATGCCTGCCCCATATGTTTCCTTCCATGGCAGATACTGTAGGTTTGTTGAAAGTAGTTACTTGGAATATTGCTATCTGAACCCAGATTTTTATTTTATTTTTAAATATTCACCAACTTTTCAGACAGACTTCAAAGACGTAAAAAGTACAGATATGATATAAAACTATTAAAGAATGTTTGGTTAATTTCATGAGTGACTTACCTTGGGCGATTTTGGCCATTGTCACCTCCAGTTCAATGTGGACAGATCTTAGAATACGACAATATTCATCTCGGCTCGAACAATACGTTCAATGACGTAGGATGTTTATTAGTATGCCATCCCCGTATCTTCTTTAATTACGTGGCAGCCAATGTGCCTGACATGTAATGTTTGGTTTACAAGTAGAAATGCTTTGTAACATAATACAATAATAAGTTCTTACCTGCACATACATGGGCCCACTTGAGCCAAACTATGAATTATTCAAGGTCAGTTTATAACAGCGGCGCAAATTATACAAGACAATGCTATGGGCACACACAAATACTATGCTTAGTTGCCAGCAACTTTTAGAGGAATGTGTTCTGGTCAGATGGATATATATTAATCCGAGTTTGCCAATTACTAAAACCGATTAAATAATATGACATGCAAATGGTATATGAAAAATGGCCAAGCAAGAATTTTGTGCAGCAAGTTACCATTTTTATCATGCTGTATCAGCTTCATCTGGGTGTAGCATGTCCAAAATCTTGCATTTGACATTTCAACAACTTCCCAGAGTTAGTTTGACTTAAAACTTAACATAAATCTTGCTGCCACTGACAATAATTAATCAATTAATTAGGGGAAATTAAATTACTTCTCACTGTCAAAGTATTTATCAGGGTAATGTATGCCAAAATCCAGTCCATTACGCCATCAAATTTGTTGACGCCTACATTTGCGAAGATACGTGGTTGATACGACGAAATAAATACTACGACTGGCAATATTACAGCGATTAATTTGCTGACAGTAACGCTGCTTGCATATTTCGTAAATCTGATCGAGTATTACTACGTCAACTCTTAACTGTGTTAGCCACTCAGAATTGTGTTATGTGTGTGAGTTTGTAGAATCTATTTATATAACAGTTTTTGTTTTAGTTAAAAAAATTATGGCAAATGTAAATATGCACCTTCAAAATTAGAATGGTCCTTATGCGATTCACTAACCGTAAAACTACTGCAATGGCGATATAACCACAAGTGACCATGTAAAAATGAACGCACTGGTGTTGTAGCTACTCCACAAGTCACTGAAACAATTCTTCGTATGTTCATGCATGATGGAAGAGTCCAGATATTTGAATTTGCTGAGGCCGTGGGTATATCAAATGACTGTTCGTGATATTCTGAATGAGCATTGGTGTAAAAGGAAACTATATGTAACATGACTGCATCATTTGTTTACAATGGATCAAAAGTGTAAATTTGCATCGGTGAAAGGGCAGTATTAAGAGATGTCTGAACAGAACGTGAGGAAGGATAGGGAAAGTAACCCACCACTTACCACAGACAAAAACATTCATACACTTTACAATATTCTGGTATTAAACCTTATTCATTTTGATAAGATTGGGGCATATGGCAACAGGGAAGTTCATACATCACGGCTAATAGCACAACTGACCGTGGTGAATAAACCCTCTCCCCTACTAAATGGCCCTATCTTACCAGCATGAAGTAGGCTTTAATAATGTTATGCGTGTTCATCTGGTCCTTCTGCCATAATCTGTAGTAAGTGGTGGGTTAATTTTCCTACCTGGCAATCATACAGTTGCCATTGACCAGCAGAATACAGAGTAATTTTTTATACATGAATTCATTACTGTGTGGCATGAAATAAAATCAAAACTTGGCACCAAAGATTACGGCCACCGTATTTTATGATTCAGTCAGAGGATTCTGTAGCCAAAACGTACAATTTCAACGTCATCAACGTGATGCCATGTCTTAGGAAGTGTTCATAAACTACAGTCCCTGGCCATATTATTAGACGCACTGCAAATCTTTAGTATTATTTGTAATAATTACGTATTGCGTACTATTTCTCATGCAATTAATCATAAAATTTATTACAGTTATTTAGGGCACTTATTTCATTGTTGAATTTTATGTCTATTGTTGCTATTTGACATTGGATTGTTGACTTATTGTGGCTATCAGTGTGCATAGTACAGTGTACAGGTACAGGCCTGTTCAGTGGCGTTCTCGCGTGTAACTGCTCTGTTTCTTTGTTCACTTTTATTATCATTTGTGTAATATCAACATCACAAGTGTTTGTTTAATAACCAGATATTACTGATTGTGACCTTTAAAAATGGGTAAAAGAGGAGATATTACACCACGTAAAAAAGCAGAAGTCAAAGCCCCCGTTAGTACAAAAATGTATTCCAATTGGGAAATTTCACGAAGGTTGAAATTATCCAACGCTAGCGTGAGGCGCCTAAAGAAGAAAATTGATTCAGGTGAAGAATTGAGCCCCAGAAGGAAGAATAAATGTGGAAGAAAGCCAATTTTCACCCCAAGGTCAGAAAGATTTCTCAAAAGAATTTGTCTAGAAAACAGATTTGCAACAACGAAACAGATAAAATCTCAACTGGAAGAGGCTAATGTGAATGTATCTGAACGCACTGTTCGCAGAAAGTTGAAGGATATTGATTTCAAGGCTTGTCAACCTGCTAGAAAACCCAAGTTAACAGCCGCAATGAAAGCAAAACGTCTGAAGTGGGCTAAACAGTGGTGTGATAAGGATGTGGACTTCTGGAGATCAGTAATTCAACTTTAAAATTATTATTTACGATATGATAGATGCTATGTACATTTATTCATAATATATTAATTAAGTTTCTTGATTTTTACAGGCATGCTTCAGCGATGAAAGCACTTTTGAAATTTTAAGTAACAAATGTCAGCATGTGCGCCATCGAAGAGGAGAAAAATTCCATCCCGACTGCATTATTCAGACCATAAAACACCCAACAAAGGTGATGATTTGGTCTGTCATCAGTGGCAAGGGTACAGGACGTCTTTATGTGGTTAAAGGCATAATGAGGCAAGACCAATACAAAGAAGTCTTACAAAAACGGTAATACCGCAGGTCAGAGAATGGTTCCCGAATGTGGAACCATTTATATTTATGCCGGATGGTGATCCCTGTCACACAGCCAGGTCGGTAAAAACCTTTCTGAAGGAACAAAATATCCCTCTGTTGGACTAGCCAGGTAACAATCCCGACATGAACCCCATAGAAAATGTATGGGAACTCATGAAGAGGGAGATGGAAAAAGATGTCATCACGACAAAAACGCAGCTCTTGGAGAAAATCATCCATGTGTGGTATCATCATCCACAAATGCAGGACACTGTACAATCCTGCATCAACAGCATGCCGCGTCATATTAAGGCTCTCATAGCTGCGAAAGGTGGCTCAATACGAAATTAAAACTAATGTTTTCATTTTCACAATATTTTAATATTTTGTTGTGATTATTTGAAATAAAATATTTTCAACAAATAATGTGTTTTATTTATTTGTTATATCACCTGTGTCATGAAGCAGACTACACATAAAAAATTTATTGAAATTTATGTATTAAAAAACTTATTTTGTTAGCCACAAGTCAAAATTTGCATAAAAACTGTAGTGCGTCTAATAAATTGGCCAGGGACTGTATGTAGTTCCGTATTGGCCTCCCGTGAATCCCCCCCCCCCCCAGGTAGTCCGATATGGCTTTTGGCTCTAACTCCCTCCCCCGATGTATCTTTTTTTCCCCTCTTGATTACAGAAGACATTTTTTTACTGTTTTCCCTTATCAGAGTATTCCAAAATAACATATAATTAAATGAAGCAAATAAATATGAATGGAAAGCTATGTGGCCTGGCTCAGAAATCATCCCCCACCCCCCGTAGTGCAGGGTAGCTTTCCAGCCCCCCCCCCATACCGAGCCACATAGTTCATGGATGCTCCCTTAGATAGAATTTCCGACATTTCGGAAGACGTGCTTCGGCCTTTTTCTAGGGCAGAAGTACACATGAATCTGTTTCACATGCTCTATTACGCACAACTAACTTACCACATGTGAATGTTCTGTGTTCAAGAAGGTTCTGCTGGTTTGGCCAATCAGGAGAGTGCAGCTGGGATGTGCCTCGTGCTTGTGTAGCTTCCTGGATGCGGTGTCGGATCTCTTTGTGGCATCACGAAGCTTCAAATGGGTGTGATGTTATAATGTATTTATTAATCTCTAGCACCTCTTTTATCCACCTCCACCATCCCTCAACTTCAAAATCAAGTTTAGTATTTTGTAAGTCAAAGTCATGACCGGTCAACGTCAGCGATTCATACTAGGGCAAGAAATCACCCAGACAGCATGGAAACTGTAATGTTTGTTTCACAATTTTCGCAGAACGCTTGAAGAAGGGCAAAATAAATGACAGTGTACATTACAAATCCTTCCCAGTCATTTAAATAATGAAATGAAATAAAACTTACCATACTTGTGGAGAACCTTTTGAACATGACAATGCACCAGCTCAAATTTTAGAAATTGCAGCTACTAAAAAATTGTTCTAATGTACGCTATGAGTGATTCTGCATATTCCTACACATCCTGAGAATATTATATTTTCGAACTTCAAAATATTGCACGGAAAGAAATTTCCATCAAACGGCGAGGCGAATGCAGCAACGAGGCCTATTTTGCAGAGTTGGGCAATTTGTGCTATATGTAAGGGATTGGAGAATTCCAGAACCATTGGAGGAAGTGGATGGAGCTAAAGAAAGTTAGGCTGGGAGCAGGGGACTGTTTGTCAGAACATCATCACAAACTTAATTAACAATTGGAAAGGTCAAAGGTTAAACAGGAATGGATCATGCAAAATTATGGATGGTTAAGAGATTTAAAGATTAAAAAAACAAAAACAAAAAACTGTTGCTGTTAATGCCACAACTTTAACACCTGCTTTATCATCCTGTTTCTAGCTGCTATGAACTATGGCTATAGTAAGAAATCGCAAGTCCCATCCAGGTGAATTCTAAGTATTTCCTTATTTATCTCTTCCACAATAATCCACTTTTTGTTCACTTTACCACAGAAGAAACCATCACGTACTACAGTTAATTACAATATTTCAGTTATTATTATTATTATTCCTCAAAAGTTTAGTCCTAGAACTATTTAGTTTGGCCCCATTGTCTCCTTTATTCCTGGTTTCTACTTGGTAAATGCAATGTTCCACTGACAACAGGTTTATAACAAAAAATTTCACTGCACTACAAACCACTGTGCCTGTTCTGAATCTGCCTGCGGTAAGTGATGGTTCCTTTCATGTATCCTGTTTGAATTATTTTTTTTAAATTCAGTTTTTGTTTCATAACTGTACAGTACACAGATTCTAAAAAGAAATTTAAGTATTTCTGAAAAGTGGATATCATTTTAAAAGTGAAATTATTTTAACCTAATACGCGAGAGCTTCTGTAGCACATGCTAAGAGATAATTGCAATATTTTTTTATAATAGTCCATCACACATCAGATGTACAAAACAATATCTCTCGCATTGACACACACAACTTTCTTTTTGTAGTAAATGATTGTTTGGAAAGGTCACAGGTTAAACAGGAATGGATCATGCAAAATATTGGATGGTGCAGAGAATTAAAGGTTTAAAAAACTAAAAATAAAAAACCAAATACAAACCTATGTAAACCAGAATTCTGCACTTCTTAACGATTATATCAATTTATTTGTGTTAACAACATTCTCTATAAATATTTGGCTAATAATAATGTTGGCAAAGAATACATTCACAGGCAGTTTAAATCAGTACCGTGATCCGACAAGTAACATTACACGTTCAGAGCGCGCGTACGACCATTCTGATACACTCGTCCCTTATCCTGCACGGAGAAATACGGGATCCCACTTGACACAAAAATTAAAAAAAAAAAAAATATCCAATTTAAACCGCCGAGTTGTCGAATTCTGTCGCCCCACCGAGCGCGAGACACGGCGGTAATACTGTTCGGCGGCTCAAATTACATTCCGCAGGGCAAAAAAGAGGAAGAAACGGAAACTGATCCCTCTCCGGGAATGTGAAGTGACCGTACCGCGGGGAGCTCGGAGAGCGAACAATACAGACTGTCACGTCAAAACAATTCCAAAAAGAAACAGAAAAAATGAAGAAAAGAAAGGCAAAATGCACATCAAAAAATCTCGGCAGCCGCCGGTGGGAGGCGACTCAGACGCCGTCCCCGAAGTCGCGCTCGCCGACGTTGACGCGGTCCTGGGCGGCCGTCACGCTGAAGCCCAGGATGCGGCTGTCCACTTTGAACATGCGGCTCTTCTTCGCCTTCTTGCCTTTGCCCTGCAATATGATTTGCTTACATTACAATAATAATAATAATAAAAGATGCATAATGGAAACAAAGAAACTACCACTGGGCATTAAAACTAGGTATGATAGGATAAGAAAAATAACCCATCACTTACCACAGATGAAGGCAGGGGGGGCGAGATGGACATGTAAAAAATACAAGAACAAACACAAATCGCACAATATTTCGGTGAGTAACCTTAGTCACAGGAGAGGCCAGATGTATGGTGGGGGAGAGGGGGGGGGCAAGAGGTGATTACAACCAGACCTGCCACATGAACAAAACAAAGGCAGAAACACGGGGTGGGGGTGGAAGTATCGGGAGTGGGGGGGGGGGGGGGATGAGTACACTATTATTCTCGACCGCCGCTCAAAAATTATCTTGCACAATCCTACATCAGTGTCATCCCAGGAAACAATAAGGCGTTACTGTTTCCTGGGATGACATTGATGTAGGATTGTGTAAGATAAGAGTGATAGAATTTTTCAGCAGCGGCCAAGAATAATGATAAAGTGTGTACATTGCGAGGCAACATGCATGCCTCCTGCAATATATGTTGCTGTGATGGAACGTTTTTCTTCCATCACTTTTCTCCAAACGACTCCTTTAGCCTCAGCGTCTTTCTTCACTTGGTTCGTCCATCTTGCCCGAGGTCTTCCAACTGGTCTCCTTCCCTTCCCACTGTTCAGCAGTGCTACTTTCAGCATCTTCCACTATAACATGCCCCAGCCACTGCAGTATTTTCCTTATTAACATCTCCTCTATTGCTTCCACTTGTAGTCTCTCGCTGATGTTTTCGTATATAATTTTGTCTTTCCTCGTCACATTCTCTATCCTCCTCAGAAACCTCATCTATGCTGCCTACAATCTGATAAAATTTTGGTCTAAGTCCATTTTTTTTACTGTTTAACGTCTCTTAACAGCGAGGTCTTTAGAGACGGGAAAGGATGAGGGCAAGGAATGGGAAGGAATTCGGCCATGGCCTTTTGAAGGAAGCATCCCGGCATTTGCCTGGAGTGATTTGGGAAACCATTGAAAACCCAAATCTGGATGCCCGAGCGGGGATTCGAACCGCCATCCTCCCGAATCCGAGGCTAGAACGCTAACCGTTATACCACCACGCTCGGCGAAAGTCCACGTTTCAGAACCGTAAGTCGGTATGGGATGGTAATATACTTTATAGAGCAGAATTTTGGCATCCTTCCCTATGTTCCACCTCCAGATTACATCCTTTATCTGCTGATAGAAATGTCCACTCTTCTTTACTCTTTGACTTATTTCTTCCTCCATCTTTCTATTGGTAGATTGGTAGTTACCTTGCTTCCCAGATACACAAATTATTCTACCCGTTCCAATTTTCAATATGACATCTTATTAGGTGTAAAGGTTGGCAAGACACGCGAAGAGAGAAGGAGCATCTTTGGAACAACGGAGCTTAGAACAGAGAGCAGTTTATGGCAGGGCGTGAAAAATAGCAGAAGTAATGACTGAATCTAATTTAATCTACACGGAAACTTTAAATGGTATTGAAGTAAAGTTTAATGTTTCATGATCCAGCAGTAAAAGAATTTATAGTAAAAAGAAGATAAACAACTCCAGTGAGATTTTCGTATTTTGTGGAAATTTATCAATATAACCACATAACATGCACAGTGGAATTATTATAGCGAAGATTCTGTAAGAGAATGTCGCTAGTAATAAAACATAAGTCTCGTGGATACTGTCAATAGTTTGTAAACTCTCTGGAGGATGATTCCTAAGACTTCCGCAGCAGTCTTTGTTCACGATTAATGGCTTTAATGGTTATGCCGCATTGTTTATTGAAAGACCTGGGCTTTCGGCTGGTATCCTACAGCCTTCTTCGGAGATACTGTTTATGTTGATGTTGACATAGCAACAGTCGCCAAGCATCGCAGAGTAATTACTATCTTCGTTGATGTTGTGAAAGAAGTAGCAGAAATTTTAAGAAATATGAATCACATCTTTACCCTGCGATGCTTGGCGACTGTTGCTATGTCAACATCAATACAAACAGTATCTCTGAAGGAGGCTGGAGTATAACAGCCGAAAACTCAGGTATTTCAATAAACAACGCGGCATAACCCGAAAAGCTATTAATCGCTGGAGGATGTCGGGTCATAGTATAAAATGCATACATTTGGTCTGACACGCTTTGGTTTACTTCCAGAGAAGAACTGTTCTGTAATACATTGTATTTATCAGATCACACGGATCCTGTAAATATGGAGTTCTGCCCTAGAAGGACGTCAGCTGAAATATTCACTTCTTATAACTGAACAGCCTAGTAACTATCCTAGCCATTCTGAACGTGACAGAACAATGATTGGCAGAATGAAAGTCAAAATTCAACCAATGTTTAAGAAAATTTAAAACACATCACTTACCATAGCAGACTGCATAGCACATGTAAAAAGACATAAATACGTAAAATTTTCCAAGCAGTCTGTTGATATGACCAACATATATAATCAACTGGCAGGCATAAAAAAAAAAAAAAAAAAAAAAAAAAAAAAAAAAAAAAAAAAAAATTGTGGGGGGGGGGGGAGGGGAAGGGAGGGGCAACAGAGTTTCGCAACTGTCAGACAGTTGTAAACAATTCGGATGTTCTGCAGCTACTTGGAGATGTATCAAGGCTTCCCATCTTGAATGGAAAACTTGTGACTTGTTGCTCAGCAGTTCACAGTCTTGATGTGTTGTTTGGAATGGAAATTTCAGACACATCTCGCCGTAAGTTTTAGTCGCCAACCTCTGTTTTTATTAAAAACTGCTTAGTTATTTTTAATGATTTGGCAAACATCTTTGTGATTTTTTCCCTTAATCATCCAAAGAAAATCTTCAAAATCACTTGATGTCAATCGCATGAAATTTCAGAATCTGAATTTATCCACGAGATGGTTACCATAATGCAGGTTCCTCTGATAAAACCTCTCATGGGCACCAATGCCTCACTTTTCTGTGCT
Source organism: Vandiemenella viatica (assembly GCA_031002005.1). Classification (NCBI taxonomy): domain Eukaryota; kingdom Metazoa; phylum Arthropoda; class Insecta; order Orthoptera; family Morabidae; genus Vandiemenella; species Vandiemenella viatica. The sequence continues at coordinate 3,787,780 of JARYHS010006518.1, forward strand.
GAGCTTAAAAATGATGACTTAAGTAGTTATCAAGCCACAGGTAGCAATCTATCTGGCCGTAACGAAGAATTATCCAATTTTGACTTATGACACATGTATAGATGTTGATCTGGGTAAAAGTCTACTAACCGTTTTTCAACTTGTTCCCAATAGTTTTCAATTGCCAATAGGCAGGTGCTCAATTTTGTGGACCAGAGATAATGTGACGAATGGTGGTAAATGGAAGTATTCAGTTTACACATTGAACTAAGAAATCTGTTAAGTCACATTGGGAAAGTAATAGCAAACCACCAAACTACTTAGGTCAATGAAAGTGGGTGGCTTTAGACCAAGGCCCGCAAGATTAATCACACAAAATATATTTATTTTATTAAGGCCAAAGAAGTGAAAACCAATGTATTAAATACGTTATTTGTAACTCCATATTTTCAAAATTTATTTCATTTTTATGAATCATTTTTAGTGTTATATAGTTCTTTAAAATGTGTGTTTAGAATCATTATTATTACTAGACGACCCGTGCGAAAATTTCGCGAATAAAATGCGATGAATAGTGAGGCTGAATGCTTGTAATATAATGAAAAGTAGAACCGTACTTTTGTAGCAAATATATATATATATATATATATATATTAAGTGTAATAGGTACACATCGAAATACTCGCAACATATTACGAAAAAGTTGGGAAAATTTAAAAAACACTGTATTTATGACAAACTATCACTGACCTTAACAGTATAAAACCAACCTGAACAAAATGCACACAACATACTCTGAAATATTAGTTGCTGTGCGAATAAAATGTTTACATCGGAATTGTATAGCAAAACGACAGTGTTTCCGTAACAGAAAAAAAAAAAAAAACCAAAAGCTACTTATTGAATAAAAATAGTTTATTAACATCTCTGTGATAACCACTGCTGCAATCTAGGGACTTGGCTCTGAACAGTCTCATACGCGATACCACTTCAAGCATCGAACTCCGAAAAATTCTTTCTTAATTTATGATTAATTTTTAAAACGATATGTCATTTATCGATTTCGGCTAGGTATAGAAGATGATAAATGACTTTTAACTAAAAAAAACAAAAAAACACGTTGTATAAATAATATTGTTACTTTTGCCCTTTAAGGGTCGAATTCCAAAAAATTTAATTAAAAAATATGGTGTGACCAAAGCAGCCTTGGTCTATAAAATGATAACTCCTTTATCGATTTCGGTTAGTTATCAAGAGAGGTAAAAAAAAAAAAAGTTTTGAGAAATGATGATATTTTTGCCCCTTAAGGGTTGAATTTAGAGAAAGTTTTTTCTTAAACTATGATGTGACCATAGCAGATAATTTAATATTTATTGATTTCGGTTAGGTATCAGGGGAAATAAATAGCTGGTGACAGAAAAATGCGTTGTAAAAATATTTATATTTTTGCCCTCTAAGGTTAGAATTTTTAAAAATTTCTTGCTTAAAATGTGGTAACGGAACCGAAGACATTATGAAGACCTCAATATTTTAAGTGATACCTCGTTTATCAATTTTGTTTAATTGTCAAGGGAGATAAATGGCTTGAGATACAAAAAACGCATTTTAGAAAAATTGACATTTTTGGCCTTTAAGGGTTGAATTACGAAAAATTACTTTCTTAAAATATAATGTTACCACGGCGGATATCTTATTCTTTAATATGATACTTCATTTACCTATATCAGTTAGATATTAAGGGAGATAAATCGCTCGTGACACAAAAATACGTTATAGAAAAATTTATACTTTTTCCCTTTAAGGGTTGAATTCCAAAAACATTCTTTCTAAAAATATGATGCCACAAAGCTGAGACATTACTCCTCATAAACCTACCTCATTAATTGATTTTGTTTAGATATCCAGGGAGATAAATGGCTTGAGATACAATATACGAATTTTAGAAAAATTGACATTTTTGCCCTTTAAGGGTCGAATTATGAAAAATTCCTTTCATAAAATATAATGTTACCATGGCGAAGACCTTATTCTTTAATATGATACCTGATTTATCTATATTGGTCAGATATTAAGTGAGATAAATCGCTCGTGACATAATAACGAATTGCAAAAATATTGATACTTTTGCCCTTTAAGTGTAGAATTCCGAACAATTTCTGTCTTAATATATGACGTCACTAAAGCGGAGATCTTAACCTTTAAAATGATACTACATTAAATGATTTCAGATAGGTATCCAGGGAGATAAATGAGTTGTAACACAGGAAACAGTATTTAGAAAAATTGACATTTTTGCCCTTTAACCCTTTGACTGCTGTTGACGTCTATACACGTCATGCTGCCTGCGGGCCCCGAGTGCTGATGACGGGTATAGCCGCAGCCGTCGGATTTCCCCTGAGTGCTGATGACGAGATAAGCCGCACCCGCCTGCCGCTACCTGTGTGCTGATGACGAATATAGACGCGCCGCTACCCGAGTCGTACAGCGGACTTCTCGCCACATTTCTCAATAGCCTTTCGCAGTTTTGGTCGCTAGCTTATTGTACGAATGTTTGTCTGCTGGGAGCCTAGGCTTCGCTCTACAGTTCACTGTCCAACAAAAATTAAATCAGTGTTCTTTGTGTCCTGTATTTTATAAAGAAAATTGAAAGACGTCGTTGGTGCATTGAGGAATAAATCATGGAGATTCTTACGATGAGCGACACTGAGGATGAACTACTTCATTTTGATGGAAGTGATAGCTTTTCCACAAAATCGGAAAGCTGTAATCCTAAAACATACTCGTCAGGAGGGGTGACAATGCAGTCTCATGTTTCAACAAGTTAGCTGTTCTGAAGAATCAGAAAGTGATAGTGAAACGGCTACGAAGAAATTATGTCTTGGCGATAAATCTAACTAGAAAATCATTTTCGTCAAGTTAGTCACGCATTTGATGTTACACTATTGGGACATGCGTGTCAAATAGGGAATGTGTCAAGTATTCTGTCAGTTTTCATGTTATTTCTTACAGAAGAACTGACGAAATATATAGCTGATGAAAAGAATCGGTTTTGTATAACCACTATGAAGAATACTCAAGAATCAGAGCTTTCTCGAATATCAAAGTGGAAAGATACTGGATGTGATGAAATGTATTGTTTCAGAGCTATTTGTCTTCTGATGCCCAGCGTGAAAAAAATTGAAATTTAGGGAATATTGTACCAGAGATGTCCTTCTAAATACTCCAATTTTTAGTGAACTTATGTGCAGATACCGCTTTTTGTTACTCTGGTGAGGTTTCGTGCGATTTCGCCGCAACCCCCCCCCCCCTCTATTTCACATCACGTAATTAATGGACAGACACTTCATAGCTTAGAAATGAAAAATCTCTCGAGTACTTATGTGGAACAAATTTCATCAAAGAAACAAAATTACGCATAAGCGGGTAATTACAAAGCGCAGCAAACATTCAGTCAACATCGAGATATTTTGGGTGTCTACATCTACAAAGATATTCCGGAAACCAAATTTCGGTGTGTGGGGGAGGCTGCTTGAACAATTATCATTTTAAGGTCTCTTTCTATATTCGTGAATAGCACGAGGAAAAATCGGATGGCTTTAACTCTCTGTATGAGTTCGAATATCTCTAATTTTACAGTCGTGGTCTGAACGCGGTATGTAAGTGTGGAATACGATATTTCTAGCATTTTTTCGAATCAACAATAACACTCTAATACAGTAAGGGACCTACAGAAACTGCCAAGAAAGAACTGTAAACTATTGACGTAAATTTAAGAATCACCACGCTTTCGACATAAGCTGCAAAAACCGAGAGAAAAATGCAAGCAAGAAATAATTATTAGTTATGAAAAATTGGGTTAATGATTCAGTTTTATTCTGTAGTAATTTATTTGGAGAGAAACTATGTAGTGAGAGCATTTATTCTGTATCAGTCGTGAGAGGTCACAGTGCTTCGCCAGAAACGTTCAGCACAGGGCGAGTAGAGCCGCTCGGACGGCTCCGTCCCCAGGGATAATCACTTAGCGCAGGTAGCAGGCCACAGCGCGGCAGGTACACGATCAGCCGTCAGCAGTCAAAGGGTTAAGGGTCAAATTCCGAAAACTTCATTTCTTAAAATATGATGTGAACAAAGTGGAGACCATACGCTTTAAAATGACACCTCGTTCATTGATTTCGGTTAAGTATGACGGAAGATACAGGCTTGTGACAAAAAAATACCTTACAGAAATAATATATATGATTTTATCTATGTTTACATGTAAGGATAATAGTAAACACAATATTATGTTTCAATTTTTCACTCCCAAAAAATGTCTAGTGTGTCTAAATCTAATATAAGGATTTACAATTCTATAAGAGTCTGGCTATGATGCATTACCAAAGTGGCCCGCAAGATCATTTGGGTTGGCCATCCCTGCTTTAGAGAAAAGTTCACTTAAAATTGGAACCACCTTATTTCTGCTCGTAGCACCTCGCATGATAGCAAACAGTTCAATTACTACTTGATGGTGATAAAAGACTTACCAGTACAAACTATGTACCAGGCAATCACTGGGTTTGAAAATATCTACTGACCCAATCCCAATTCTCCTGCAATCTTATGCAGCTTTCATCGCCTATGAATAAACCTCTTCCCTCCCCCCCCCCCCTTCCCAAACAGGACTGGCAGATAGAGTGACACTAAAAAAAATAAAAAATAATTAAAACATTTTTAAAAAAAAATTGAGTTTCACATTTCTTTGTCCAGATTTACTTATTTATTTTAAGGGGTCAGATATATAACCGTTGCTTCCTCAACTTTAAACCCTTCCATTGTCTTATCCACTACAACCACTGCCAATTCAACCTGGTTAACATCCTAAAAGTTTTATGTTTTGCATTTGCCCGACTTTTTTTATTGACCAACTTTGGTAAGTTATGATTCACTCCCCTACAGTTATTTTAATTTTAATAACAACATCAATCCTACGATATGTAAAAGTAAAAAGCTTAAATATCATTTATTTACTCACTATATTGCCACCTGTTCATAAGGAAGAAATTAGTATATTACAAAGTAAACATATCATGTTAAAATGGGTTACATGCAAAGTCTAAATTAAAAAAAAGTTATTATTGGCACCAACTGTAGAAAATTTCATTTCACTTGCAAATACACCAAATTTTCAAAAAAAAATTCCCCCTTTTAGGGCTTGGGTGGCCTTGAACATTTCTCCGGCCCACGAGATTCATCACACTTTTACAAAATATTTTTTATATTTCATTTTTAGTGTTATATATTTCTTTACAGTACGCGTTTGGTATCATTATTATTATATTATCTATGTTTACATTTAAGAATAATAGTAAACACAATAACAACTCATTATGTTTCAATTTTTCACTCCAAAATAGTGGTTCTAAATCTAATATGGGGATATATGATGCATTTCCAAAGTGGCCCGCAAGATCATTTGGGTTGGGCACCCTTGCTTTAGGCTCTACACCTCGTCAGTGTTGAGGTCGGGAGGGGATTGTGGGCAAGGAATTTTTCTTAAAGGTTTCACATTTAATTGACGTCAGGATCATTATAGGTAGGAAAGGACTGGATTTAAGGAATGAGAAACAATTCAGTCATGGACTCCCAGCATTCACCTCAAGTGATTTTCAGAAACTGTGGGAAATCGGGAGGGCCAGACGGGGACGTGAACCGGCATCCCCGTGAATGCCAGTCCCAAGTGTTACTGCTAACACACTGGACTCAGCCAACTCAGATGACAAATTGACTCTGTGAAGAGGGTTTGTCCCATTACAAAAGTGAGCATATACGTTTTACAGCAAATTTCCAAATCTCCATTTTTTTATTATAATTTTTGGCCCATACAAGGAAGACAAAGGCCTGTAAGAAATTTATTAATCAATTTTTCATGTAAAACAAAGCCCCCAAAAAGGAGTTGATCTGTTAAAAGTGAAGCCTTTCACTGTAAACATCAACAAAGGCGATGGGGATTGGGATTATTATTTTCTCCCTTGCAAAAGCAATCTCTCTTCAGTTAAGATGGAGAGCTATGATTGGGGGAAGCAGCCAGTAGGTAGGGGCAGATTTGACAGTTCCCAGACGTAGGTAATTGGTTCTGTACAACTGAAAAGAGGATCGGACACAGTAAGAACGGATTTCGATCTCTCGAATAAATGATGTTGGCTGTGCACCCCACTTGCCCAGTATTGTCATTTCTTCGATTGGAGCCTAGTTACTGGAATATTTGCATGGGAAAAAAATCCAGTGGTAAATGTGAGCATGTAAAACACTTAACTGCGAGATCCCAGTGACTCAGTTTAGATTAGCCTCTCTCATGGCTGGCCTAACCCAGTAATCCTACCAGGAACAGCTTTACATGGAATCTGAACTGTGGACAATCCTAGTACACTTCACACAAACAAAGGAAAGGTCAGTTTTAAGTCCCGTACAAATGACAGCTGAGATCGGGATTCGAACCGGCGACCTTCATTACGACGGTTGTTAAATAAAAAAGATCTCGTATTCAATTGACAAGCAGTATTGCAGTCATTTTGGCAAGATGTCTGCTTCATAATTTGATGGCTTGGGTTCTAATCTCCTCATTGCCATTTTTTTAAATAGAAATCATCATACATTTTAAAAGAATATTTACTCTTTAATCATCATTTTTATTTTATAAAATAATATTTTAAGCAAAACATATTACATACAGCAGGTACAACAAGCCTATGGCTACATGCCTCCTCAATGTTAACTATCCCAGCATTCACCTGGAGTGATTTCAGTAAAACTATGTAAAATCAAAATCTGGATGGCCAGATCTGAACATGCTTCATCCCGAATGTGGGCAAACTTGTGTTATATTTGCCTGGTGGCAGTGTGCAAACAAATTAAACTAATGTGTGTAATGAAAAACCTGAAAACTGGGAGCTCAACGAGGAAATGAAAGGAGAAGTGATATATTATTGTAAACACTGTTAAATTCTGACATCAAATGTAAATTTACTAACAAATTCACCTCCTCATCAAATATCTTTAATGGCTATGAAGGAGGCATATTATGAAGCTGCCATCAATAAGTTACTTGAAAATTATAGACATATTTATCAGAAATAAACAAACTGGTTTGAAAAAAAAAACCTATTAAATACAATATTCTTAATGTTACATATTTCAATTAAAATATCACTTCATGAGATGTAAGTATAAAAATAATGATGCAGTAAAATAATAAAAAAAAGCTTATCCACTTTATTTGAAAACGCATCAAGCGTTGCATTTATTGACAAGAAATGCCATGATTTTCTGGGTGGGGGGAGGGAATAATTAAATGCTGCTGAATGTATTGTTTAAAATATTATATCACAAAATGAACACAAGGATGAAATAAGACAAAATAATATGCACGATTTCTTAAAATATACACAAAAAATTGCCTGCAATTTGCGAAACATTTTTCTGCGTGCAAATCTCTCAAACTAGTTACTTCTCATATTTGCAGAGAAGTTTAAGTTTCCTAGAGTGGGTAAAACTCGCTTTGCTACCAGACAAATCTGCAAATCTTCAAACAGATATAAGAGAGCTGAAGTATAACTATTCTGAGTAGTTTCATAAAGTGTAAAAATGAAGCATTATTGTTGGTAATATATGACAAGTCAAAAGGGACTTTATACAACTTCGGAACGATATAGAAACTACTTGTGTACGCTTACAGAATCGGTACATGTGTCGTTTTGTAGCAAACGACCTCAAGTTTGATGCATGTAGTGTATCAGTACACCATTCCGCCACCAGAAGCGCCAGCGTAGTGCATAGTTAAAATGGCTACCTTCACTGGTGCGGTGCGAGCTCGATGTGTGTATTGGTTTCATGAAACGAACACTGACGACACACTGTTCGATGTAAATTTTGCACCGAATACATTAAAGAACCTGAAACACGTTCATGACGGCTCCAAAGTTAATGTGTTTTGCGCCCTTACCAATTTGAAAATGTATGGCCCTTTCTTCTTTGTGGAGAAATCTGTCACTGGTATTGTGCATCTGGATATGCCTGAAAACTTTTAAATACCACAGATCGATGAAGATGACCGAGATGAGATGGTTTACTACCAGCAAGATAGTGCATCGCCTCATTTCCTCATGCAAGTTCGAAGTTGACTCAATCGCTTCCCAGTTCGGAGGATTGGCCGTGAAGGGCCAATCACATGAGCACCTCGTTCCCCAGGACTTGACAACACTGGATTTCTTTTTCTGGGGTTGTATTAAAGATTGTGTGTACGATCCTCCTCTACCAAACAACTTGACCGGAAAATCGAATCTACGCTGCCATTGCTCAAGTAACACCCAATTTGCTGCAACGAGTGTGGGAAGAAATTGATTACCGGAGGGATGTTTGCCACATGACAAATGGCAATCACATCAAACCAAAATGACACTTGACATTTTTACAAAATGACTCATCTAATGTTTCTGTAAGTTATCTCAATAAACTTCTATATCATTCCAAAGTTGTAAAAGTCCTTTTTGACTCACTTTGTATAAATAACTATGCCATAAGATGACACATGATACAATGGTAATGAAAATATTCCTCACAATGTCGATATGTTAGTTTGTAACAACTATTTATGGGAAAGCAACATTACAATCTGATATGAAGTTACAAACTCTCATGCCCTTTTCAGTATGCCTCATATTCTCCATATCTGAAGAAATGAAATCCTTATACAAGGAGATCAATTGTAGGAAAATACGTTCATTAGAAACTTTTTCCATTTGTGTTAAAAGGGGACAAGGCACCATAGTGTAATGATTTAAAATGGTTTGGTGATGGTAATTAATAACACTCAGGTGTACAGTTTATCCAATCACATTATTCAAGATTGCAGATTAGCGCGTAGAACTACAGTTTCTTCAGCACACACGTTTAATGTTCCTGTTCATTCTAGTCTAGGATATGGACGGCAGGTAACCGAATACTCATACTCGGCGAACATTTCGCACAACCGGATAACTCCCGAGCACGTGTTCTACTCGGCCACCTTCACTAGTGTGTCTGCTGCTTCTGGTCTCCCGGCCAATCGCGACACTCCCTTTCCTCTTGCGACTGTCCTGGCCAACCAGTGTCCCTCTCTCTACTTCACCTTTCAACGATATTCCACTTTCTTTTAGAACAGGGGTGACCAAACCGCGGCCCGCGAGATTCAACATACTTTTACAAAACATATTTATTTTATAATGGCCAAAGTAGCAAAAACCAACGTATTCAAAAATACATTATTTGTACAGGGCGTTCGCCGGAAAACGCTACCCTCCCAGTCTGTTGCCGTCGGCAACTTGCTCGGTCAGTGGAGCCAGCAGTTTCCGCCACACGGCACCGTGAATCACCGCACTGTTTAACACCTCCACTGCCCCAACAGTGCAGTGCAGTGACCCTTACATTGTTAAGAACGGTTTCTTTGCATTGTAGATAGTTTGTGACTTCAGTCTCTTATTAATCAGTGTTGTGAATAAACGTTTCTTTGCGGTTTGGCTGGTTTGGGGCTTCATACTCTTACTAATCTGTACCGTGTTTGAGTGTGAGTAAAATTATGGTACGTTACAGTTTGCAACAAAGAATATTTCTCTACGATACATATGTGAAGAAGAAGTCGTTTAAAAAGTGTCGCAGTAAATTTCGTCGCGAATTTCCTGGCGCTTTACTGCCAGCTAAATCAACAATTCTGCGTCTGGTTAAAAAAGTAAGAGAAACGGGTTCATTTTTTAACAAAAAGAGACTGTCGGTCAACCGTATTCTCACAGAGGAGAAAATTGACGATATCGCTTTTCGACTAGAACAGTCACCCAAAAAATCATTAAGTCAGTTAGGGCAGCGTGTGTCTCGAAATATGTTCAGAAGATGTGAAATGTGCATTACACAAGAGGGTCAACACTTCCAGCATCTTTTATAAGGTAAGCTAATGAATTACGTCACATTTAAATGCTTAGCACACAAGTTTATGAAGTTTATGAAGCGTAATTATTATGAAATAGTCCGCGGCCGACGGTCGAACAATGCCGGAAACTGATCGCTCGCTCGCCGGGAGCAGTTTCTTCCTTGTAGCGCTAACAGTGGGTTGCGTTTCCCGGCGAACGCCCTGTACATCCATATATTCAAAAATTAACTGTCGAAATTATGAGAAAAAATTAACTTTGATTTTAAAATAATATTCTTGCGAATATATGACAGATATTGTTAGTGTCATTATTACTATATTATCTATGCTTACATGTAAGAATAACAGTAAAAACAAAAATAATAACTCATAATGTTTCATTTTTTCACTCCTAAAAATGTCTACAATGGATCTAAATCTAATTAGATATAATTTTATTTGCGGCCCGCGGAGTTATGATGCATTTCCAAAGTGGCCCACAAGACCATTTGGGTTGGCCACCCCTGTTTTAGATGATGCACACCTCATCTATTTGGGTGTGGAACGCTATCGTTAAAATAGGTAGCCTCAATCGTCGTGTGTCACGTCTGGAAGAATATCGACTAGGAACATCGTGGCAAGAATGCATTTTTTTCATCTGAAAGCAATTCCCTTTTATCCAAGACATTACACATGTTCAGGAAACGTTTCAAAACTTCGTTTTTAACAATGTGTGCTGTGCTGTTTGTAATGTGTTACCTTGACTTCGTGGAAGTCGTGGTGGTTGGCGGGAGCCGGCGTGCTCAGGTCGTCCTCCGGCTGCTGCTGCTGCTGAGACAGCCGACTGCGACGCTCCAGGAACTGGCGACTGAACTCCTGCGCGTCCCTCCCCTCGCCCAGGTAGAGACGCACGTAGTCCTTCACTTCGTACGCAGATTCGATGTCGCGCAGGAAGCCCACGAATGTCGGCACTGTAACAGAGTGAACCGATATTGAAGTTTTCTGATCGAAAACATTAAATTCTCCAATAGAGGATTACTTATCTCTCACTTCTAATGCTTAATGGCTCAGCATCAGAACAAAAAGATTTAATCCAACACCAACTCCACATCACATGTAAAATTCGCATTTTTCCAACTTTAGAACAACTACTGGCAGGATAACTATGACGGAACCGATTTATTTTTCTTCGAAACATTGAAACCAGGAATGTTATGTTATAATAGGGTGAAGAAATCACCACTTATAGCAGGAAGGTGAAAAGATTCACAATCACACTGCAATTTTCAAGTGTAGACCCTCAATTTCAGGGTGTTTCTGCTGATAAAGGGTTTATATCGAAGTTACAATGTGTGTTTAACGTGGCAACGCTTTCCTGTCTGGATATTGAGTAACCAGTGGTTTTTCCTCTATCCTTATTTTTAATTTTATTTTACATTTGTAGCTGTATTTAACACCTTATAGATGTCGAGGTACTCGAAGATGGGAAAGAAATGGGAAAGAGTTCAGAAACATTTGCCTGGAATATATTCAACAAAACCTTTGGAAAATCTAAATCTGGATGGGGATTCAAACCCATTTCCTCCACAATGTGAGGCTAGAGTATTACCATTCACCCACAACACTCAAACCCAAAGTATTCCATGGAATCCAATCTATATACATATTTACACTACATAATAAAACTATACCAAAGGTTTGCCCATACATGGAATTTTTTTATAAAATAGTAATTCCAATGTACACTGCCAAAATTAAAAATGATAATGGTAAAATTTAGAAATGTCTGTCTGTTTGTCTGTACATTCTTGCATCACACAAAAACTAATGTAAAAATTTTAATTAAATTTAATGAATAGGTCAGGGTGTAGGATACTTCTTATAGCAATAAGTAAAAAAAATTTCCAATTATGAGGCAAATTTTAAAATTTTGTACGCCTGCCTGCACATCGTGCAAAAACTAGAGGACAGATTTTAATGAAACTGGACAGTGATAGCTTATGTTACCGGGTAACATGTAGGATACATTTTATGGCAATCAGTCGTACAATAGCCCATGCTGTGAGCAATAAAAAGATGAACAAAAACAGTGATCAAGGAAAAGAAATAGAACCTCAGATAAAGGGAGTCACTAAGAGTATAATGAAAAGTGCTGACTGAAGTTAACATTCAAACTATCTTTAGCAGTAAGAATAGTGCAAGAGGCATTTTAAAATCGGCAAAGGATCAAACTAGCATCACGATCACCCGTGATTACAATCGTGAGACATGCTGAGTGGTCGTCGTCACATTGTAAGAACATTCTTCAGCAAACACCAGATTAGCAGTGACCATGTAGAAGAACAAAGAATTCAATGGGAGAAGACTAAATTCGTAGCACGACCAAATAGTTTTATTACAACACAAAATCAAAGAAACCGTAGATATTTTAAAACTTCCTAAAAACTTCAACAAAGACAGAGGATCTGGACTGATTCAAATGTGGAAGTGCGCACTTTCAGTCAAATGTGCTGCCACAACAGGTTTGTTCTGTCACAGAAGGCAAACCTCAACAAAACCGTCTTTGGAGCAGCAAACACTTGCTGCAGGAAATTCAAACCAGCCTATTTAATATGTCAGAAAATGAGTAAGGATATGTACCAAGTGAATATATTAACCTGAAGTAGCCCTGAGAAAGGACCCAGGTTGGGACCCAAATGTTGGTACCCCCAGAAACAGTGATGCAACGCTAAATCTGCAAAGTGCAATTTTATACACGATTTATAGCTTTACGGGCTATGCCGCGTCGTTTATTGGATTATCAAAGCTTTCGGGCGTTATACTCCAGCCCTCAGAGATACTGTTTATGTTTACGTAGCAACAGTCGCAGAGGAAAAGGCTGCTGTCTTCGTTGATGTTGTTGGTATTCTTTATTATTTCTGCTGCCTCTTTCACATGTCGAGGCCACCACTGGTCTTCTTTGCACAGCAACCTTGTGTATTATTTCATGCCTGGTGTTAATGGTGTGGCGAACGACGTCAGATTTGTTGCTGTTGTTATATTTGTAGTGGCGGATATGTTCTTTAAGTCTCTCCGCCACTGTGCGACCTGTCTCGCCGATATAAACACTGCCACAGCTGCAGGGGATTTCGTAAACACCCGTAAGCTGGTGTGGGTGCAATCTGTCTTTTACCCTGGTTAATGTCTGGCCAAGTTTGCAAAGAGCTTACTCCAATCCTACCACAGGTGAAACATTCCCTATCATTGGTCATGCTACTTGCATGTCAACACACCTCATATACCAACTGACATGCCTCCATAGCTCCAGCTCATATATAGGCCTCACAAGCAATACCCTAGCTATCAGAATGAATGGCCACAGGCAGACAGTCTATACTAACAATGAAACCCATCCAGTTGCAAAACATGCCAGTTCCCTCAAAATCAATAATTTGAACATTGTTTTTCAGTTAGGGCAATGAGAGTTTTCCCTAACAACACGACCCCCTCTGAACTTCGTAGATGGGAACTAGCCTATCAGAATATCCTTGACACCAGACATCCTCCTGGCCTCAATCTCCAATAAACTCTGCCCACCAGACCCAGCACTTATTATCTATGCAATTTACATTTTTTGTATTTCTGAATTACTAGTATCCATGCTATTTACATTTATTTTACTTTTCACTTATAGTAATATATATATATCCCCACCCAGTTATTATTCACCTCTTTCAATAATAACATATAGTCATCAGTATCAATTATCGATCTAATATTTTAGCTTACTCCCCCTTCCCCCTTCCACCTAAACTACCATCCGCGCCTGAGACGCCATTCACCAGTCGGCCGTCTATGTGTACACATGTGACGCCGCCTGGTGCTTCACCTTCTGCACGTTTAAGGCTGCTGTAGGCTGAAATATTGCGCTTCTCTTGTGTTTGTTTTTTGTTCGTCATCCCAGCCGCCTTCATCTGTGGTAAGTGTTGGGTCATATTTCCCTATTCTTCCTTAGTTTTATTGCCTTAAAGCTTTTTCCTGATCATTGTTATTATATGTATATATGATTTTACACTTAAAGGGAAAAAGTATCAAGGTGACATGTATGAGAGAGTTCAAAGAGAAGCCAATAGGCTTTGCTGGTGTTAGCAATTTATCTTCTTACTGCTAGATAGGAGCCCCACATATCACTGAATTATAGATATACTGTGTGTGATCTGCTCAATTTAGTTGTATTCTGACGAGGTCTGTGACAGCTAGGCATAGAGGAATAGTTTCAGGTGTTTACGTCAAAGTAGAGGATTGCAAGATAGCATACATGAAGTGAAATCAAAAAAGTATTACTATAAATGAGCTAGTTATTCTTCCAACCAATTACAAATCACCAATCTCACTAATAATCTTATTTTATTCATAAAATTTTCTCACCAGCCAGTGTTTTGCTCTATATAAATGTTTTATTTGATAATTTTTCATAAGGCATACCTGTAAGCTTTTAAAATTGTTGCTGTAAAGACCCTGGACCACAAAAAAATTAAAATCTGCATTTAAACGACCATGAACGCTGTAAACAGCATATTTAAGTGAAATGTTACACATTTGCTTCATATTATTTGTTGGCTAATAAAACACTCAAGAGAAACTTTGCAGTTCGTAACTTAACTTTTTGCCGATTTTTTACCAATGTTAATTTTATGGTTCTCTTAATTTTGATTTGAACTCACAATGTGTTTACCACACTTCCCATAATAGGCCAAATGATCTCTTCCTCTAATAGCACAACCGCAGAATATAAAAAATGAAAATTTTCCCCCTTTTCTTGATTTTAGCATGCATGGAAATTCTATGGAATATGCTTCCATAAATCTCTGGCAATATGGTTTCTTAGAGCTATTCATGCTTACAGTAGTTACACCTTCTACACAAATTGCCAACGACTGATACATCGCACTATCCGGAAGTGAAACGATATTCAAAAAATTGTTAATTCGACTTTTAGAAATAACACTGATATAAAATGGAACAGATCGATAAATTATTGACTACAGTAAAATAAAATATATCTTGAGTAATCTTATAGTAAAATTAAAGAAGCTTTAATGCACATAAAAGAACACTTACAGCCATGAAAAAATCAGAAACCTATCACACCTGACCATAAAAACAACAGTAACTTTGTTCCATATAAATAACGCACCTAGGCGATCAAACTTTAGTTTTGAAATTCATAAAATAACAGATATATTTCTGGCCTTGGCAACAATAAGTGTTGCCAGGCACCATCTGACATTTCCATTGGAATCATTGACATTGTTGGACGTAGCCTTATTCATAACAATGTGTCATTTGAGCGTGATTTGTTGTTTACAGTGACTTTAAAAATTCATCTCGGGCGTAAATTGAATTAACTCGGGAATATTTTTGTGTTGTTATTTTTCACAACTTTCGACGTGGATTATCAAGACTAGAGTGAATTGATGAACTTGATTCTTTCTACGGCGATAAAGCACCATCATATAACACTGTAAAAAAACTGGTATAACAAATTCAATCGTGGCCGAAGTTCGCTTCAGGACCAATTCCGTCAGGGTAGTCCAAAATAGGTTGTTGTGCTAGAAAACATTGATGCTGCACATGAACTGATAAAGCAAGATCGTCATGTGACATACCGTGAGATTCAGGCATCTTTGGGCATTAGTATGACCAGCATCAATAAAATATTGCATAACCATTTGGCCAAAAAAAGATTTGTTCACGTTGGATCCCGCATAATCTGATAAATGCTCAAAACGAAGCTTGTGTCAATTGGTGCAAGGAAACGTTAAAAAAATACATTCAAGGTGCATCAAAGGCTGTGTATAACATCTACACAGGTGACGAATCGTGGATCTATGCATATGAGCCCGAAACAAAACAGCAATCGACTGTATGGGTCTTCAAAGACAAGCCAAATCCGACAAAAGCGAAGCAAATGGTTTCCCGTTTTTTCGGCATTACCGGTCACGTGGAGACAGTGGCGTTAGAGCAACGTGGGACGGACAAGACCATTTGTTTACCAGAAGTATTTGGACAAATTCGGAAGAAGTCTAAGAAGAGGCGAATATTTCTTCTTCATGGCAATGCGAGCTATCACACATCGGAATTTTTGACCAGTCAAAACATCAAACTGTTGGGTCATCCACCATACAGCCCCGATTTGGAACCCAATGACTTCTTTTTAATCCCGCACATCAATGACAAATTGTGTGGTCAACGATTTTCGACACCCGAAGAAGCGGTCGATGCATTCAAGACGCATGTTCTGGAGTTACCTCTATCGGAATGGAAAAAGTGCTTCGAAAATTGGTTCAAATACATGCAAAAGCGTATTGGTCTTCACGGAGAATATTTTGAGAAACAATAAAACCAATTTTGATAATAAATATTTTTTTGTTATTAATATTATTGTTATTAGGCCAGAAAAATAAATACCAACCCTCGTAAAACCATATAATGCAGCAACTTTCCGTAAATTTTATGGGAAAACTGTCGAATTTAGGCAGTATTTACATTGAAAGGACAGGTAAAATACACTCAATACTCACCAAAGTTGAAGGGATTATTAGTGGCTGCATTGAACTCAAGTCTCGCGCAAGCCCAGCCACCTACCTCTGTTTACTTAAAAAGGGGTTTTCACTCGAAATACTGTATTTTCACTGTTTGTGTGTTGTTTAGTGTTGCTGCTGCCCTCCTCCCTTCAACTTCGGTGAGTGTTGGGTGTATTTTACCTGTCTTTTCAAAGTAAATACTGCCTTGCAGCAGTTCTTTCTAACATTACTATTATGAGTTGTTGTAGATGATAATTTGCATATCCTGAATATATTTAACATCATAAGATCTGACGGACACTCACCGTCGACAGAGTGCTTGAGTGTGCCGAGCGCCTCCGTGCACCAGCGCGTGAACTCGTCGGGACGAGGCTCAAACAGCTTCATCACCAGAGCCTCGTCCTTCTTGCCGCGCGCCTTCGTCGCTCCCGGCTTGGCCGGTGCGGCGTTCTTCTTGTTGTTATTGTTGGTGTTGTTGGTGACAGTGTTGTTGTTGTGATTGGTGGTGGCGCGAGGCTTCGCGGGCTGTGCCGGCTTGGCGGAGTCCTCCCAGAAACCGGAGGAACCTGAATAATAAAATACCAGGGTTCAGGGAAGAATAAAAAGGACCGTGCAACAAATGTTGTTCATTGCCGCAAATTACCCATATTTCTTTTGATTTTCTATTTGACACCTTTTACACATATTGAAGTAAACTTTCAGTTAGAGCAGGTGGTAATACTGTACATGCATGAGATCCCCTGGCCACATGTTCTGTCTCTTTTCACGAATAACGTTTCTTATCACAATACTGCAAAGTGTGTTGTAAGACGCGAAGCTTTGCCTCGGGGTGAGGCAAAACGCTTTGTCGCAACTTTAACCGTGTGTAGCCATGGATAATGTCCAGTTATGGCTTTATTGTAATGAAAAGATCACCAGTTAGCTTCATTTTACAAGACGATATTATGAAAATAATTGCGTGGTGTAAAGATTGGCAGTTGGAGTTAAACGCTAAAAAGTGCCAAGTCATGCGTGTAAGTAAAAAGGTGACACCATTTAACTATGAATATACGATTAATGGCACTGTCCTTAGAACGGTAAATTCCGCTAAATACCTAGGGCTAACAATTCGTAATAATTTGTCGTGGAATGAGCATATCGAGAATGTAATGGGAAAAGCAAATCGTATGCTCCGATTTCTAGGTCGTAATTTAAATCAATGCACTCAGGAAGTTAAATCGATTGTATACAAGTCACTAGTACGTCCTCACTTAGAGTATTGTTGTTCTGTATGGGGTCCCATCAAAAGGGGTTAATGGAGGCTTTAGAGAAGGTCCAAAGAAGAGCCGCCCGATTCGTGACAGGTATATATAGTTGGAGGGAAAGCGTAAGTGCGATGTTGAAGGAGTTAGGTTGGGAAGACCTGGAACACCGAAGGCGTTGCTCTCGACGGAAGCTAATTGAAAAATTCAAGACAGATGTATTTCGGAATGACAGTCAGCAAATATTGCTACCAGCAACATTCATATCTCGAAATGACCATGAAAACAAGATAAGAGAAATCAGGGCCAGAACCGATTCATTTCTGTACTCATTTTTCCCACGAGCGATTAGGGAATGGAATAGAAAGGATTTACCGGGCGAGTAAACTTAAAATCCGACAGGAGTAGCTTTCGATAAAGCACTACAGCCATCCTGATCTGGGTTATCCATGGTTTTCCCAGATCACTCCACGCGAATGCGGGGATGGTTCCTCACAATAGCCCATGGGCGCCTCCTGCCATATCCCTTATAACCCTTCCAAACCATAACCCTTTTCGATAGGTGCAATGCACCCTCCGCCACACACTTTTAGTGAATCGCGGAGTAATAATAATAATAATAATAATAATTTTATCTCAAGCTAAGGAAAGGTATAGGTAAATAATGTTACCGAGTCAGCTGTTGCTAAAAAAAAAAAAAAATACTATATTCTTGAAAGATCTTGTAAAGTCATTAACTGAACAGGCATCAGATAATTTCACTGAAGTCAAATAGCAAGTTCGATTAACCGTTCAAGCCAGACACACTCCAAAGTTCAAAATACAATTAATGTTCGCTTGAAAGTATGCCAAAGTTCCTCACACGCTTTTACTGCTCAAACTGGTTTGAAAACGGCAGACAATTAAGTAATCCCGAGGCCCTACATGGCATAATACTACTTCAAAACTGCATAGTTATTATTCAGGCTGAAACTTTAAAACTTTGTGATGCCTACATCTCGTTAACACGATAGCACAATAGTGCTCTAAATGAAACTGAATGGACGACTGTAATTGCACACTGAGGACATAGCTAGAGGAAAAATCTGTGCAGCTCTATATAGAAACATCCCTTGGAGTGGCAGTACTTCCCATTTCCCATGAGAATCGTTTGGAAAACTTATCAGACATCAAATCTCATGCTCGAAAGGTGTACCAGATATATGACTAAAATAATCCTATAGCACCGTAATTTTGCAAATTGCTGTATCTTGTAACAAACGTCAACTTTAGTTATTAAAAAAATTTCGTAACTTTAATAGTTTAGCCAAAAATAAATAATTTTGATATGAATTTTTGAAATACTACTCCAAGCGAATGCTTAAGTAAGCCTGATGTGACGCAAAATGCTATCTTGAAAACTATAAAATCTGCTTTCTAGCTTGAATTAACATAAAAACTGACTATAAAAATGATATGCATTACTATTTAATCCAACTTGTGGTTCTGAGAACAAATTTTGTCACATAGTTACAAAAATTAATGAATACCTGACAGTGTTAGTACCTACCGCTATCAAAACTGGCAGGTGGGGATTTCTCTCTCCTTATCCATCCATAAATGCGAACTTTTAAAATTGCGTTTCTGTAAAGACCCCGAGCAAAAAAAATTAACATCTACATTTGATCGACTATGAACTAAACAGCCATAAATCTGCAACAACATATTTAAGAACGAACTATTTCACGGTGTTGTAAGTAAACTGTTCTCAAGCTTCGAGCAGCATATAAATGTCGTATTCTTGGCATGTTTCGAGGGAATCCATCTCTGCCCTGTAAAAGATGGCAGGTATACTTATCTATCCTCATTTTTACTGCACGAAAGCATTTTCCTCCGCATTAACATCACGAACAAACTTCTCACCATATGCGCTAGTGACTTGAAAAATCATTACAAGAATTGGTGACAGCATGCAAAGGATGCAGTGACGTCAGCGACCCGTCAATGTTATACTGGGAGATATTTTGCGCAGCTATTATATATACCGTATGGCATGCTTACGGGGACTTCTCAAATCTCAGCAACAAGAAATGCTGCGATGAAATATTAATATGGAGATGAAAATTACATAAAAAACTCCAGACATAAAAAAAAAATATTTGGGCTGCGCCCTTGCTCATGAAAACGGCAATGTGACTGATCTGCCCAACCAACCTTTTCTTGCTAGTAGAAAACAAATATTCAAATCAAATTCCACAATTTTGTTACACTTACTGGAGTGTTAATGTTTGAAGCCGTAGTTTCATTAATGTTTCCTGTGTGTTATTATGTATTAAATTTCAGAAAAACTTTGCCATATATAATACTGTATATCTACCCATCTAATTTACCAATTAACATGCAACCACTCCCTGGCTTCATATATACGTTTGACCACTAATCCACTCTCCATAAGAATGAATGGCCACCGTCAGACGGTGTTCACACAGAACCCAAAGCACCCAGTTGCTGCCCGTGCCATAACCCACGACTTGAATAATTTCAACTCGTGTTTCACAGTCCGTGCTATCAGAGTTCTCCCTAATAGCAGCAGTTTCTCTGAACTCAGAAGGTGGGAACTTGCCTACCAGTACAAACTAGGCACAAGGCAACCACCTGGTCTCAACTTCAGATAATACCCGGGCATTATTATCATTATTATTAGATATGTTTAACCTTTTTTAATCCTCTCTTTCCATTACCTATATTGAACCACAACTAACCTAAGGTGATGTTTACTTCATAAAAATTATTATTATTTTAAATTTCTATTTGTATAATATTTTATATAATTATAATTTCTTTCATATTTAGTTCTAAATATATTTTGATCTTCCCACCGACCTTGGATATTTATCTATGCTCAGATATTAGCTCTGATTCACTGCCCCTCTACTTTTGCGATGTTTGAATTTACCCCCACCCCCCATTTTCCCGGCCGGCAGTCTTTCTGTGAGGCAGTCTCCAGCTGCGCCCACCCCTCATAATGTTCTCCCGTTGACGAAGGGTTTATTCCCAAAAATTCTTTATTATTTGTGTTTGTCTTTTCTGTGTGTTAGCGCCCCACATCCATCATCTAAAGGTAAGTGGTGGCTCATTTCCCTATCCTAATTTGATTCCTTTCCGCTACTTAGCGTCTTTTTTTCATTATTATATATATATCAAGGTAATTCTACTAAAGGTAGGGCCCGAAGCGAAACGAGCGGCGATTGGCTGTTGAAATGACGTCACTGCAGGAGCAAACACAAGCAATGGATACAAACGGCAAATGAGCGAAGCGCGCTGCTGTTCAAAACTATTCAATTTACGGATGCCACAGCAATTAATTCAATGAAATTTTTTAAGTAATTGATAGACAGATTCACATACCTTGTTAAGTTAGTTTTTCTCCGCATCTGGAACGGACGATGCGAGGAACTGACGAGATTTCCTCCTATGTGCCGCTGCTGCTTTTTGCATTTTAAGTTTTGCATTCATGTAACGTAAACGAATGTAACGGTAGCGAAACATGGACTTTAGGAATACCGGAAAGAAGGAAAATTGAATCATTTGAAATGTGGTGTTACAGAAGAATGCTGAAAATTAAGTGGACAGACAAAGTACGAAATGAACAAATTTTGAAAATGATGGGTGAAGTAAGAAGTTTATGGAAGAAGCTTACAGAAATAACAGACAGGCTGGATTATTTAATTTGCTGGTGTAGGGAACAGTCGAAGGTAAGAACTGTAGAGGAAGACAGAGATTAGAATATATGAAGCAAATAATTGAGGACGTGGGTTGTAGGGGATATGTAGAAATGAAGAGGTTAGCAGAAGATAGGAAGGGATGGAGGATTGCGTCAAACCAGTCAAAAGACTGATGACAGCAAAAAAAAAACGAATAATTATTCTTGTCCTTACATAGAGCAACAACATTGTAGCCGGCGTCTAATAATTGATTTTAACAATGCCGCTGTCATCTGAACGTCGAAATCGTAGTATATGGGCTGTTTCCAGCCACTGAAAAGACCACAAATCATAGCAAATCGTACATTAGTATGCGGCCCTATAATATGATCTTCTTTCTGGTCGTAAACAATGCTACTATCCTCATTCACTTCATCAAATGACAAGACACACACAGTTCAGCATTGGAAAATGTTAATGCCTGAGCTTTCATTAGCTGTATTACATCTTGCTGCACACCTGTCAGGCAGCGAAAACAACGGGAGATACTCCGTTTCGAAGTTGACAAACCTGACAGCGGAAAATGAAGCTTATTTCTCAAAAACAAATAGCACTTTTTGGAAATAGCACGTAATGTCACTGCTTTGCAAATATCATCACTGTTCCATTTAACATGTTTCTTTCCTGATAGTAAATCTGGTTTTCCGAAAATATGTTTTTCAGTTCTTTTGTCGCCTGGTTGTGTACTAATTTCTTGATATTATTCTTGAGCTCTGTTTGATTCTGGGAAGTCGCTCTCAATTCCTCATGCAGATATTTGTTCTTAAGCTTCCAGTCTTTTTGTTTTCTTTTCAAGTTCTTTCACACGTCTTTTAAGTAACATAACTTCATCAGAATCAATATTTGGGGTTGAAGTGCATTGGTCCAATTTTGTTTTTTTTAGGCAACACACCGGCAAGCGTTTCAACAGCTCTTTTCCTCACATATATGGCTTGATATTTATCAGTTCTGCTGCTTTGGTTTTGACTGATGTTGGTTGGTGAATTTTGAATGGCAGTAGACGTGCAATGAGCATTAAACATCATAATAGGATGATTAACACTCGGCACAAAACCTGGTATTTTATTTGGGATAAATTTAGTAACTCAACTTGCAAATCACGAACATAATCTTCTGGCATAAAATGTTGCGAACACACGGTTGCTGTTGCTGTACTGAAATCATCCTTGCGATAACACTTTTGAACCCATGTTTTCCTGAGCTGTAGATCCTTTGGAAAGGTATGATACGTGATACCAGTACCTTTAGTTTTTCTGCTGTAAGTTGTACAGCCCGCGACAGCATATCCAGGCATGTTAGCACAATTTAAACCAAGTTATAAGCAAAATCACAATCGAAATACACCACGCGCCTGTATACTTAAATGCTTCGACAACACATAGTGCTCCTGCGGTGACGTCATGCGCAGAGCCAGAAATTTGAGCTCGGTCTGCGCATACAAATCGGGCCCCCCCCCTGATATATATATTAGCTGACCCGGCAATACTTCGCTATTGCTAGACTTAGTTTAGGCAAACCAAATGTAGACAGTATCTTTCAGTTAATTTTAAACTATACGTGTGCAAAGTTCCTTAAAAAAACTGGCTTTATATAAGGTATATTGGCAAAATTAAAGGGTTTTAAAGGGGAAAAGGGGTTGCATTTTTGGATACCATATGTTGCAAATTTTGGTGGAAATCTGATTAACTCTATGGGTTTGTTTAAATTAAGGGGTGGAGGGTTTTTTTTTTGTTTTTTTCAGGAACCCTCCCAGACGTGCTCTCTACAACTCAACAGAGTTTCATCATAATCCGATTAAAATTTGGGGGTTTTGATAAATATCATTGGAAATTAAGAGGGAAGGGGGTAAAAGGGAAGAGGGGTGAGATTAGGCTAACCAAATTTACATAGTATTTTTCTGCTTGTTTTAAAGTATAGGTGTGTTAAAGTTCCTTCAAAATCTGGTAAAAACTGTACCTTTATATATGACACAGTGGCAAAAATTTAAGGGAGTCTGATGGGGGCGAAGGGGTTGCCTTTTCGGAATCCAAATGTAGACAGTATTTTTCTGTTTGTTTTAAAGTATACGTGTTCAAATTTCCATAGAAATTGGATAAAAACTGTGTATTTGTTTAAATTAGGGGGATGTGAAGGGGTATGAGGGATGGCGTTTTTGGAAACCATACTTAGGCAATATTTTTCAATTTGTTTTAAAGTATATTTGTGGAAATTTGCATAAAAATTGGATAAAATCTGTAGGTTTTCTTAATTTATGGGGAGTAGTAAGGAAGAGGGGTGGTTTTGGGGTGGAAAAGGGGAGAAGGATTGTGTTTTAGAAAAACTAATGTCTATAGTATTTTTCTATTTTTTTTAAAGTATATGTGTGCAAAGTTCTATCGAAATCGCATAAAAAGTGAAGGTTTATGTAGAAATTAAGGGATGGGAAGGGGGAGATGGGATGCATTTTTAGAAACCAAATCTAGACTGTATTTTTCTGTTTGTTTTACAGTACACATGTGCAAATTTCAGTAAAGATCGGATAAAATGTGTTGGGATGTTTAAATTATGGGGTGTTATGGGGAAGAGGAGGTGTTTTTTTTTTCAATTTTATTCCTTAGGAACCATCACGGACGCGCACTCGACAACTCACCAAAGTTTCACCGTAATCGGAAGAACGGTTTTGGAGTGCATAGAGGACAAAACAGACAGACAGACATTGATTTTTATATAATAGATATTCATATATATATCCTAATTTGATATATATATATTAACAAAATCCCGAGGGTGAGTTTTTGTATGTGTTGTGGTGCAATCTTTGGAGGGTATTCATCTGAGATGTATTGTGATCTGTGGCACCCTTCTGTTCTTGGTACAAACAAATTATTTCTTGGTCCGTCCCCTAGTGAAGTAGGGTGATGAGATATATGGTAGATTCTTAGATTTATAAATTTCAAACAGTGAAAACCCCACCCAATCTTGTTTCATAGTTTTTGTGCAACGCCTGGCCAAAGGAACAGAAAGATGAAGCACACTTACAGATTTGTAATAGAGTAGAATAAGAGTAAGGATAACAAATGAAAAGTTAAGAGGTGCTACAAGGGGGAACATTTTCAGGAGAGGATTGAGACAACAAGGTTCAATCAATGTGAAGAAAAGGGTAAAGGACAGAATAAAAAGAAAGATACATTAAATATAGATACAAGGCAAAGACCAGAAGAAGACCAAGGGTTTCTCTAACCCTCAAGTGGAGACTTGCATAAAATTCGCCAACGAGTTATTTCCGACTGTGAATAAGTCTACCTCACAACCCACTTCTACCATCCTAGGAATATTCTCCGAGTACCATACGGTTAGCCGATCCAATCAATCTGGTTCTTATTTTTTCTTATGGCTTTACGCCTCTTGACGTCGAGGTGATTAGAGGCGGGATGGGATTGGGGGACAAGGATGATTTTTTTGTTTTTTAAATCTAGCAACATCCTTGATGAAACCCCACCTCAAAATCCATCAAAAGTTATTTTTTCCAACTCATTCTAGACCTATTGTTTTTTCTTTAATTAATTTTCTTAATTTGTTTCTAATATAATTCTTGAACATATTAATGTAATAAACTAGGGGGGGGGGGGGGGGAGTGGAAATTTGAAGCAGAGAACAAAATTATAAATAAATCGCCGAGAAAAATTGCATTCGTTTATAACAAAATTCATCTTGCATATTTCACACTCTGCCCCTTCAAAATTAAATCATACACCATTCTCTCAAGTTAAAGGCTTTACACAATCTTGGATTGTTAAACACTGATCAGTGGATGAGAAGGACTTTGGCCATGGTCTGCGTAAGGTATCTTTCTTTCAATCTCTCGGAACGAGTTTGAGAAACTTAAATTATGATGGCCAGATCTCATGAAAATTAACCTCTCACATGCCAAGTTACGAGGACAGATTGTAAAGTAAGATTCCCAAAATGTTGAGACCTCAGTGGTATTAGGCGAAACCCAGCAACACTGCTGCGGGCCTGCCTGACATCGCTATGCCACAGCAACCGTTTGTGATGGAGGTGCCGACTGCCGCTACCAGCAAGTGCGAAATTTGAACGGTAATTCAATTTGTCATAGGGATTCCGCCCTCAAAACATTTATCAACAATGGATGGAGCATATAGCTGTCCAACACATCCACAAATGGTAGAGGGATTTTCCAGATGGTTGTATTGATATTCAAGATGAAGACTAGTGCAGAAGAGATCTGATTTCAGATGAGACGATCGAAAAGGTTGAGGGAAAATTGTTAGCAGACTGAAGGATCGTTATCACTGAATTTTCTTTTTGGATTCCCAAGGTTTCATCTACCACAATTCAGAAGACATTGATGGGTGACCCAGAGCTGCTATGTGGCACCTAGCGATTGCCACTTGTTTCCAAAATTGAAGGAATACTTGTGTGTGTGTTAAATCATCATCCTCTAAATCAGGGGTGGCCAACCCGCGGTCCGCCTTGAATATTTTTCCGGCCCGCGAGATTCATCACACTTTTACAAAATATATTTATTTTATAATGGCCAAAGTAGTGAAAACCAATGTATTAAAAAAATTTTTTTTTTTTGATCTCAACTCAAATGCTGAAGTTGCAGAACAGGTGAATCACTATCTCGATGGTCTGGCAGTGGAATTTTACGATACGGCCATACTAAAGCCGTCTACAAAAATGCTTAGATCAAAATGGCAATTAAGTTGAAAAATAAATCAATGTTTAAACTTCAAAATGATGTATTTGGTTTTGAAAACAAATATTGCCATCTATTTTTAAGAAATAAGGGAACCTTAGTTTACGATATGCAATCGTAAATATTTAGAGCAGGGGTGGCCAACCCAAATGATCTTGTGGGCCACTTTGGAAATGTACCATAACTCCACGGGCCACATGTATAATTATATATCCCCATATTAGATTTAGACCCACTATAGACATATTTTTGGAGTGAAAAATTTAAACTTAATGAATTATTAAAAATAATTTTGAAACTATAGATGAAAAAATAATTAATTTTGTTTAATACATTGGTTTTCACTACTTTGCCCATTATAAAATAAATATATTTTGTAAAAGTGTGATGAATCTCGCAGGCCGGAAAATGTTCAAGGCGGGCAGCGGGTTGGCGACCCCCGATTTATAGGATGATGATTTAACACTTTCGCGCCTGAGTCTTCTGCTCTCCCAGGTGTTCAGGTAACTGGCCATTTTTCGCAACTTTTAAATTTCAGCTACAGCTAAGAAACTTTCATATAATCGTAGTTTGACTTGTACACTTTTTATGTAAATGGGGTACGACATCAGGAGAACGATAACAAGGTGTTTATAATCAAATGTATGAGTATGTATTTTCAGATTTTATAAAAAGTTTTTCAATCACTTTACAACACACAATTTCTTCTGACACAAAAACACTAAAAACAGTTGAAAGCACTAGAGTTGTCATTCACTGGTGCAGTAACTCCACTATATTCCTATAAAAAGAGGCAAATCCGGAAGAATATCGTCATGTAACCACTTCATCTTCATTACGAGATCGGCGCATTTCCTTGTATTGCATCAGAAGCTACTTCATGAAGTTCGTCTTGTCCACTGATGCCATCAATACCTCCTTCCTCTGCAGATTACAATATTTTTACTTTGAAAATGATACCTTTTATACACACAAAGATAGAAATTTGAATTGTAAATACGTGATTGTACACTTTCCCACTCTTCAATGTCTCCTTCAGAACCTGAATCGTCTATCACTTCATCTGAAAGAGCTAATATTTCTTCGCCTTTCAATCTTTCAACCATTGTAAGAGAAATTTGCAGAGCAAACGACAACGAAAACTTTCTGCCACAAGCCGCGCACACGAAAAAAGTGGGAGTTTCTGTAGCCGAAATGATATTATGTATAGCTAAAGATAGTCCCAGAAATAGTCTCTAGATGGCAGCGCGTAATATAGAAACATAGAGAGACGCAACACTGTGCAGAAAAACTGGGATCTGACTTACAAGGAGGCAGATATCGGCAGTTAACTGTTGCCCGAGTCGGGCTCCGTCGCTAATGTGTTAGAGAGAAGACAAGGAGGTGTAGTAGAGACTCACCTGTAGTGACACTTCCGTTGCCCGCTCCCCAGGCGGAGGACGCGGGGGGTGCGACGGACGCCGCCCAGCTGAGCGAGGACGAGGCCCCGCCCCAGATGCTGGCCGTCGCCACCGCGTTCACTGCGGGGTTCGCTGCCGGCTGCTGCTGCTGCAGACGTTCACGCTCCAGCTGCTGCTGCTAAAACAAATTACAACACAATCACAATCTGCTCTAATTTACAACAATACAGGAATACCCAAATGGCATAACCTGTTGATAAATTGAAAGCATAAAGTTCTTTTTGTTTGCAGTTTTTTGTAGTAAAACTTCCTCTGTTATGGGTGACTCGGTATGAATAAATTGAGGTGCAAGGGGTGCCAACCTCACTCGCACTTGGTGCACCCTGCTTTCGACTAACGGGATCCGGTGACCGAGTGACTTCCCGGATAGGGAGTCCTTCACGGCCGACAGCTACCTAGGGAGGCAAATGAGCTGGCACTGGTTTAAGGCACTCTCTTGCCCTTGGGTTTGGAAGCTGCCCAACCAGGTGTGTAAATATGAAACCGGACTTTGCCAATAGATGCCTCTAGCTATCAATGGAGTAACCATCAGATTGCATCACTGTCACCATTATTGTCGTTTTCAATAATGTTGAACATTTTGAGTTTTGAGCCTCCAAACTACAATTTGTGGACATCATTGATTTTCTGTTACCATTTAAAGAAAGCTGCTGCAGAATGGCATCAAATGCTTGTCGAAACTCACGATAAATCACAGTGTTTTGAGTGGTTTAAAAAATTCAAAAATGGTGATTTTGACATGAGACACGAAGACAGCGGAAGACCTCCAAAGAAGTTTGAGGCAAGTTTCAAGCATTGTTGGATGAAGGTGATGCCCAAATGCAAGAACAACTCGCAGACCAATTAAACGTAACAAGGGAAGCTGTCTCCACACGTTTAAAAGCGATGGGAAAGATCCAGAAGATGGGAAAATGGCTTCCACATGAACTGACTGACAGACACCAAGAAAAACGAAAAACCACTTGTGAAATGCTGCTCGCCAGTTGTAAAAGAAAGTCATTTCTCCATCGAATTGTGACAGGTTATGAAAAGTGGATATATTTCGAGAACCCTAAGTTTAAAAGATCATGGGTAACTCCAACTGAACCATCAATATCAACGTCAACGCCAAATTGCCGTAGAAGGAAGACAATGCTCTGTCTTTGGCGAGATCAAAATGATGTGATCCATTACAAGCTACTTAAAACCTGCTGAAACTGTTAATTCTGAACTTTATCAACAGCAAATGATCAATTTGAATCACCATTGCAGGAAAAATGACCAGAATACCAGAAAAGGCAACACAAAGTGATTTGCTTTATGACAACTTCCCGTCACATACAACAAACCCGGTCAAGGAAATGATTGAGGCGCTTAGTTGGGAGATACTGATGCATGAGGCTTACTCACCTGACTAAGTTCCATCCGATAACTCTCTCTTTACTTTGATGGGAGACGCACTCACTGAGCAGCGCTTCACTTCTTATGAAAATGTACGAAAATGGCTCAATGACTGGTTTTCGTCAAAAGAGAGAAAAAATAAAAAATTGGCGTGTCACTCATAAATTTTCCAAAGAGATGGGAAAAATATGTATCTAACAATGGGCAATACTTCAAATAAGGTACTTTGTACCATTGTTACACAATAAAGGTGTATTTTTTATGAAAAAATTCCGGTTTCGTATTTACGCACGTGGTAAACACGAATGAACCAAATATGGCCACGGCGTATTAAGTCATCAACGGCAGATCAGGTGTAGGGACAACGAGTTCCTTCTCGGCTGGTACGGCAGACAAAGGCCCATCAGTCATCTCACATTAGCTTGCCATTTGGTACGGTTCACATGACACCAAGAAATGATGTCTCTGTTGATGTTCAAGAACATCGTCACCTTAAAAAGAATTCATGCAACAATTGTCTTTCTTGTAGAAGCCCTGCGGCTATTGTGGAATTGTAACTGGGGGCAGGATATTGACATCTGGAAGTCTAGCCGATAGACGCACCAATATCAGTGTCCTTGTAGGAGTGCACTCCTCCAGCATAGAATCCATGATTGTAAAATGACAGTCGCGATGGTCCAAATGCCCGATACTAGCATTCCTAAACAAGTATTCTACTCACAGCTAACAGTGGGTAAATGCAGTGTTAGTGGTCAGAGGAAGTAATTTAGCGACGTTATCAACACTAGCATAGAGGTGTATCAAATAATCATTCCCTACAAACTTGGGTGAGTATTTCTTAAAACACAATGCTCCCTAAATAAGAGCAAAGACTGTTTTGGTTACTCACAAATTATATAATCAGGGCTTTAACGTACAATTAACATTAATAAATTTTTTTAAATCAGTGTTATAAATACAAGACGTTACCACCTTACGAGATCCTGACAGTTGCTTTTTTCAAATTCCAGAATCAAACTGCTGGTTACTGACAAAGATGGGTTTATATCAAGTCCACTAGTGTGGTTCAGATTTCTAAACAGACAACAGTCAAAATGATGACAATATTACATTAACTGGCACAATGGGAAAGGCTCTATTTCCTTATCAATTTGCTTAAGCATGCCTATTGTAATGATTATTCGTAAAACTATTTCTGTGTTCCGTTAAATTCCTTATACCGAGTGTTACAAAAAAATGTATACACACTTTTAAAGGTCATAGAGAGTTCGTTTTCACGCTTGAGATGATGAAATTTGGTACAAACGTAGTGTGATGTTTGCTCAATAGGTGGCAGCAAGCTAGGGCCGTGACGCGGGCAGCGGTGCTTAACTGATATCAACATGGCGGAAGTACGATTGAACTTTGAAGAGCGTAAGCAATTGTTGAAGTGGTACTGGAAATTTGAGAATGTGGCTGCTGTCCAGAGACAGTGGAGACGTGAGTTTGGTACAGATCCACCTACACGGTTAACAATTACCCGTATACGTGACAAATTTGAGCTGCATGGAACAGTGTGTGATGTACACAAAGGCCGATCAGGGCGACCTCGCACAGCTACGAGTGACGAGTCCTCGACTGTCGCCACAAAAATCTACAAGGCAATGTGCGCGTGAGAGTGGTGCAAGTCATGTCAGCGTGCTACGTATTCTGAAGAAAGGCAAGTTTAAAGTGTACATTCCCAGACTGGTGCAACAGTTAAACGATGTCGACTCAGATCGTAGGTTACAATTTTGTGAATGGTTTCGGGACATGGTTAACAATGTTCCGGGATTTGTGGGGAATGTGGTTTGGTCAGATGAAGCACAGTTCAAGCTCAATGGAACTGTCAACAGACACAATTGTGTGTACTGGGCTGACAATAATCCCCACATCACAGTGGAAACGGCTGTGAATTTGCCTGGTGTAAATGTGTGGTGCGGATTGACTCGTAGGGGACTCATTGGTCCTTTCCGTTATGAAGGTACTTTAACCGGTGAACTTTATCTGAGAATGCTTAACGATTCAATTTTACCTGCCATTCATGAACTGTACGGTAATGAGAGGATTTATTATCAACAAGATGGTGCCCCTGCGCACTACCATAGGGATGTAAGAGCATACCTTGATCCACATTTTCCAGAGAATTGGATAGGACGCAGGGGTCCAATCGAGTTTCCTGCGCGTTCTCCAGATCTAACACCGTTGGACTTTTACTTATGGGGATCAGTGAAAGACCAGGTGTACAGAAGAAAACCAGATAACCTGAACGAACTTTGGGATGAGATTAGAACAGTGTGCGCAGATATCCCACTGGAAACTTTAGCGGTAGTTACCGAATCAGTCGCAACCCGTGTTCAGAAATGCATTGATGCAGACGGCCATCACTTAACATAAACATTTACCCCAGAAAGTGTATTGGAAACTTCAAACAGACTTATAATCTTACTTTCAGGCTAATAAACATTTTGTATGAAAACGTTTCCATATGTTTTTTCGTCTCCTGAAGTGTGTATACAGTTTTCTGTAACACTCGGTATGCATTACACTGAAGTGTACATTCTTCAATAGTATGAACCCCATTCTCTTTTTCTATAATCTTGGATAAAGTAATTAGTAATAATAAAAAGTTGAGTTTGGTCAAGATGTCAGTTATAAGTCACACTGTAAACCAATGATTGCAGATGTTTTCACACTTTCCATAGTTATAAATAATGAAGGACAGGGAAATTAACCCAACACATACCAACGTGGACGACTGTGATGAGAGGGAACACTTAAGCTGACAAACAAATTCACAATACACAATATTTCGACATCTACCTTCTTCAGTGGTAGATAAACAGGCCATTAGGCTCTGTTCATGTGTACACAACGAACGTCGCCCAATGACTAACTGGGTAGTGGCAGAAGGGTGGGGGAACGGTTAAAGGATACAATATCGATATATCGGCAATGTCTGGCAATATATTGCCGGCGATGGTAAAATGAACATATGTAGCAAGGGAACAAACAGACACGAAAATTTGTATCTAGTAAAAAAAAAATGTGATGGGTAAGGGTTGGATCCTAAAGGCCTTAACCACCGTTAAAATCCTACCACTTAAACCATAACTTTTTTTAGTAGATATAACTTTTCGTGTCAATACCTTACCGTTGCTACATATGTTCATTTTACCATTGCCTGCAATATATTATCTCAGACATTGCCGATATATCGATAGTCTACTCCTTAGCCGTCCCCCACCCTTCCCCCACTACCAGTTCGTTGTGTACACACGTACGGAAGCTAATGGCCCGTTTATCACTGAAGAAGGCAGATGCGAAAATATTGTGTATTATGTATTTGTTTGTCAGCATAAATGTTCCCTCTCGTTGCAGTTGTCAACTTCGGTATGTGGTGGGTTAATTTCTTTGTTCATTATTTATATCGCCTAGAAGCTGCTTCCATTTTCCTTAGTTTCATCATTTCCATAGTTATAGCAATTTGAGAAGCAAGGGTATAAACTCATGTTTGTCTAATGGCTTAACCTTTAAAATAAAACTGCCACCCAACCATTATGAATGGTATATTTCATGTTAATTATTGAGAGGCTTAGATATCTTCACATGTTTTTGCTGTACTGTCTATCCATAATGTTGCTGCTAAGAATCAATGTTAACTGTATTTTTGTGTAAAATATTATACTGTGAGTACCGATTCAACGTTTTATCTTTGCAAACCAACTATAAAGAAAGGAACAGGTTTTGTTTAAACCTACACAATAATTATCAGTCGTTTTTGTTTATTCATTTTTTCTCATTCTATTACCAGTTGTGGGTATTAGCAACCAAAACACCCCCCCCCCTTTTTTTGGATAGATAAAAAAAAATAAGAGAAAGCTTATACAAAACAGATAGGTTATCACAAAATATATCATTCAGTAAGTATATGGTAAAATTGTTATTTTTGATGATGGTAATAATACAGAATGATCGTTATTCATTTTTGAAATTTTGTAACTTTGAAGGTATATTTTTTAACTAATCTATTACGAAGATTATACCAGTATTGTGCAACTTCTCCTTCTGGTCGATGAAGGAAGGGGTAGTTCATTTTTTTTTTAAATTTGAGTCTGCCTTCTCCTTATTAATGTGTCCAGCAGTTCATCCGACGAAGAAGAATTGCTTCTTCTGCTCGCTTTAAATAGTTCACGGCGATAAAGTCAGTTTATACTTCACGAAACTATCCTGCCGCCTAAACCATTACCTGATACAGACACGCCCATTCCTCACGTATTTTTAGGCGATGGAAGATTCAAACTACAAACTTATTTAATGCGCCCTTTTGCAAAAACTACAGTTGTAAATGATGAAGGGGGAAAATATTCAACATCTTTGTAGGGTACAACGTTTAGTAGAAAATACCTTTGGAAGTTTAGCTCAGACGTGGCGTATATAT
Organism: Vandiemenella viatica; assembly: GCA_031002005.1. Classification (NCBI taxonomy): domain Eukaryota; kingdom Metazoa; phylum Arthropoda; class Insecta; order Orthoptera; family Morabidae; genus Vandiemenella; species Vandiemenella viatica. The sequence goes on from JARYHS010006518.1 coordinate 3,821,223, forward strand.
TTTTTTTGCCTAAAGAGTTGGATGTAGATAGCACAGTTGAAGCTGTCAAAGCTACATGTTGACTTTACAATTTCGTAAGAAGTTACACAAAACAGTTCACTGAAATTGAACTACAAGGTGACACAACAATAACAAGTCAACATGCCAATGCTTTCTCAACCTCAAGTCGATTGAGAGAAAGATCAACTGATGCTGCCTATGCGGTACGGAACCATTTTCTAAATTACTTAAACAACAAAAATTCATTTTAATTTTATCATAATTATACTAATATATTATTGCATCTATGGGTTATGGAAAATAAAAGATGCCGTATAAAATAAATGTATACTTTCTTGTCTGGTTGAGCTTTTCAGATATTTCATTCCACGTTTTTGCTTTCTTGGCATGTTTTTGTACTCACAAATGCTGAGATTCTTATAAAAATAAACATTCTCGAACGCATTGAATGATACTTTCTAACTCGTCCACCATTGCCCGCCGCGGACTCTGTGGAATTCACAACCTGCCCGCCGCGGACTAGGCTTCCGCCGCGTGGTAGGCCGCGCTCTGTTTGACTAGGCTGATGCAATACTATGTACCACAGAGTCCACGCGGGCTGCCCGCGTTCTATTTGACCGGGCTTTTAGTTTAGCAAAATTGTCCATTCTTAAATGACAAAAGTGACAATGAAACGAATTCTCAATATCTATAATTTTTTTGCAATAATTGTAGTTGTGCAGTGCCTCTCTGAAATTTGCAGGGGTAAAAGAAGGCAGGCACAGGAAAATGGTGAGTAGAGAAATTGTCTCTATTATTATTATTATTTTTTTTTTTTTGCTGTCATCATTCTTTTGACTGGTTTGATGCAATCCTCCATCCCTTCCTATCCTGTGCTAACCTCTTCAACTCTACAAATCCCTTACAATCCTCAATTATCTGCTTCATATATTCTAATCTTTGTCTTCCTCTACAGTTCTTACTTTCGACTGTTCCCTCCACTAACAAATAAACCAATCCAGCATGTCTCAAAATATGACCTACCAGCCTGTCTCTTCTTTCTGTAAGCTTCTTCCACAAACTTCTTACCTCGCCCATCATTTCCAAAACTCGTTCCACCTAATTTTCAGCATTCTTCTGTAGCACCACATTTCAAATGGTTCAATTTTCTTCCTTTCTGGTATTCCTAAAGTGTCTCGTTACCATAAAGTGCTGTGCTCCACACAGAGTCCTAAAAAGTTCTTTTCTAATTCCTAGATCAATTTTTGAAACTAAAAGGTTTCTCTTTTTCACGAAGGCTCTTTTTGCTAGTGCTATTCTGCTTATAACATCATTCCTGCTTCGGCCATCGGTTGTAATTTTACTTCCCAAATAACAGAATTCACTTACTTCTCCTATTGCATCCGATCCTATTTTTATATTTAATCTACTAGCATTGGTATAATTTCTGCTACATTTCATCACTTTTGTCTTGCTTTGATTTATATTCAGTCCAAAATCTTCCTTCAGTATTTTGTTCATGCCATTCAGTGACTTCTCAATATCCTCAGCCCTCTCTGCTAACAAGACAATGTTGTCAGCAAATCGTAGCATACCGATTTTTTCTCCCTGAAAACTTATGCCACATGGAAATTTTTCTTTGACTTTCTTCATTGCTTCTTCTACATACAAGTTGAATATTAACGGGGATAGACTACAACCTTGTCTCACACCCTTTTTAACTGATCCATGTCTCTCCTGATTCTCTACTTTTATTATAGCCACTTGATTCTTATATACTTTATAGAGTATTCTTCTATCTCGATACTTTAGACCTGACTTCTTTAAAATTTTGAACATCTTGTCCCACCTAACATTATCAAAAGCTTTTTCTAAATCAACAAATGCCATAAAAGTATCTTTGTTTTTCTTGATCCGCCCTTCAAGTATTAATCTTAAAGACAGAATTGCTTCCATTGTACCGCGATTTTTTCTAAACCCAAACTGATCTTCACCTACTATCTCTTCTACTACCCTTTCCATCCTTCTGTATATTATTCTGGTCAGTAATTTTGAAGCATGTGATGTGAGACTAATGGTGCGTTAATTCTCACATTTTTCGACTTGTGCTTTCTTTGGAAGTGTGAAGATGATATTTTTATTAAAATCAGTTGGATTTTCTCCCGTTTCATAACTTTTTGATATCAGTTTGAATAATCTATCTATTCCTTCTTCTCCTAAGGATTTAAGAAGTTCTGCTGGGATCTTATCAATTCTAACAGCTTTATTTGCTTTCAAGTCATTCAGAGCTTTATTAAATTCTGTCATCAAAACTTCTTCTCTATCACTAAGTGTGCTCTATCACAATTGCATTAAATAATGCGCAATTTTATCATTTTTATTTGCTCATATTGTTTTTTTATGATCTCTGTCCATAAGGAATCAAGATTTTTACGAGTAAAGTCATACAGCACCGAAAAGCCGAACGAGCTATTAGATGTTCGTTGTCAATATTCGTCTAACCTGACTTACGTGTTCACTCTAGTGGTCGGCACACGTCTTGACTGTCGTCGATCGGTGGTGACGCAAACTTCAGGTCGACCCGCCTCGCTCCGACCTGACCAGTGAGAATGCTCCCACTGGATTACGTGTAAAGTGGTTTTGATCTTAACCCCTCACTGCATACTGGGACATATATGGCACATACCATTTTCTTGTTTGTGGAAGAAATACTTTGAAACTGCATGTTGGGACAGATATAGCCACAATCAAGAAGAGCTGTCCAAATATTAAATGTGATCTGTTGAGAGAACAAGGAAATATGAAGTATGAATTTTGCTTTGCGTTGTGAGCAGTTAACATCAAAGTTCGGTCATACAAACAGTTGTATTTGACACAGTAAACATTTGATTCCAGTGTTTATACAATTTCTAGGATGAAAAGGACATCTGTGGACAATTATAAAGAGGTAAGATTATATATTTGTCCATGAGAATATATATAATATCGAAAAGAAGGGTTTGTGACAGATATGGCACAATATGCAGTCTGGCTTGTGTGAACAAGCTGGCCCTTATGGAGAAGAAGAAATACCAACGATAATGCTCCTATTTTATTTTGAGTAGCAGTTGCAGACGTCCTCTGGCAAACAAGGAAAGCTTATCCAAGAAACTGGGTAGGACAAGAAAGTGAAATCCACCAAAAAAAAAAAAAAAAAAAAAAAAAAAAAAAAAAAACACAGATGGACAGTAAGAAGAAGAGAGATCTTCCGCAGTATCAGGATGGGATAGATCACATGCCCGTCTGGTTGGGAAACTAACTGTTGCAACTATCCAGACTCCAAAGGAAAATCCTATACAGCAAGTCTGAAGTGCAGTGCAACATTGTGCTTGGGCAAGGAGAGAAACTGCTTTATCAAGTTTCATAACAAATAGACTAAATGGAAAGTGGATTAGTGTTATTTGACATAAATGTGTACTCTAATGAATAGAAATTGTAATTATTTTACGTAAATAAATTTAGTTCTACTAGTATATGTATATATCTTATATATTTTCTAAACGTTGCATCATCAATCTCGAAACTTGTATCATAACATGTCAGCCATTACTGCATGCTGTCCCATATATGGCACAAACCCTTAGTCAATAATAATCTTGCTCAAGTAAGATTTGGAATTTTTTAAGTATTTTTCTTGAAATCACGGAATTGGACTTGACAAGTGACATTTTTATCAGAAAAAAAAAAAAATCATGCAGTAAGGGATTAAGAAGGACTACACTTGCTCTGACCTTGGCGAGATTCTCTTGCTCCTCCTGCTGTATCTCCGCGAGCGACTTGGTGACGGGAGCCGGCGGCTTCACCTCGGCCCAGCGCAGCTGCAGGCCGGTGCCCGCCGGGGGAGTGGGGGCCGGCACGGGGACGGGAGGCGCGGCGGCAGCCGCAGAGGCCTGCTACAGACAACACACCCTGTCTCAAAGGGAAAGCTACGGGGATAGAGGACGACAAGAAATTCGGCGATGGCCTTTTCAAGGAAACATTCCTGGGTTCACCTCAAGTGATGCTGGGAAACCACGTAAAACAGAAATCTGTATCAGGGTGGCCACAAGGTAATGATTTAAAAATTCCCTGATATTTCCAGGTTTTCCAGAAAAATTTGCCATATTTTCCCCTGATTTAGAAAGTTTATTTGCATGATTAAGATATTTAAAGTTTTATTTAGATTTTGATTGTAAATAATTAAATCTGGAATAAAACTAAAAAAATTTAGAAAAAGAAACATGTTTAAGAATGTTTATTTGAAAATTTTATAACTAATTTAGTAATCATATGAAGCATAATTAAAAATGAGGCACAAAAATAAGATAGGTCTAATGACTAATATGAAATAGAACAAATTACTAATCTTTCAATATTTGGTGGATAAAATAACTGAAGATTTTTAAATTGTTCATCAGTAACTTGACTCAGTCAACAGCTTAGCTTTTTTATGGCTTTTTTCATTTGCTACACTTTTCTTTTCAAATCTTCTGTTTCAGTGTTGGCAGTGGTTTATTTGGTGCAAGTCAAAGGCACAAGCACGATTTTTATACTGTCACATCGATTCAGCATTTGAAAGAGCTCTAAATGACGCAAAACTTTATAAATCCTTCCTATTTAGACCTCTGGTTAGTATTTACTTGATCTTATGTATTATTTGGTTCCTGCTTTAATTCGCCATATATCATTAATACAAAAAAGTTATAAAGCTGTATAATTATCGCTATTCAAATTTTTGCTGGCATTGGTATCTTGAATCTAGGCTTTTGTTTTGATATTAAAGGTTCAATTTCTCTCAAAAGAAATTCAAAACCAGCTTGTGACCTTTATAAACTTACTACTCTACGATTGCTGTTTTATTCAGTAAAAAATATAACTTCTGAGTTTACATGTAGTACTATAATTCTGATTTAGATGTCATCCACCTTTTTTAAAATATAATTTCGAATGCTGAGTTCCAGAGAGAGTTCATGTCGGCGCTCGCGTATGAACATCACGTCGTCGTATCGCGATGAGGCGCAAGACGAGATGCAAGTTGCTAGTGTAAATGCGGCAATTGTTGGCTATTTTATGTCAAAAATATATAAGCTGAATTATTTAATGCAAAAGTTCAATATTAAAATAAATTATCAAAAAATTTCCAAATTTTGGGTTTTTGCAATTAAAATTCCCTGATAATTTTTGAAATTACTTGATTCCCTGATATTTTCAAGGTTGCTTTAAATTCCCTGATAATTCCAGATTTTCCAGGTCTGTGGTCACCCTGTGTATGGACTGGGATTTGAACAGACACCCTCCCTGATGCCAGACCGAGTGTTACTGTTTGCCCGACACACTCAGTATTCTGTCTTATGATTTAAATCTTGCCACCGATCACCCAACCCGTGTTCCCAATTAAAGAAAAGCAAAATCACTAAATATAAATGTGAATATGGGAACAAATGCTTCTAAATACTTTGTATACTTCTAATGGGTTTATATTTAAATAGTTAATAAACTTGTTGACCTGTGCAAAAATTTCACGAATAAATAAATACAATAGTAAGGTGGTTAGTTTGTAGTAGCCTGAAAGAAGAATTACATCATTTGTAACAATATGTTTCTAATTTCACCTGATGTATGTCATCCTGTAGCCCATTACTTTGATGTAAACGCATGAATTTATCGCTTCCAGGAGTCTTTTTTTCCCCTTATTGCTTTACACCTTGATGTCAAGGTCATTGGAAGTGGGAAACGACTGGGGGGGGGGGCAACGAACAGGAAGGAATTCGACCATAGCCATTGGAAGAAACGAACCCGCCGTTCACCTGGAGTGATTTGGTGAAGCCATGGTAAAAACAAATCTGGATACCTGGTCAGGGATTTCCAGGAGACTTAAGTGTCACAGACCACACCAGAATACAACTACGCTTAGAAAAAAAAAAGAAAAAAAAAGGAAGTGCTGCTGTCTAGCGGTAAAGCGATTAGTCGATACCAACAGCAGCGACTTAGCTCTGAAGTGTCTCATACTTATGGCTGTGATAGTATTTTTGCCCTTTAAGAGTCAAATAGAGAAAAATTTCTTTCTTAAAATGTCAATTTTGTTTAGGCTTTACACCTGGTTGACTGCATCGTCATTAGAGGCGGGATGAGGGACAAGGAACAGGAAGCAATTCAACTGTGGTCTTTTGAATGAAGCATTGCGGCATTCGCCTGGAGTGGTATGAGGAAACCAGGGAAATTTCAAATCTGGATGCCCGGATGGGGATTCGAACTTGTGCCCTCCTGAATGCGAGGCCAGAACGTTAACCATTCACCCACCACGCTCGGTTTTAAAATGTCATATTACCAAAGTGGAGACCGTGTTTAAAATGATACATTTATTAATTCCGGTTAAGTATGAAGCAAAATAATTGGCTTGCAAATAATAATAAGAATTTAGAAGTAATATATGTGACGTGATTAAGAATACAGATCTGCAATAACTACTTCTTCAATAATTGGTTTTGCCCAAGAAATTGCCAACAAAATAAAGTAAAGGCAATGCGATATGATATGGAATGGTACTCTCATTCTACACTCGTAGATATCCATTAAAAACGCAACACGTTGCCCCAGATGCAACATGCGGAATTTACGTGCAATCTTAAACACAGAATAAGGGAGAAATTTTTTACTTCCAATAGATGTTTGGCAATGCAGTACAACATGTTATCACTGCCTGCCGCCCAGCCAACATATTTTGTCAAAAATGGCTTAAGATCTGAAGAACCTACAAATTTTTGGATACCTACATTCAACTGCCTGGTACAGTATGTTAAGATTCATATCTTGGTCCCAACTTATTTTGGTAATCAATACTACTTTCTCATCTTTCAGCAATGGATCAGTGTCGGTTAAATTTTTGACTAAACAATAATTAAAAAATATAATTTTTACATTTATCAAAACTATCAGAACTAGACAAATTTTTACCAAGACTTAACAATTTACTGGGAATGATGTCCTCAAATGGTCACTGTGGTTTCAACCACAAAAACACCATTTCTCATAATTCCTATTCACTTTTCATAAAAATACCGTCTTACATCACATTTGTCTTTAGATGTATTAAGAATAACACCTATACAGACAAAGTGCATAAAATTGTTTCTATGATGTGGTAATACTTTTTTTTTTTGCTTTACAATGTAATAGCAACTTTGAAAAGTTATTTTCTAAGAAATTAAAATGCATTTATTCTTTCAGTTTGAAGGTTGTTGCTAGCAATAAAATTAAAGTCACAGAAGGCTGGAAGAAAGGGTTTGTTATAAATGTTATACAGAAAAATATAGAGGGAGGAACGAATTAAGAATCTGTAATAGTGCAAAAAGGAACCATATAAATAAAGTTTACTAGATAATGATGGACGATTTCTCTGCAGGGGGGTAATTCATTTATAATTGAGACCAGTGTATGTGAATCGCTATACAACATGTACCAATTATGTATTTTTTTAATTAAATGATAAAATGACGCCACTGCAACTGTATTTGTAGCTTTATTGCCGTATGCGTTTCGCCTCTCGTCGAGGCATCATCAGCGACTAATCTATTTGACTTAATTCTAAATTGATACATTCTCTCATTTACATTAGTGTGGTTTTCAGGTTCGCAACCACCCATCTCTGCTTTTTCCCCAAAGCATGTTTCCATTACAGCCATTTGTCTTAGCTCCTGTGTACAGGATGTAAACAATGACGAGAACTTTTGCGGTATTTTTTAATGGCTTCAAGCTTTGATGATGCTGAGACCATGATAGGCAGTAAATGACTGGAGGTAATGAACGGGAAGGAATTTGTCCGGGGCGTTACCTGCTGTAGCTGCCTCTCCCGCTCCTGGCGCTGGATGTCTGCTAGTGCGGGACGCCCCGCGGTCACCTGTGGCTGGGGAACCGCGGCCGTCCAGGGCGCGGGGCGCAGCGCGGCGGCCTGCCGAGCCTTCTCCTGCTGCTCCTGCAACCTGCGCAGGGCCTCGCGCTGCTGCTCCTGTCGCCGCTGCCGCGCCTTCTCTTCTTCTTCCAGCCTGAGACGTAACAAAATACACAAAACTTCAAAAAAAAAAAAAAAATTCTTGCTTCTATAAGTCAATTAAGTTTCAAACACTTTTTTTTTGCCGTCTCTCGACTGGGTCGATGCATCCCCCATCCCACCCTGTATAGTGCTAACCTCTTCATCTCTACATACCCCTTACAACCCATGTCCTCAATTATCTGCTTCATATATTCTAATCTCTGTCTTCATATACAGTTCTTACCTTCGACTGTTCCCTCCAAGAGCAAATTAACCAATCCAGCCTGTCTCTTCTTTCTGTAAGCTTCTTCCACAAACTTCTTTCCTCAACCACCATTTCCAAAACTCGTTCATTTCTTACTTTGTCTGTCCACCTAATTTTCAGCATTCTTCTGTAGCACCACATTTCAAATGCTTCATTTTTCTTTCTTTCCGGTATTCCTAAAGTCTATGTTTCGCTACAAAAAAGTTCTGTACTCCACACATTGAGTTTTAAAAAGTTCTTTCTAATTCCTAGATCAATATTTAAAACTAGAAGATTTCTCTTTTTCATGAAGGCTCTTTTTGCTACTGCTATTCTGCTTTTAACATCATTCCTGCTTCATTCGCCCATCGTTTGTAATTTTTCTTCCCAAGTAACAAAATTCACTTCTCCTATTGGATCTGATCCTATTTTTATATTTAATCTTCTAGTATTGGTATCATTTCTGCTACATTTCATCACTTTAGTCTTGCTTTAATTTATATTCAGACCAAAATCTTCCTTCGGTATTTTGTTCATGCCATTCAGTAACTTTTCAATATCCTCAGCCATTTCTGTTAACAAGACAATGTGATCAGCAAATCGTAGCATACTGATTTTTTCTCCCTGAAAACTTATGCCACATGGAAATTTTTATTTTATTTTCTTAACTGCTTCCTCTACATATAAGTTGAATATTAATTAACGGGGATAGACTAAAGCCTTGTCTCACACCCTTTTTAACTGATGCATGTCTCTCTTGATTCTCTACTTTTATTATAGCCACTTGACTCTTATATAGTATACCATATCAATAGTGAAGGACAGAGAAATTAACCTACCACATACCAGAGTGGACGGATGCAGTGGGAGGGAACTTTTATGCTGACAAACAAATACGTCACCCAATGTCATAGTGTAGTGTGGACACGTACGGAGCCTAATGGCCCGTTTGTCTACCACTGAAACTATGCCGAAATATGGTGTATTTATTTGTCCGCCCAAGTGTTTTCACTCACCGTTGCCGTCCACTTTGGCATGTGGTAGGTTAATTTCCCTGTCCTTCATTATTTATATCGCCTAGAAGCCACATCCATTTTCCTTAGTTTCATTATAGTATACCATATATATTATACCATGTTTACCATATATAGTATACCACGAATAGTATATAGTATAGTATACTCATATACCACAATCATAGCTTAAAAACTTATCAAAATAAAGGTTGTGCTAAAAAAAATAAAGATTGGGCTAAGCAATAAGGGATGAAAAGGGCACGTAGAAATGATGAGACTAGTGAAAATCCAGATTCTAACTATTTTGGATAGAGGTTGTCTAATTACAAGCATTTAGATGGCTAAGCGTGGAAAGAATTTCAGCTACCAGGGGCACTGACAGCACACGAGTAATCACATTCCGCAATATTTATATGAAAATAAGATAGGATAAGGAAAAGCATCCACCACTGACCACAGATGCAGGCAGGACAGCCAGATGAAACAAAACTTCACAATATTTCAATTTGTAACCTTAAACTTGTTAAAAGAGAGAGATATAAGGCACGTAATCATCAGGAACCAACGTATGAATGAACCAATGATGAAACAAGAAGTAAGAGTGGGGATTAGACCAGTGGGTGGGAAGTTTACCAGTATTAACAGTGGGACAGAATAATATCTTTGCTGATCAGTCGCAATAAAATAAAATTTTCAAATTGTTATAACACTAAATAAGTAAAATAAGAAATATCAGTAAAAATGGAATGAAAGAACTGCTGCGATTCAATGTCGAGATCATTAGGGATGGGAAAGGACTGGAGATAAGCCATGGGAAGGAATTTGGCCATAGTCTTTGCAAGGAATGATACTAACTTGCTACGAGTGAAAAACTGAATACTGGATGGCCTGACAGGGATATAGGTTCACTATATCTTCCCAAATTCTAGTCCATAACGTTACTATTCACCCACCGTGCTTGCTTTGAGGGGAGGACGAAACACTCTCCCCTTGACGTGGTATTTAAATGCGGATTGAAAGAAGTCTTTGATTTAACCACTGTATTTAATGTTTCTATTCAAATTAATAGTTCCAACATCTACAACATTATAACTTTATCGGACTTATTATTTGAAGATTGGCCTCAATGCACGTCAAAAATGTCGGGTTGAATATTTTTACTTGTCATTTTGGTCCAGGTCCCATTTCAACCTAACTACAAATTATGCTACAATTGCCAACAGAAAAACAATACTTCATTCACATGTACTGTATCACATGTTAGAGACAATAATGCATTGCGATATACACTTTGTAACAGCCCTCATACCTGAATTTTGAATAGCATTGTACTGTATGAAGTATTTGTAGTGAGCTAAAGTTTGCTTGAAAGTGATTTGATATGTTTATTTTGTAAATTCTTGTAAATCAGTGTATATAGACTTTGTTTTATGTAAGAAAATTATTTAAAGTCCATTTAATATGTTTAAGAACCGAATGGTGCAAGAGAAATTCTTAAATGTTTGTAATTACGTGTATTAATGTAAGTTACGATGTCTACAGGACAATTTTCTACCGTTTGAAAGGATTTCTGTAAATAATTTCGTATTTAAGTATCTCTAATTACCATTTCTGATCATTTTGGAATGTTGTTAAGTAATTTTGTTTAATTCGGATTGTTTTTATTATGTTTGATTGTTTAAGTGATTGTTAATGATCGAGAAATATCGGGCGGATGCCTTTGAAGAATTCTCGTAATTTCGATAGAGACTATATAAACAGATCGCCTGGACAGAGAAGTCAGTGAGTTAGTTAGTTAGTCAGTTTAGTTGACAGTATTCAGTGTTAAAGAGAGTTTCAATCATTCAGTTGAGTTCACAGAGATTATCTTTGCGATTATTCAGAAGTGCATATCTGTATTGTATCTATGCTTGTGAATATCGCCGACTTGTTTGGATCACAATAAAACAACTCTTCAAACATAACCTGTTTGGTGGACTTTTTAATTAATTAATCAGTAATTAAACCACCGAAAGAACCTTAATAACTTGATCAAAAATCTTCACAGTTCTTACACCTTCCTTTTTCTTGCCTGTGATTTAGATCGATATTACAACAGTTTGAATGGCTGATACAGTTACATATGGCTGAAATAAGTCACCAGTGAAGACAAAGGAAATTAAAAATAAATCTTACACCTATTAGCAGTCTACGCTGCACAGATTGTGATCACTGTGGAACTACTTTTGTTCAAATGAAGTAACGCTAACAGTAATAGGACACTCATGAAAACATTTAAATTATTTTTAAAAAGGTAAATTACTTATGCCTTCTGCTGTCATGTCAAGTGCCAGTTGTAATAACAATCTAATCAAAACTGCCACAAACATTCCTAATGGAAATTAAAGCTTTTATCTCACATATCTCTGGCCAAATAAATAGATACGCGTCACTTACCACAGATGCAGGCAGGAGGGTGAGACGAACATGTAAAAACACAAAAACATAAATAAACTGAATCTCACATGATTAAGACTCGTGTCAAAATATTGTGCAATTTATTTATGTTTTTGTGTTTTTACATGTTCGTCTCACCCTCCTGCCTGCATCTGTGGTAAGTGGCATATCTATTTTTCCCTATCCTATCTTATTTTCAGTGCCTCGTGGCAGTTTCTCTGTTTCCATTATCCAATATCTGTGGCCAAAAGATTTTAACAAATACTTTTTCTTTGTACAGTTAAACAAATATAAGCAGCTAATAATTATGTCTTTTAAACGAAATGCATACTTTTCTTTCAGTGTTCCGACAGTTAAATTATTCACAAATGTTTACCTAAATAGAACCATTATTAAATAATGCACCTAGTTTAGAACAATAGCTGATTGTTGTAAGTTGGACACTGCAGGCAAAAAGTGTTACTTCATCATCATCAATGCTCTGCGATTCACTAAAAGCGTGTAGCGGAGGCTGCATTGCGCCTGTCCGAAAGGGTAATGGTTTGGAAGGGATATATGGGATATGGCGGAAGGCACCCATAGGCATCCCAGCATTCGCCTGGAGTGATCCGGGAAAACCATGGAAATCCCAGACCAGGATGGCCGGAGTGCTTTATCGAGAACTACTCCTGTCATATTTTAAGTTTACTTGCCCAGTAAATCCTTTCTATTCCATTTCCTAATCGCTCGTGGAAAAAATGAGTACAGAAATGAATCAGTTTTGGCCCTGATTTATCATATTTTAAGGGGTCATTCCAAGATATGAATGTTGCTGGTAGCAATATTTGTTTGCTGTCATTCCGAAATACGTCAGTCGAGAATTTTTCTATTAGCTTCTGTCGAGGGCGACACCTTCGGTGCTCCAGATCTTCCCAACCTAACTCCTTCAACATCACACTTTTCCTCCAACTATATACACCTGCCACGAATCGGGCGCTCTTCTTTTCACCTTCTCTAATGCCTCCATTAACCTATTCTGACGGGGACCCCATACAGAGCAACAATATTCCAAGTGAGTCCGCACTAGTGACTTGTATGCAATCGATTTAACTTCCGGAGTGCATTGTTTTAAATTACGACCTAGAAATCGGAGCATACAATTTGCTTTCCCAATTACATTCTCAATTTGCTCATACCATGACAAATTATCACGAATTGTTACCCCTAGGTATTTGGCGGAGTCTACCGTTCTAAGGATAGTACCATTAATTGTATATTCATAGCTATATGGTGTCACCTTTTTACTTACACACATGACTTGGTACTTTTTAGCGTTCATTGCCGAGATTGGCATTTTACAGGTATAGATTGCAGGTTTATTTCATACGGCTACTCTCACATAATATGCCAGAACAAAACCATCCATTCACTTCCCAATCTGAATTAATTGCTAACCGCAAACTATCTGTTCTCCCCCCCCCCTCCTGTAATTTTTTTCCCTAACAATTCCAAAACAGCTTTTGCCCACATTCAATCCTGCGTAAACTAATCTGTTTATGTATTTTATCTGACGCAAAATTATTATACAACATAAATCTGTAACTCTTCAAGTGCAGATTACGAAATATCACAAGGACATGATGGCAAGGAATATGACACAATGCAGAAGAAGCATTATAATTGTAGTCCTCTTCGCCTGACTGATTTAATATGGTAAAAGCCAAATAATATTTGTAAAGTTAAGGAATGAGCTGTACCTTCACAAATAATACGTACAAACACTAAGAAAAGTTTACTGGATGCAGATCTGCCAATCACATGCCGAATCCTTGGATGTTTGAAACCAAACTGATAGACTACCAGCTCTCTACACTCCTGCATGCTCGTAAACAGGTCACATAAATGTTCTTGTTTTCAAATTTCTAAGAAACTCAGATGTATTTGTTAAAGCTGTTTGCAACAGAGATGATAAACTAAAACAAAATGCTCACGCTAAATGTAAACAATATTTTTGTGATGTTGGCTAATATGTTTTACAAAAAAAAGACCTTGGTCAATGAGCCCTGTACACCAGGAATAATAGACAGGCCTTCACTATTCTAAATTTTAGAAGAAAGGGGACTAGATGCAAAATCACGAGAACTCGTAAAACAAACACTAATTGGCACTAAATCTAAAGTAAAATTCATGGGAGAAATTTCAGAACCCTTTAACTTTGAAAAAGGTATGAGACAGGGCGATGGGCTCTCTCCTCTTCTGTTCAACGTTGTTCTAGACAAGGTTATGGAAGAATGGCAGAAATAACTCAAGAAATGTAAGTGTTGGAAACCAGTTCCACTTGACTTTCCCAAAAACAACCTCTATATACCATACCTCACTTTTGCGGATGATTTGGGAATACTAGCAGAAGATGAAGAGACTGCCATCAAATAGCTTAAGACACTCAAAGAATGTGCAGAAAAAGTTCAAGAAAACTGAATTCCTATGTTCAAAAACAGAAATAGTAACTTTGAAAACAAAATATGGTAAAATCAACAGGGTCCCATATTTCAAATACCTTGGAGGATTCAGCCAACCAACAAGCCTTGAGAAAATATCATAGCAAAATCGTCTCCAAAAAGCAAAAAAGCGTTAGGGTTAATCCAAAATGTCTAAAACAAAAAAAATCCATGTCAAGATAGACCAAAATTTGGCACTACAACAGTCATAAAACCAACAGTCCTTTTTGCAAGCAAAACATTGACACTTTAACAGAACAATTTGAAGAAATCAAAAAAGAAGAGAGAAAAATCACTATCAAAATTTTAGGAGCAGACTACAATCAAAACAACAGAAAATTTTTCAAACATCAAAATTTATATCAAGACAAGATGAATGAGATTTTATGGTCACCTTAAGAGGCTACCAGAAAATTGATTGACGAAAAAGATAATTGATTATGTAACCTCACTTAAAAATCCAACAGCTTGGCTGAATGAAATTCAAAAGGATCTAAAAAAATGCAAACATAGGATCAACAGACATTTTAGATAGAGAGACCTTCAGACACAAAGCAGACAAATGGTAAGTTACAACCAAAACAAAAACAATATAGACCAAACTGGTCGGAAGAACACAAACAAGCTTTCTCTGAAAGAATGAAAGCCTATTGGAACAACAAGAACAACCCAAAGAAAACTTGATTGAGTCATTTGTTTAATATCTTCCTTTTATAGGGAGAATTCAGCAAGAATAATAATAAATAATAACAACAATTTATATTATGTGGTGTGATATGAACAGGCATTACCCAGAAATCCACCACCATTTCCCATTATTTTATAAACCATCTTTTCACTGCAATTATAGGTGGATAGTGACAGTAAAATAGTAATTTTGGCCAAACATTTTTAGACTGTACCAAGCTCAACACGTGAATGGCTGGTATTATACCAGCATCACACAATGTCAAGTTTGTTTTGCTATTGCAACACGGCTCACCCATACATCCACTGATTGAATTAATGGGCTATTAAGTGCTGCACATACAACATTTTTAATCTACTGATATCATATATACCTCCATCTAACTGGGAGGCCATCAGACATGTTAAGAACGGATTTCGATCTCCTTCATATATGTCTGTGGTATAGTCATTTCTTAAAATGTGCTATAGTTTTTGAGATATTCCCATGAAAAGAACCAAAAAATTCTGTTAGGTATATAGTAATTTATTGCCCCTTATTATCACATGGTAGTGTGGTGTATGCCATAGTGTATTAGCTTCATAATTTTCTGACCCGGGTTCAAATCCCCACAGAATCAAATATTTTTAATTATTTTTATCTTCAGAAATTGACTTATTTATTTTGTTTAAACTTCATTCACACACTTTTATTGTGCAAAATAAAATTTAAAACAAATCACATTGCATATAACAGATACACCAAACGTAATTTTGGCCCATATATCTACAATGGCTTCGTACTATGCCTCGCCCATACCCTAAGAAATTAGATTCTGCGGGGATTTGAACCTATTGTATATACCACGCTGCCATTTGGTAACATGGGGCAATAATTTACTGTAAACCCGACATTTAGATTTTTTTCTCTCTTTGCACGCAAATATCTAAAAAACTAGGGCCCATTTTGAGAAACGACTATACCACAGGCGTATATGCTGTGTACCATTCAACATATACGAAGTAGATCAAAATCCGTTCTTAACATGTCTGATGGTCTCCAAGCAAAAGCCGAAACTGAGAGTCTTTGCCCCTATATGTGTTTTAGCCACACAATGGCTGTAAATGCAAAGTCAACATACCATTCCCAATGGTGGATCTTTCTTGGAACAGCACGGTGTAATTTGCCGGTATGTTCGTGGCACAGTGCTACTATCATGCATTACAGATGGCGGTTTTGCTTCACGCGTCCACTGTGTACAAGCAATGAAGTATGATTTTTTTTCTCGATGGAGCAAGGGACAAATGCCCATCGAAATCCAAAGGGAAACACAGCCCACATATGGGGAAAGTTTCTCGCAGTGAGAAGTGTGAGGTGGTGTGTTGTGAGTTCGCGAAAGGTCATGCACCTCGAGGAAGCTTGACATTTTATATGGGAGTGTTAACAACAATGTTCACGGGTCCTTGGCGTACTGGAAGGTTTCATGTCGGTGGGTGCCTAAACGGTTGGACGACATGACAGAAGGGAAGTGAATGATTGCTTCACTGATTCGCCTGCAATGGTATGCCGAGGAGGGTGACCGTTTTCTAGACTGCATTGTTACTGGCTATGAAATGTGTAAATTGTATTTTACGCCAGAATTGAAGCAAACGTAAAGGTTTGCCCATGCCACTATATATACAGGGTGCGGCAAAATGATCTGACGCTTTTCGCCGCCGTGTTGTCGAGTGAGTAGATGGTTGAGGGTGGTGGGGATAGGTGCATTCCATAGCCCACACGTGGACATTTGTAGTAACCATGGAGCAGTGGTCGGGTGAGTACCATGATTTTGTTGTCGAGGCGTTTTTTAAAAGTTGCGATTCCTGCATTGCTGCTCAGCGGCAGTTCCGTAGACGTTTTATTGTGGGTACAAGAGGAAGAGTCCCAACTCGTAACAGAATTATGCTATGAGTGAGTACCTTCAGAGCTACCGGTTCAGCATTAAAAAAGTCGACAGTCATCCATTAAGATAAGCCTGGACGCCAGAGAATATCAGTCAAGTAAGAGAAGCTGTGGAAGCCAGTCCTCGGCGGTCGGCCCGCAAACAAGCTGCTGCTTTGCACATGTCTGACCGCTCAGTAAGACGAATATTGCGCCTCGATCTGCACTTCCACCCGCAAAAAGTGGCTATTGTCCCACAGTTAAAGCCTAATGACTATGAAAAGTGTAAAGCATTTGCAGAAGAAATGATTGCAATGTGTACTGATGAAACAATTTTAATGATGAACGACGAGGCAAATTTCCATCTGGATGGTTATGTAAACAAACAGAAGTTTTGTTAGCCCTATTGGTGGGCTACAAATCCGGAACAACTGCATGAACGTCCTCTGCGTAGTTCTAAGGCTACCGTGTGGTGTGGTGTAACGAAAAGGTGTCATTGGGCCATACTTCTTTGAAGAGGGTAGTCGAACCGTTACGGTCAATTCGCAACGTTATTTGTTGATGTTGAAAAACTTTGTGATCCCTGAACTTAAGAGAAATCGTACGCAGGAGGATATGGTTCCAGCAGGATGGGGCAACTGCCCATACAGCCAATGAGGTTATGGACGTTTTGAGATGCAATTTTCGTGGTAGAGTGAACTCGCGTTTTGGGGACATTGAATCGCCAGCTCACTCTCCAGACCTTAGAGTTTGTGATTTTTTTCTTGTGGGGGCTCCTTAAAGCAAGAATTTACACAAACAAACCCCGCACCTGGACGAACTGGAAGAAGCCATAGGCCAAGAAATCGTCAACCTGCCTTGTGCGATGTTAGAGCAGGTGTTCTACAGCTTCAGTGCAAGGCTGGAAGAATGCTTGGTCAAAGACGGACGTCATTTAAAGGACGTTATCTTCACATCTTAAACGGATGAAATTGGTTGTTCTGATGTTATTTTCATTAAATTACATGAACATCCTTCTGTAATAAGCAATAATATATTTTGTATCACTTATTTTTCATGTTGTTTTTACTTTAAAACCGTCAGATATTTTTGCTGCACCCTTTATATAAATTAAATAGATGATGGATGTGCTCGCAAATATACAGAAAAGACAAAAAACACGACTGATAAAAGAAATTTCCGCGAAAGCCCTTTATCAACAGGAGAACATTATGGGAGGTGGGTGATGCTGAAGACTGATGGTAAGTGGTGGCTCATTTCCCTATCCTAATTTGTAATTCCTTTTCGCTACTTAGCGCCTTTGATTTCCTTGTGTATATATATATATATATATATATATATACAATAACAATGAAAAAAAGAGTGTTAAGTAGCGGAAAGGAATCAAATTCGGACAGGGAAATGAGCCACCACTTACCTTTAGATGATGGATGTGGGGCGCAAACACACAGAAAAGAGACAAACACAAATAATAAAGAAATTTTCGGGAGAAAAAACCCTTCGTCAACGAGAGAACATTATGAGTGGTGGGTGCAGCCGGAGACTGCCTCACACACACACACACACACACACACACACACACACATATATATTAGGATAAAAAACCACCGCTTACCAAAGAAGGGGATTCCTGCGGCGTTGGTACACGAAAAAAAAAAAAAAACACGAACACACAAAGAATGAATTTTCGAGCATGGCTCTTACTCAGTGGAAGTGTGATGGCTGCATGCAAGCGGCTGGCAGCCAACCGTGTGTGTGTGTGTGTGTGTGTGTGCGCGTGTATATATATATATATATATATATATATATATATATATATATAACGATAGGGAAATATGACCCAACACTTACCACGGATGAAGGCGGCTGGGACAACGAACAAAAAACAAACACAAGAGAAGTGCAATATTTCGGCCTATAGCAGCCTTAAATGTGCAGAAGGTGAAGCACCAGGGGGCGTCACATGTGTACACATAGACGGCCGACTGGTGAAATATATATATATATCCAACATGGTTGTCCCAGCCTCCTCCATCTGTGGTAAGTGTTGGGTCAAATTTACCTATCCTTCCTTAGTTTTATTGCTTAAAGCATTAACCTGCTTATCGTTATTATATATATAGTTACCAGGAAATAATAGAAGCCAATTAGCGAATAGGTTTACAAAAAAAAGGGATAGCAAAATGAACCACCACTTACCTTAGATGATGGTATCATGGGGTGAACACATAAACAAGCACAAAACACAGGAAAAACAATGAATATTTCGAGACTAGGCTCTTTGTCAACAGGAGAAAATTAAGGATGGAGGGTGGTGTGGGAGACCATTTCACAGAATGACCGTTAGTCAGGAACATGGTGGGGGTAAATTCAAACAGGACAGGGAGAGGAGGACAGTGAATTCTGTGAAACGGTCACCACCCTCCATTTTCTCCTGTTGACAAACAGCAAAGACACGAAATATTCATTGTTTTTCCTGTGATTTATGCTTGTTTATGTTTTCACCCCATAATACCATCATCTAAGGTAAGTTGTGGTTCATTTCGCTATCCCTTTTTATACAAATATCTGATCAGTGCCATGTGTTGGGAAAGTGATCTTAACAGCCTTCTGGGATCGCCATGAACCACTCCTGCTGGATTTCATGCCACTAGGTGGAACCATCAAAGCAGACAGTTATCGATCCACACTGTCATGTATGCAGGCCGCCATCAGGAAGAAGTACAATCAATGAGGAGAATACAATTATCCTCCACAACAGTGCGAGGCCCGCTGTGCCAATCATAACCAATCATAAGCTCCCGTAATTTAACTAGAAAACTCGGGACCACCCACCAGATCTCACCCATAGGCGATTTTCAAGTTTTTGGTTTGCTGAAGAAGTACCCAAGACAGTGGTTCTACAGTCAGTCGGATAAATTCTATTACAGAGGTGTCTCAAATTTCGTACTGAGATTGAACAAATGTCTGAACCAGTGCGGGGACCATGTGTAAAAATAGGGTAAATTGTACATATATTTGTAATTACCTGTAAGTACCTTATTTCAGCTAGTACAAAATACAGGCAAAGACTTTCAGATTCATCCACATATAATCTGTAATTAAAAAAATCGTGGGTAGTAAAGGGTGGTAATTTTTATTCTATGCATTGCAATCCTCAATGATACTAAGGAAGAAAGAACTCTTATAAGCACAAACACACCACCATATTTCTCTAATCTTATATCTCACGTCTCTGTGAGCCAAATAGGATGGTGGACAAAGTATTCCATCACACCTGTAAATAAAAGTAGAAGTTCGCATGTTTGCCAATAAATTCAAATGAAACCTATGTTGTTTAACAGACAATACCGGCCCAATATACGCACAGATTCTACGACTTTTTCATAAGGACAGTGGCAAACGGTCACAAATCGAGCGGCTATTCTTTGTACTTTCTCTATACTGTCAGTCAATCCCTTGTGGCACGTATCCCTAACAGCACAATAGTAGTTCAAATATGGACGCACAGAGTTTTGTATGCTATCTCCTACGTATGCGTGTTACATTTCTTCAAAATTCAACCTATGAATTTAGTTTAGGATTAGCTCTTCTTACAACTGAAGTTAGGGGTACGGCCCATTTCATTTTGCTTTGCACTGTTATGCCCAAACAAGGAAGGATCCCAACAATATTTGCACTGCAGTATTATAAGATATTTTCTATCAGTATTACTTACAATGCAAGGCAGTGACAGCCCGGAGACCTCTATCGTGGTTTAACGTGGACTGTAGATTGCACTGCTGACTTTCATACAGTTAAAGAGTCTGCACTGGAAACTGAACACAGAACCGTAACTTTTCAAAGCAATTACGCCCAGCTGACTTAACAGAGACCACATTCAACTGTAGTTCCAACAACAACAGAGGCGGAATGCTCAGCAACTTGAAATCATGTGTCACAAGATCACACAAATGTACTCTACTTCTGGCTTTTTTTTTTTTTTTTTTATATATATGTATAAACGTTTGCCTGAAACCATGAAACAAAGGTACTAATAAGCAATATGAACAAAAGAGAAGGTAAGAGGGTTTGATGACCAAAAATATGATGAACAGAACAAATATTAGGGATTTAAAATGGGCGAGTACTTCTGTATACAAGATAAATAGTGCTCTAATGCAGGTACAATGGCAACTACACTATAAATGATGGAATCTGGTTTGAAACTTGACTGTGGATTTGGAAAAGAATTGTCTGTGGAGAAGGAAATGCAATGCAAGGCTAATACAAATGTGGTAAGTCAAAGGAACAATTACTTGTTACAGACAACTGCACTAAGTTACAAAAAAAAAGAGGAATACTGACAAATTCAAGGTGTATCACCTGCTTTGCAGTATGTCCTGGTAAAATTAATTACAACACTTGAAAGCTCAATTTGGAAATCTGTTTAACAGAAAAGTAGAAATGAAACTGCAAATATCTGTGTTTTATTCATGAAAGAATGGTGTAAATATAATTAAGGAAAAACTCTTTACCTCCTCCCCTTTTTCTCTTATGGCTTTGACATTGGGGCCATTAGAGAAGGGCAGGGAACGGGAAAGAATTTGGTCTTGGGCTTTTGAAGGAACCATTCACCTGCAGTGATTTGGGGAAACGATGTTGCAACAACAAATATTTTTTTTTTATAAGAAAATCATATTTTTCCCTCGAAGCGTAGACGAAAAGAGAAAAAATAGGACAATGTAAGTTGCTATGGAGATAGATAAAGAGATTGGGGCTAACGGCGTAGAAGCATAGAATGGTCGCATCTTCAGATTTTACATAATTTCGATATAGTTCCTAGAGGAGAAGAGGAAGTTCAATAATAAACTCAAAACTGGTTGAAACAGGACTGAATTCTTTAATAGTTATAACGACGACTTCACAAATAATTGGTTATGCAACATTGTAAAACACAAATCTGGACGGCCAACCGGGATTTGAACCCAAATGCTCCCTCGTAAGAGGCCAGAGGCACTGCTTACCTCATGTAACACAGTGGTTCCAACACAAGCAGAGAACAACATAAATCATCAGTGTTTTTGATGTGAAACTTCTTTGATATAATTTAGCAAGACAATGACGAATAACACCACTGTATTTCATCACCTACGCTCTTAAAATCGTGACTGCCGATTCAGAGAAGCTAAGTTTCTCAGTGTGGTAATGACACTTAAGTATAAATAAAACAACTGTAAACAGGAAACTGTGTCACCAATACTGAGGACAAAATAGTGTAATATGCAAATACATAAATCATAACCTAAGTTTGTTGTTTCAGCCAGAATCTGTAACTGACGTAAAAGCAAGTCATTAAATAAATGATTACAGTCAGTACTTCTGTACAAAATTTTCCACATTTTGGGCATGAAATACAGGAGATGGAGGGCAGCTAGATTTGTCTGTGGAAATTACTGAAGAACGCAATCAGTAACTGATATGATAAAGGAGCTGGGTTGGGAGTAATTGGTGAAGAGAGTGCTGGGAGTGTATAAGGCGTATATTGACGATGAGGCCTGGATGGATATTGGTAGAAGGGAAGAGATGACCATGACCACAAGCTGGCACTCGATTTCAGGCATAAGGCAGTAGAAATTACCGCAGAACACAATCAGTAACTGATATGATAAAGGAGCAGGGTTGGGAGTCATTGGAGGGTGAAGAGAGTGCTGGGAGTGTATAAGGCGTATATTGGCGATGAGGCCTGGATGGATATTGGTAGAAGGGAAGAGATGACCACGACCACAAGCTGGCACTCGATTTCAGGCATAAGGCAGTAGAAATTACCACAGAACACAATCAGTAACTGATATGATAAAGGAGCTGGGTTGGGAGTCATTGGAGGGTGAAGAGAGTGCTGGGAGTGTATAAGGCGTATATTGGCGATGAGGCCTGGATGGATATTGGTAGAAGGGAAGAGATGACCATGACCACAAACTGACACTCGATTTCAGGCATAAGGCAGTAGAAATTACCGCAGAACACAATCAGTTACTGATATGATAAAGGAGCTGGGTTGGGAGTCATTGGAGGGTGAAGAGAGTGCTGGGAGTGTATAAGGCGTATATTGGCGATGAGGCCTGGATAGATATTGGCAGAAGAGAAGAGATGACCATGACCACAAGCTGGCACTTGATTTCTTTTACATATAATGGGATAATGGAATGAAATAAGTTACCAATGGAAATAGTGAAACTCTGAAAATATTTTAGGTAAATACTGATGAAATTCAATATCGGGTGATACCGAAAACTACCAGCATTAGCTCCATCACAAGTTAATTAAATTCAACTGCCTGCAACAGAAGGGCATTCATGAGAGTTTATGTTAAGATCTCTGCAACAATGGAGTGGGAAAAAATGTTGTAAGGTGATATTAGTACAGAAAGAAAGATACAAAAATTCATTACTCACCAAATTTGAAGGAAGTGGCAAAAAATACTATTCCAGGCTATGCCCTTACTAGCAAAGATATATGGATAATGGAAACAAAGAAACTGCCGTTGGGCACTGAAAATAAGATAGGATAGGGAAAAATAAACCATCACTTACCCCAGATGAAGGCAGGAGGGCGAGATGAACATGTAAAAAACACAACAGCCTCACATGAATAAAGTTTCTCACCGAAATATTGTGCAATTTGTTTTGTTTGTGTGTTTTTAACGTGTTCATCTCGCCCTCCTGTTATCTGTGGTATGTGACGTGTCATTTTCCCCTTTCCTATCTTTTTTTTTTTGCCCAATGGCAGTTTCTTTGTTTCCATTATCCATATATTGCCTAACTGCTTCCTTCTGTTTTGCTCTTTTTTGTTCCTATCTCGATGTTTTGTCTTTTTATTTCCACCTTTTGCATTTTGTCCTCGTGTTTTCTTGGCTTTCTTTCTAGCGGTACTCTATAATATCACGCATAAACAGGCACTGCAAAGATTATCTTGGTCCACTTCTAAGCTTATCCCCCCCACCCCGTGTTTAAGCCTTTGTTTCATTCATGAGGCGGGTCGTGTTGTGATCACATCTTTCCTCCCACCATATGTCTTGCCTCTCACATGAATAACGTTTCTCATCAAAATATTGTGCAATTTGTTTGTTTTTGTGTTTTTTACATGTTCATCTCACCCTCCTACCTTCATTTGTGGTAAGTGATGGGTCATCTTTCCCTTTCCTATCTTATTTTTTTAACAAAGATTTGAGATTTTTAGATCCACACAAGCACCCAGGCACATAAATAGTAGTTTTTGTTAGTTATGTTCAGAACGGAGGTGGCAAGGGATGACAATTTTGGTAGAAATATTTTGTGTGGGGAAAAGTCATTAAAAAGGTAAAAATTAAGAAATTTACAAGAGGTGAAAAATTATAAGTAATTTAGAAGAAAAATGAAAATAAAGGAATAAATTATGTTTGCAGCTGATGGATTTAGCAGGGTGAGAAGGTTAAGTATCATACGAGATTGAAGCCCAGGGGGTTGGATAACTGCTTTTGTGGTGAGAACGCGAGCAATATTGTCTATTACAAACGAAAAAACTAAAACCATTATAGATTAACACCACTATGGCACTTTTGCTTACAACTGATGCACACGCATATCTTTAGTAGCTTTATACGATTTCTGTCCATTATAAATTACAATTACATTTTTCTCCCTCTGGCTTTACGACTCATCTATGCCGAAATCATTAGAGGCAAGAAAAAAGGGGAGGGGGTTAGGAAAGGGAAGAAATCAGCCATGGCCCTTTGAAGTAACCATCACATTATACATCTGCACTGATATGGAGAAACCATGGAAAACCGAAATCTGGACAGCTGGATGGAAATTCAAACCGGTGTCCTCCACAACAGTATATTAAACAATTAATATACCTTTTAACATTATGGTGCAAAGTGATGTTAATTTCCTGTCCCGCCCTAATTATGACCATTTGTTAGCAGAGTAATCCTACTGACAATTTTAACAAAACTTCTTTTACCAAGTTTATCTAGTAACTTACTTTTTCTTCTCTTCTTCCTCCTTCTTGCGCTCCTCCTCTGCCTTCCTTTTTTTCTCCTTCTCTGCTTCTTTGCGTTTCTTTTCTTCTTCCCTCTTTTGGGCAGCCTTTTCCTTCTCTTTCTTCATGGCCTCTTCAATCTTTTTGGCTTCCTGTAGAAAAACAATATTTACTGAAATTTTTAAAACCATTTCAAATGAAAGTAACATATTTTTTTTCTTTTTAATGGCAATGTATAGTTTAACCACCTACCCACTAAAACCTCAAAAGTGAAATGGAATAGTTACTGCATCTAAGTTTTTAAAAACAAGAATCTTATGGAAAATGCGTGTTCAAATGATTAAACTAAGGAAAATGGAAGTGGCTTCTAGGCGATATAAATAATAAAGAAAGGTAAATTAACCCGCCACATACCAAATTTGACAATAACTAGAGAAATCACGAAAGGCAGGCAAACAAATATACAATATTTCGTTAATGACCTTCAAGTAATAGAGAAACGGGAGATTACATTCTGGACGTGTGCTCACACAGAACATCACCCAGTGAAATATTGTATATTTCTTTGTCTGCCTTTTGAGGTTTCTCTCATTGCAGCCATCAATTTTGGTTTTTGGTGGGTTAATTTCCGTTTCCTTTATTATTTATACATCTTTAAATCAAACACAAGCAAACCGATACAAAATACAAGTACTTTCCACCCTTCTCAATTTCCTTTTTCATTTGTGACAAAGAACTATACAAATTCCATTATTTGTCTGGATCATAACAGTTTTACAGCGCATTTCTAATTATAATATTACTCAAATTGTTTTTTATTATCCTTCCCTGTGGTATAAATTCTACAATTTGTTTGAAATAGTAGAATATATTGTTTTCTTTATCAAACAATAACTTTTCCCTTGATGTCCCTCTCTTTGGGTTGGTATTTCACCCACACAAAAAAGTTTTTCCACTTACAAACAAAACTATTTCAGACTTAGATTTTCATCTACCACAACATACTGCAAAAAAACAATGAAATTGGCAAGGACAAGGTCACGTCTGTGACGTGAAATGAACCAATTTTCAGGGTCGCTACACCCAAAGATTGATTTCTTAAATAAATTTGAACTGATGAATTACATGTATTTTTTTACCTTCAGATTTTTGTTCTTATTTTGAAATTATAGGACGGATTTTAAAATTTCTAATAGTAGTTTACCATTATGATATTGAAATACTGGGTTGAAAAATTTGTTTTATCTTTCCATGTGAGAAGTTTGGGAGGTTGGCCAGTCATGTGGTAAACTACAGCGTGTGCACATCTCCTGACCATATTACTCTGTACCTGAATGAAAGGTGTAAAACTGGAATACTGTACATGTTAACTCGTTGCAGCCTTCAACTCTGGTGAATGATGAATTATTTTCTCTATCGTTTATAGGTAACAATGAAAGGAAAGAAATGCCGTGAGGCAATATTTACATTGAAAGGACAGGTAAAATACACCCAACACTCACCAAAGTTAAAGGGAGGAGGGCAGAAGCAACACAAAACAACACACAAACAAACAAAAAACAATATTTCGGGTGAAAACCTTCAAGTGAACGGAGTTAGGTGGCTGGGCTTGTGCAAGACTTGCGTAGGACGCAGCCACTCATAGAACGCAATAGACCGTCGGAGGTGGTGGGGGGAACAACGATAATATAACCGCGAGTATAAGAAAGATTAAAATGGTTGAAAAAATAATAGTAATAAAAATATAAATAAATAAATTAAAATATAATTGATTTTAAAAAAAATACATGAAAATATTGTGCTGGCCAGTGATGGGTGTATAGGGTGAGGATGGAAGATATTAACGGAAATTAAGGCCTGTACCAAGGAAGTGTGGCTGGAACAAAGGAATGGACTAAAACAAGGAAGTGCCCTATCACCACTACTGTTCATTGTAATCATGGATGAAATAATGCAGAAGGTGGCAGTGAGGATGGGAGAGGAAAACATGAAGGTGATGGCTTTTGCGGATGATCTGATGATCTGGGGAGGAGATGAAGAGGAAGTGCAGTGGCAGTTGGATGTATGGACAGACAGTGTGTAGGAATATGGCCTGAAATGTGAGTACATGGTAACAACCAGAAAGAAGAATAGGATAACCCAGAGAATTGTGATGACAGGGGAACAACTAAAGAAGGTAAACTTGGGGAGTGTATTAGAGGAATGTGGAGGAAATGATGGAGAGACAAGTGAAAGAGGAAGACAAGCAGAGGGATTTCTAAGGAGCATTAGAAGCCTGATATGGAATAAAGAGGTGCCACAGAGAAGCAAGAGAGTAATCTATCACACATACTATGTGACTATCTTGACTTATGCTGCTGAAACATGGACTGTGGAGAAACATGACATCAGCAGAGTACAAGCCAGTGAAATGAAGTTTTTAAGAGGTAGAATGGGAGTCACTAAAATGGACAGAATAAGAAATGAAGTGATTAGATGTACCATAAAAGAGGAACCCCTACAGGAAAGGGTAGAGAGGACCAGACTGAGATGGTATGGACATGTCAAGAGAATGGAGGCTCAGAGAATACCAAGAAAAATCCACGAAATTAAGATGCATGGTAAACGACCCAGAGGAAGACCAAGAGATGGATGGCTGAAAGGAGTGGAGGAGAGGACTGGAACAAAGTGGTGACAGAGAGGTGGTGGGATGAAAGAAGCATGATGCAGACCCGGCCAGAGGCTGGAAACTGTTGATAATGATGATTACCATCATTTTTTCAACAATTTCTTATAGTAGCGGTTATATTATTCATGCTCCCCCCACCACCTCAGAATATAGTGTGCTATAACGCAATGCAAAATTATTAAAAATGCAGACTGACATTTGAGGAACCTTCCTCGTTAGTCCCGTATCTATGAATGCATCGAGATGAAAGTTAAATGTCTGGTTCATAAGAATATTTAGTAAAATTGTAACAAAAATTCCATATAATGGTCGCTGCTCTATACACACCTGCTGCTTTCTCTTCCTCTCTTTCTCCTCTTCCTGCTTTCTCAACCTTTCGGCCTCTGCTTCCTCTTCCTCCTTCCGCCTCCTCTCAAGCTCCTCTTCTTCCTGTTTCCTCCGGCGCCTCTCTTCCTCCTCCTGTTGCTTCCTTTTCTTCTTTTCTTCTTCTTCCTGCAGTTTCTTCCTCCTCTTTTCTTCCTCTTCTAGCTGTTTCTTTCTCTTTCTCTCCTCCTCCTCTTGCAGCTTCTTACGCCTTTCCTCCTCTTCCGCCTCCTCTTTTCGCCTGCGTTCTTCCTCCTCTTTCCTCAGTCGCCTTTCTTCTTCCTCTTTCATTTTCCTAGCTGCCTCTGCCTCTTCCCGCTTCCTATAATACAGATAAGTTTTAACAAACTTGTATAGTGTTACAAGACTAAGCAATATCAATATAGCATGAATAATATTCTTATCATCTTAGACATAACCACACTAAATACAGGTAATAGTTAGACAAGCAATATTAATAATAGGCACTAAGTAGCGAAAAGAAAACTACAAATTATGATAGGGAAATTAACCACCGCTTATCTTAAATGATCGTCGTGTGCCGTGAACACACAAAAAAACACAAAAACACAAATGACATAGTAATTTTTGGGTATTAGCCCATCATCAACTTTTTTTTTACTTAAGGCTTTACGCCTCGTCGACGTCGAGGTCATTAGAGGCGGGATGGGACTGGGGACAAGTAACGGGAAGGAATTCGGTCATGGTCTTTTGAAGGAAGCATCCCGGCGTTTGCCTGGAGTGTTTTGGGGAAACTGTGGAAAACCCAAATCTAGATGCCCGGACGGGGATTCCAAACGGCGTTCTCCCGAATGCGAGGCCAGAGCGTTAACGCTCACCCACCACGCTCGGTCATCAACGAGAGAACATTATGGAGGTTCCTATTGATGAAGGGCTAAGACCCGAAAATTACTAAGTCATTTTGTTCTTGTCTCTAATGTGTAAGTGATGGTTCATTTCTCCATCTTATATATAAAAATGAATGTTTGTTTGTTTGTTTGTATGTTAGTCTTTTATGCGTTCCTATACCATTCATCTGATTACGACGAAACTTTGGTGAGTTACTGTGTGCACACGTGTGAAGGTTTCTGACAAAAAATCACCCCCACTCTGCCTTTAATTTTATACAAAACCACATTTTTTTATCTGGTTTAAAACACAAAAATACAGTCTTCTTTTGGTTTTAGAAAACCTAAGCCCTCTCCCCCTTTCCAGACCCTTAATTTTTGCCAATGTTCTTTACACATACCAACAGATTTCATTGGTCCTTTGCACACGTATACATTAAAACGCACAGAAAAATACTGTATAAATTTGATTTTCAGAAACCCAACCTCTCTCATTCTTTCCACTCTATTAATTTTTGTCAATGTTCTTTATGGACTGAAGACGTTAACCAGAAAAGTGTGCCCTTAAAAGGCAACCTTTTTCAAGCATCAAAGGTTGTTTCAATAAACTCAAGGTGCAACAATCATTGCGTAGCATCAAAATTGCTGGAGGAGCTGCATTTGAATACACCGTCGTAACGGAAAGAAGAATATTTAATCATAACTGCTGATGGTTAATGCAAACCTATGCGACATAATAGGGGGGATGAAAAGATTATTTGCCGATGAAGCTATTATTTATCGCGAAATCAAAACCGAGGACAGCTGCACTTTGTTACAAGACGATATTATGAAAATAATTGTGTGGTGTAAAGATTGGCAGTTGGAGTTAAACGCTAAAAAGTGCCAAGTCATGCGTGTAAGTAAAAAGGTGACACCAATTAACTATGAATATACAATTAATGGCACTGTCCTTAGAACGGTAGATTCCACTAAATACCTAGGGGAGTCAGAGGATAATAGATGAAGGCACCCCAATAATTTGGTTAGAGGTCGAGAGAGCTCTCCATAAGATGAAAAGTGGCAAGTCAGCAGGAGCCGACGAAGTTACAGCCGACATGATTAAAGCTGCCGGTCCACCAGGGATACAATGGCTGTATAGAGTCCTCAGAGCAATATGGAATGATAACCAAATACCAGAAGACTGGACGAAAGGGGTGATAATTCCTATATTCAAGAAAGGGAACAGAAGGAAAAGTGAAAACTATAGAGGTATTACCCTCCTATCCCACGGCCTCAAAATTATGGAAAAGATAGTTGAAGCCAGAGTACGAACAATATTAGAGCCCATCTTAGAAGAGGAACAACATGGGTTTAGGGCTGGAAGAAGCACAACAGATCTAATATTTGCCTTGAGAATGCTGGTGGAAAAATATTGGGAAAGAGGGAAAAACCTAATTATTGTGTTGATGGATCTAGAAAAGGCATACGATAATGTTCCTAGATCAACTATCTGGAAAAGTCTAAGAAAACTTGAAATACCAGAGTACCTCATAAGAAAGATCCAAATGCTGTACAATAACTGCAAGAGCTGTGTCAATGTTGGGGATGGTTACTCTGACTGGTTTAGTACAACCAAAGGAGTACAACAAGGAACTGCCCTTTCACCCCTTCTGTTCATAGCGGTGATGGATAACATCTTAAAAGAACTAAAAAGAACATTCAATAGAGATCTACAGGCACTGGTGTTTGCAGATGATGTGGCAGTATGGGATGAAACAAAAGAAGGAATACAAAACAAACTGAAGATGTGGAATGATAAGTTTGAAGAATATGGAATGAAATTGAATCAAAAAAAAAAACTGTAGCACTAAAAATAAGCCGAAAGAATACAGACTGTCATATAAAATTACAAGACCACCAAGATGAAGTTTTTGACCAATTCAGCTACCTGGGGAGCATAATTGCTAATAATGGTAGAAGTGAGTTAGAAATAATGAGTAGAGTAACCAAAGGAGCCAACTTCTACAGTACAGTGCGAGGCTTACTATGGGACATGAAGGTTCCCAGAAGAACAAAAATTGTCTTGTACAAATCATATCTCATTACTATTCTCACATATGCTTTGGAAACATGCACACTAACATCAAGGGACCTTAGCAAGATCCAAGCATGTGAAATGAAGTTTCTTAGAACGGCCCTCCAGAAAACTAGACTTGACCGCATAAAGAATGATGAAATTAGATCAAACCTAGAGCTAAGGGAATCCATGGAAGAGAGACTTAGGTCATCAAGACTTCGATGGTTTGGGCATGTGAAGAGAATGACTAGTAAAAGACTGCCAAAAACTTATTTGGAAAAAAGGATACTGGGCAAAAGACCAGTGGGAAGACCAAGAAGAAGATGGACAGACCAACTGAAGGAGGACGTAGAGAGAAGAGGCTGGAATTGGGAGTACATCACAGACAGAAAAACCTTTCTGGACAGGAAAAGGTGGAAAACAATCGTCTATAATAACCAAGGCTCGTAAATCATACCCGGGAAACTGGAGATGGT
The DNA here is from genome assembly GCA_031002005.1 of Vandiemenella viatica. Taxonomy (NCBI): domain Eukaryota; kingdom Metazoa; phylum Arthropoda; class Insecta; order Orthoptera; family Morabidae; genus Vandiemenella; species Vandiemenella viatica. The sequence goes on from JARYHS010006518.1 coordinate 3,852,424, forward strand.
CCTCAATGATAATGATGATGGCCTAGGGGTAACAATTCGTAATAATTTGTCGTGGAATGAGCATATTGAGAATGTAATGGGAAAAGCAAATCGTATGCTCCGATTTCTAGGTCGTAATTTAAATCAACGCACTCCGGAAGTTAAATCGATTGCATAAAAGTCACTAGTACATCCTCACTTGGAATATTGTTGTTCTGTATGGGATCCCCATCAAAAGGGGTTAATGGAGGCATTAGAGAAGGTCCAAAGAAAGCCGCCCGATTCGTGACAGGTATATATAGTTGGAGGGAAAGCGTAAGTGCGATGTTGAAGGAGTTAGGTTGGGAAGACCTGGAACACCGAAGGCGTTGCTCTCAACAGAAGCTAATTGAAAAAATCACGACTGACGTATTTAGGAAAGACAGTAAACAAATATTGATACCAGCAACATTCATATCTCGGAATGACCGCAAAAATAAGATAAGTGAAATCAGGGCCAGAACCGATTCATTCCTGTACTAATTTTTCCACGAGCGATTAGGGAATGGAATAGAAAGGATTTACTGGGCGAGTAAACTTAACATACGACAGGAGTAGTTCTCGATAAAGCACTGCGGCCATCCTGATCTGGGTTTTCCATGGTTTTCCCAGATCACTCCACGCGAATGCTGGGATGGTTCCTCACAATAGCCCATGGGCGCCTCCTGCCATATCCCTTATAACCCTTTTCGATAGGTGCAATGCACCCTCCACCACACACTTTTAGTAAATCGCGGAGTAATAATAATAATAAAACCTGATCAAATGTTTAAAGCAGATAAAACTGTCCTGTTATGGAAAAGAATGGCAAACAAAACTTTCATATCCAAAAGTGAAAAGTGCGCTTCTGGTTTCAAGACAGCAAAAGACAGTTACACTGCTGCCGAGTTCAAACGCATTAGGTGATTGTGTTATTAAGCCACTAAGGCTTTACAGATCTTTAAATCTCCGTGCTTTGAAAAATCAAAACAAGGACAACATACCGGTGTTATGGCGTGCAAATAAGAAAGCGTGGGTTACAAGTGTTATTTTCTGTGACTGGCTCCAGAACTGTTTTGTGCGTGAATTTGAAAGTTATTTAAAGAAAAATTACTTAGACTTTAAGGCCATTTTAGTTTTTGACAATGCCTCCTAACAGAACAGCTTCACTTCAACCTATGAACCAATAATAAGGAACAATCCATGCCTTTAAGCTCTATTACATTAGACAAACCTTCAAAATCATACTGTACAACATGGAATGCAATCCTGATATGAATGTTATCCAATGCTGGAAAATATTTTGACATAGTAAAAGAATAGTCGCAAGAACTTTGAAATCATGCTGGAAACAAAAAAAAACTGTGGCCATAAGAAATAATGAAGAAATCCATGTAAATTCAAACTTCAACTGCAAACATTGTTCAAGCTGCGAACGGAATAGGAAGAGATGGGTTTGAACGTGGTCTGCCAAATTATTATACTGAACACAAGAAATTGCTCGTTTGAAAGAAAACACTTCCACTGTTGCCACTTAAGCTTACTCATTCTTGAATTAATTATTCGTTGAACTGTGAACTATCCTGTAATAGGTTGGAGAGCATTAAAATTCTATTGTATCGATGTTTAACTAAGGAAAAAGGAAACTGCTTTAGGCAATATAATTGTAAGGAAAGGGAAAATGACTCATCACTCACCAAAGTCGAAGGCAGCGACGAGAGAAGAACATATATAACGAACACATAAGTAAACTCAATATTTTGGTTATAAAACCTTACTCATTTACTCCGTCATGAATAAGATTTTATAACCGAAATATTGAGTTTATTTGTGTGTGCGTCATATATGTTCTTCTCTCGTCGCTGCCTTCAACTTTGGTGAGTGATGAGTCATTTTCCCTTTCCTTACAATTATATTGTATCGATGTTGGTAAGCCTGAAACTTGTGCAGGTTTGGCACACGAATTCTGAGTTCTTTTATTCCTGAATAATTTGCAGATGATATGGCACATTTATTTAGCTACAAGGTAAGACAAACCAATATAATCATAAAATAACAAATCTGTATTACTTAGTAATAATCCAAAATATTCATTAACGGATTAAAATCATTATTATAATTATTCTTAAACAGATTCTAATCTAAAAATTGAGATGGGGAAAGCAGCTGACATAACCCTCAGCAAGAAAGCTACAATTACTACATTATTAAACCACTGCAAGTTCAACCAAAGTCAAATTGCATCACTGAGAGATATCACCAACAAAATGAAAACAAACACATCTCTTGGATCACGCTGCAAAGGACTGTGGATGGAAGCGCTTAACTTCACCCAGAACCTGCAAAGATAGTAATTGAAATGTTTAAATATGCTGGGATTGCATTATCACAAAAAAAATCTACTGAGCGATGTTTGAAGGAAATGGGATTGAAATGATGTCATCCCCGGAAAATACCAAAGCTGACAGCTGCAATGAGACAAAGACTTCACTGGGCAAAGAAGTACAAAAATTGGTCAGAGGAGTATTGGAATAAGATTTGTAAATCTTTCTACGGAGTACCAAGTGCTCTGATGTTACCAAGTAGAATTTCTAGTGTTTTTTTTTTTTTTTTTTTTTTTTTTTACTGTGGCACTGTATTTGACAGGTTTGCTTCTCAGATGAGTCAATCATACAGGATAAAACTGCATTTATTCTACACCACATCAATGAGAAATTCAATGAAAAATGTGTTGTCAAAAGGGTAAAACATCCTCAGGCTGTGATGATACGGTCTGTGATTAGCAGCAAGAGGAATGGGACTCTGTACGTTGTCAATGGCACGATGAGATAAAGATGAGTTGGTTTAACGAAATGAACTTCTGCCTCAGGCAACAAAATGGTTTCCAAATAAAGATTTTACTTCACGCATGATTCAGCACCATGCCACAAGCACGAACCAGTGACAACCTTTTCACAGAGTCGAGAAATAAATGTCTTGGACTGGCCTGGGAACTCTCCAGATATGAATCCGATATAAAACATTTGGGAGGCACTCAAAGAAATTACTAAAGGAGGAATGATTACCAGCAAGAATATGCATTTCGAAACAGTAAGCGAGGCTTGGAATATCCCTTACTAGAAAAAACTACTGAGAAAGTGCATTTCAAGTACGCCGAGAAGAGTACGGGCACTGATTGCAGCTAAAGGCGGCTTCACAAAATATCGATTCTGTGATCAGTGTGAAGAAAATCACTCAATTATCGAACTGTTTTTGTGTGGATTTTCATAAACTAGTATGTTATAAATATTAATACAACAAAGGAAATATATAATAAGCTCAATAAAAAAATTAAAAATAATGTATTGTTTTCCTGTGCTGAGTGTAATAATATGGCAGACCACTGTAGAATAAAGTGACATTAAATAGTTGCTTGACTCGCAAGATGAAGATTTGACTCAAATCGACTTGGACGAAATGTTAAATCCCGAACCCATTGAAGAAGAGGCTTCAATGAGCACTGAAATGGTGACATTTAATTTTAAAAACCTGAGAGAAGGTCTATGGCTGGCAAATGAGCTTCGTGATTTCTTCATGAAAATTGATCTGTCTATGGAAAGTAGTCTTATTTTTAAAAGACAAATTGTTAATGCCACAGCTGAATATCAATCTGAATTGAAAGACCTTTTAATAGTGGCAAAACAACGAAAATTACTAATTCCTTTAAAACATTGCTTAAACCTGACAATAATAATTAAAACATGTTGTTCAAAATCTCTTAATCAGTCAATCGTAACCTTTTTTTTTTTAGCTTTGTAACATATCCCCTATAATCTCATACAAATTACCATTCCATATCATGGCATATTTACGGAACGTATCCCCCATGAATAAGAAGCTTTTACTCTCTGTGTGTGTGTGTGTGTGTGTGTGTGTGTGTGTGTGTAATTATTTTGTATTTGTATTATATTTTTTTAGTATATATTTATTTCTAATTATATTTTGATATTCCCACCGACCAGAGAATAGTTTGGATATTTATCTATGCTCGGGTATGAGCTCTGATTCACTGACCCTCTACTTTTCCGATGTTTGAATTTACCCCCCACCATTTTCTCGAACCGGCGGTCTTTCTGTGAGGCAATCTCCGGCTGCACCCACCTCGCATAATGTTCTCTTGTTGATGAAGGGTTTTTTTTCCCCGAAAATTTCTTTATTGTTTGTGTTTGTCTTTTCTGTGTGTCCGCGCCCCACATCCATCATCTAAAGGTAAGTGGTGGTTCATTTCCCTATCCTAATTTGATTCCTTTCTGCTACTTATCGTCTTGATTTCATTGTTAATATATATATATGGTAAGGTAGGAAAAAACAAGAGAGACAAACATTCAATTAACAACTGCAGAGAATCCACAGACCACAAAAATTTGACTAATGCCATAGTTGTGGTAGAATAGAAGTGTTAATTTATATGATCAAATACCTGTAATATGAGGCTAACTAAGCCTGTAACAAGCAAAATTGGATGTGAAGTGTTGGCATAGATTGAATAGTGGAATGTAAGGGTAAAAGGGGGGGGGGGGAGAACTGGGAAAGGAAAGCAAAGATGAAGATAATGGGGAAAAATTTTGAGGATTCACTATGCAGGAAGTGAAACAAAACAAGTTAGTGAAGGGAGATTTACATCGTATCCAGGACACAGAAAGCAACTGAATAAAAGATTGAGCGCACAAAGAAAAATGATAGAAAGAGAAGTCGCACTAAATTGTAATTGCTCACCTTTGTTCTTCCAGTCTTCTATCCTCTTCTGCCCTGAGTTGCGCCTCCTGCAACAAACAACGCAATATAACTAAGAAACAAGATATGAATGGCTTAAATAGTACATGTAAATGGATATTTTCAATAAGTAAAATGATGCCAATGGCTTCTAATAAATCAACAAGGTGTAAATCCCATGACCTTTTTTTTCAAGGGGGAGGGGGGGTGTTACGGTAATGACTTTTTAAGGGCCAAAGGCCGTGACATTAAATTTTAAGTTTTGCAGAATGAAACCAAGGTGTAAAACACAGGCCAAGTTTGTATTCCAGCAGGGGCGTAGCTACTATGGGGCTAGGTGGTGCAGTGCACTGGGGCCCCAAAGCATACCTCTGGGGGCCCACGAGCCTTCATGGCAAACTGGGCGACCTTTTTATTTTAGCTCTACATTCGTCTAAGGGAGCCCCTGAGACACAGGAAGCCCCTAACTAAGGGCTCTCTCACTGCTCAGGGGCCCCTACCAGCAACACAAACCAAAAAAAAAGGTTGCCCATCTGGCCTGAGGACCCAAAATAAATTTTTTGCACCGGGGCCCTTGTTAACCTAGCTACGCCACTGTATTCCAGCCAATCAGTTAATGTTGTCATGACCTTTGACTCCTACTCTAGCTGAAGTGACTTAGTAGTAATCTATATATTAATACGCTAAGCAAAAATTTATGTTACATTTTTAAGAATATTGTGCGCACGGAGAAGTGTGAGATTTGGCATAGTTAAAGATTATATGGAGAAGAAGTGAAGGAAGCTAAAATCTATATACAATATGCACATGGAAAAGAAAGGGAAAATACACCCAACACTGGGTGTATTTTCCCTTTCTTTTCCATGTAAATATTGCCTCGCGGCATTTCTTTCCTTTCATTGTTACCTATATATACAATATGCGTTACAAATACATTAAATTAAGTAAAATAAAACGCTTTCTCGCCTACATAGTTTGCTCATATGGCTGGTAGATGGCGCAGCTAGCGGCCTTACTTTGTATTCTTTGGTGAAACAAAACAGTCAAAAAGTAATCTCTGAACTTATATAGAAGCAAGAAGCAACATTTTGAGGGCTGGTAGATAGCGCTGCTAACGTCCAGAATATTGGGCCAACGGAGGAACTTAAAGAAATGCAGAAAGCTAAAATTATATATAATATATTTTACAAACCTTGGAATCGATACTGGTAATCGATTGCTTCACTTGTAAACAAATGCGCAGTTTGTCTCTGGTTTGCGACAGTGGCTGCTCAGAACGAATTTCCCGTAAACTTTTTACTCTTGGTCCAGGCCGAATTTCAACCTAACCATGATCACTATTACAAAACGAACGTATTTAGGTTGATATGATCCCTGTACTGATAATTTTGTGTCATTTTTACAGTGCTGCTAACATTTCGCGGTTGCGGAGCATCCCATATTTCCACATTTTTAATTTAATTCGTGGCGACTTTTCCGGAAAAGGAGAGTGCTAAACGTGAAGAGGACACTATAAGGAAACAGTTAATCCAAATTTCAACGGGTCAGTAACAGTTTTTCACTGGTGGAGAATGTCCCACCCCACCCAAAAATATAATAAGCATAGTTAATACATGTTACAAATAGATTATTAAAATAAAAATTAATTTTCGAACGTGTGTGTGTGTGTGTGTGTGTGTGTGTGTGTGCGTGAAATAGGATCAGAGCCAACGTTCTTATGTGAATTCCCCGCATTGAGACACACTGTGGTCTTTGGTAAAACGAAAGACTCGGATAAAGTAGAGATTAATGTTTGAAGTTATGAAAGGAATACTTTGAAAAGGACTGTAGCGATTCTGCCAGATACTATATGGTCATTTGATTATTTAAAATGTTAAACTTTGGTTAAGTGTCTTTTGATTTTTTTAATTTCAGTCATTTCATTACAGAGAGAGAGAGAGACAAGAAATAAGGAATACTTATTTGCGTGAAATTCAAAATGATAATAGACGAAATTTAAATAGCGAATACACAAAATGATGATATTATTTTGATAGATACATTTAAATGCACATGTTTCATAAAGCTAAAGCAGTTTCCGGTCTAAATGAAACATCGATAAATACATTTCATCATTTGCTATGGTTAGATTAGAAGCTAAAATTTAGCATACAGTCACGCATGGAGTGTATCATTTTAATTTCATAGGTAATTACTAGATTATTACTCTTTCATGAAAGAAACTAAACAACTTAACGAATTACGGTCGAATTTCGATCGCTGGACGATCACTAGTAAAGATAAGATGTCTTGTGTTGAAAGAAGCTATACAAAATATAGTAGGAGCAATAGTACTTTTGGTTTACCGCCATGGCAGGTTGAGATACTCGCTGTAAGATGTGGCCTATGTCAGAATAGCCGTGGTTCCATTTCCTTATGCCCGATTTTTGCAAATGACATTCACATCTAATTAAACACCTAATAGACATCAACGAAGGTAAATTCTGTGCGAAACAAATAAGTACTCTAATACATCTACCAATGGCGTAATGTCTATGCAAATGCATTTTGCGCTACTGTGGTTGAACAGTATGTAGTTCTTAAACCAAAATAAGTGATTATCATAGAATGGAAAACCACCTGAAAGCCATAATTATGACTGCTAAAAAGGGGGACGGGGATGGTCCACTGATCTGAATGTGTTTTGGCACACACCTTCTCTGTCAAAAATAAATAGAAATGTGTCCAGGTGTTTCCCTAGACAACCTATTATTATTATTATTATTTTTAAAAAAATGAGGTCGTAGGTAGCGGTGTCAGATTCACTTTGGAAAATGTGACCGTATTTTGCAAAATGCCTGTGATAATAGGAAGTAAGTGGCGTCAACTTTGGATTCTGGATCTGCTGGTCAAACATACATTGCCTCCCTCCCATTTTTTTTTACTTAAATTGTTTTCATAATATAAACATTTTTTCCAAGAAATGTAAGAATTTGTTTTTAATTTGCTCTGTAAAAAAAAAAATAAGAATGGGGGGGGGGGGGGAGGGAGGCGTTACATATTTTGAAAGTAAATGCATCATATTGCATGGTTGTAGTTTACAGATTTGGGTGGAACTTGGTGTTGCACACGGTGCCAGCAGGTGCTACTGGGCTTTACACGTATCTACAAGTTTCACCCAAATCTACAACAGCAACAATAATGAACTATGACAATACAACCGTAGATATTGGGCAATACAAAGCTCTGTTGAAGTAACTCCGTCCTGCCTGATCCAACTCCAACGTGCAAATTAGTAATCCCTGCTCAAAACATGAAGAATTCAACTTGCCTCATCATATTTGGAGTAAATTAAAATGTATTAGATGTGGACGGAAAGAATTGCTTCTATTCTCCACGGCTGGGGCTGGGCAGATTCATTGACTGTGACTGTGGTGAGGCTACAAAAACTGTTTTGCACATTATGCAGGATTTCTTGATTCTTGTCTTCCCTGCAAGTCTTAAAAATTTAAATATGGCAACTTTGAGCATCTGGGCATCAAGTTGTAGAGGTTACGGCATGTAGCATCAAATGCAAAGTAAGCCATAAAATGTGATAATTATATAGAAAAACAAAAAAACATCAATCAGAATACTTTAGCTTAGAAGGGCAAATGTTAAAATACATACATTTATCTAACAAAAAGTTCACATTATGAAAAAGTGCATGGACAAACATTGGTCCACAGATCTGGAATCCAGTCCTTATAATGCTAGACTAACACTCACCATCTGGATTTTGTGGATCATTTTCCTCAATTGCTGAAAATATTGATAAATAAATAAATAAATAATGCCAAAGCAATTGAATGTTTGTGCATTTATTGAACTCCTGAACGCATTTCACTTCTTCAGGTTCTCATTTTTAGGTCTATTGCATTTACTTATGGTCCACTCTCACAACAGTGATTTTTGCTTTCTTATGAGAAGCGACTCATTTTCCAGATGGTTATTCACTAATGAATATCACAACACTGTTTCTTGAACATGCATTACAGTACAGTGCAATGCAGTGCAGCGTTAATAGACTGAAAAATGAGAACCTACTAAAGATTCTTCTGCTAAACAAGTGAAACGCGTTCGGGAGTTCAATAAACGCACAAACGTTCGATTGCTTTGGTGTTATTTATTCATCAATATTAACGGCAATTGAGGAAAATGATCCGCAACATCCAGATAGTGAGTGTTAGTAAAGGTAATCTTCAGGGAAGTGTTGGAGAACGAAAACAGTGGGATCACTATAAACAGAAAAGTGATCAATAATATCAGGTATGCAGATGACACTGTTGTAATAGCCAGTGATCTACCTGCACTGCAATACATAACAGACAAATTAGTTCAGCACAGTGAAGAGTTTGGTCTGCTTGTCAACCCTTCCAAGACAAACGTAGTCTTCTCTAAGAGAAATATCCAGGCAACCCTATTAATAAAAGGCAATAAGAACGAGCAAGTATCTTCCACTGTGGTGGATGAGCAGGGTGACTGCAAGAAAGAAATCAAATCGAGGACAGAACAGGGAAGGAGACAATTTATTAGCACGAACAAATTTTTCATAAGATCGGATCTCAGTCTGCAATTGAGAATGTGAATGATTCGCTGCTATGTATGCTCCATTTTTCTCTCTGGGTGTGAAAGCTGGACCTTAGACAAAAATCTAGAGAAAAAGATTGAATCTTTTGAAATTTATTTGTATTGTCGTCTCTTACGCATATCTTGGGTGCTGAAAGTCTCAAACGAAGAAGTACTTCTTCGGATGGGGAAACAAAAAGAATTGTTGCTCACTATAAAGCAAAGGAAAACACAATATCTAGGACGCATTATGAGAGGTGAGAGGTACCAGCTACTGCAGCTCATCATTGAAGGGAAAGGATCTGGTGGAAGGAAAAGGAATTCGTGGCCGAAGGACATTCGGAGACGGTTCAATCGCATGTCTGAAGAGGCTTTCCATGCTGCAGTTTCACGCTCAGAGTGGACTGCCAAGCACCAATAGGAGAAGGCGACTTAAGAAGAATTGACCATGTTTTAATGTACACTCTTGGCAAAAAAAAATTGACTGTGGGCACCAGAGACTAAGTCCATTATTTTGCACTATGTGGCATCACTGGAGAGTTTGTTCCAGGCATTGACTTAAGGGAATGAATAACAGATGGCGCCGAGTTGAATACCCGCAATGATGCCACATTGTGCGAAATAAGGGACTTACTCTCAGGCGCCCACAGTCAATTTTTTTGCCAAAGAGTGTACAGTAAATTTAAATGTTTGGTCATATTTTGTCATGTTTGGTGATATTTTACTGACAGGCGGTGGTACTTACGACGACCTGGCGCTCCGTCTTGCCGTGCTGCTGTGCCAGGTCCCACAGTGACAGCGGGAGTGGCTGTCCCGGTGGTGCCGGGCTCGCGGGCCACGGCGAGGCGGGAGGCCACACCGCGGGCTCCGCGCCCCCCGCCTTCAGCGTCTGCAGCAGCGACCGTCCCGCCGCGTCCGACTCCAGCCCCACGGGCGCCCTGCCGCCCCCGGACTGCATCTGCCGCAGCAGCCGCTGGAGGGGGTCCGAACGCTCCTCGGGCGGAGGTGAGGAGGCGGTCGCTGCGGCGACTGCACCCTACAATTACAAAAAAATCTGAGATTTAGTTACAAATAATATTTACAAATTTAGAAACATCACCCAATATTTTTTTCCGTGAAACAGTAATGATTTATATTTTATAAATAAATAAATAAAATATGATTTTTTAGCCTATTCCTCACCATCAAATGAAACACCGATCACAGGGCGAGACGTCATACGTAAGGAAACGAGTGATACAGCACTGCGTTAACTTGTATTTTTTTTAAACTGTTTCTACGTTTGAGTTTTTTGACATAGTACTGTAATAATAATTAGTTATAAGGGACGTGGTAACGATCTTCCAAGTAGATGTGGTTGTAGATTCTTTAAACCACTGTTACCGTGAATCCAGAAGTTACTGAAGCAGACAATGGAAATCTCCCGAGAGTGAATATAATAATGGTTTGGAATTTCTTTGCCACTAATTTGGATTGTTGCGCGGCAGAGTTTCGAAGTGTGAAAACATTTTTGTAAGTGCAGGGTGTTTGCCAGGAAACGTTATCCACCTAATGTCTTGTCAACGGCAAGGCCATCCCGCGCCAACAGCAGAGTGAATGACAGGCGAAATTAAACAACAGTCCTCCACCAACAGTCAAAACACGCAATATAATGCAAACTTTACCATTATTTAGATCAATTTCTTTGCGGTTTAACTATTTTGTGACTTCAGTCCCTTACTAATCTGTACCGTGAGTGAGCGCGAGTTGAATTATGATACGTTTGCAACAAAAAATATTCCTGTATGATATGCATGTGAAGAAAAATTCCTTTAAAAGGTGCCGCAGTAAATTATGTCGCAAATATCCTGGAGCTCTACTGCCAGCGGGTAGGGATGTGACCACATCTTCCCCCCTGCAATATGTCTCGCCTCTCACATGATTAAGACTCATGTCGAAATATTGTGCAATTTGTTTATGTTTTTGTGTTTTTGTGTGTTCGTCTCACCCTCCTGCCTCCATCTGTGGTAAGTGACGCGTTTCTATTTATTTTCCTATCCTATCTTATTTTAAGTGCCTCGCGGCAGTTTCTTTGTTTCCCTTATCCTAATTTGTACATAAGGGAGATTTGAATAAATTATCAAGGGATGTGCCGAATAGTTACCAAAAACACTAAAAGAATTTATAATTAAAATAGTTAAGGGTGAAAGTAGATGGGTAATGAGAATTTAAGACACGAAGAAGTTGTATTAGCCCAATCACAAAGCTAGGTTGGGGAACTGATTCCTTCCCTGAAGCGTCTAAGTGTATATTCACTGCCCCTCTACTTTTCCGATGTTTGAATTTACCCCCACCATTATATATATATATATATATATATATATAAAAAACCACCGCTTACCAAAGAAGGGGATTCCAGCGGCGTTGGTACACGAAAAAAACACGAACACACAAAGAATAAAATTTTCGAGCATGATTCTTCCTCAGTAGAAGTGAGATGGCTGCACGTAAGCGCTGCTGGCAGCCTACTGAGGAAGAGCCATGCTCGAAAATTTTATTCTTTGTGTGTTCGTGTTTTTTTCGTGTACCAACGCCGCTGGAATCCCCTTCTTTGGTAAGCGGTGGTTTTTTATCCTATCCAATGTTCAATATATCCGCTTTTCCTAACAATCTATATATATATATATCAAATTAGGATAAAGGAAACAAAGAAACTGCCGCGAGGCACTGAAAATAAGATAGGATAGGGAAAATAAACAGTTACCCGTCACTTACCCCAGATGAAGGCAGGAGGGCGAGACACGTAAAAACACAAAAACAAACGAATTGCACAATATTTCGACTTTAGTCTTAGTCTTGTGGGAGGTGATACATATGGCAGGGGGAAAGATGTGGTCACATCCCAACCCGGCCAGTCATTTATATATTTATATATATATATATATGACTGGCAACCTTTGTTGAGTCTAGTGTTTTCTTTCTATGAAGAAAAAGTACAGGAGAGGATGCAATCTGGTGCCAACCCATTCAGGTTTCCCCTTCTGAAAGACAAGGATTTTTTTTTTTTTTTATGTCTTTACGCACTGTTGATGACAATGTCATTAGAGGCAGAACGGTACTGGGGGAAAAAGATTTAAAAGGACTTGGCCATAGTGTTTTAAAGGAACCATCTTGGCATTCCCTAGAGTGATTTAGGGAAACCGAAATGTGGAGAGCTGGGCAGTAAATTGAATCTGTGCCCTCATGAATGCAAAGATCACACATCACTCAATAACAAGCCGTCCCCCAAGTGTCAGTATTCCACTAACGAATCATCTCTGACGCTGCTGTACACCCCTGCTCCGTATGTATGTTTGGGATTTAACCCAAGAGCCTGGTGAACAATCTTGCACCACTGTGTGCCCTAACCCATAAAGTAAATCCATTTCTGAAGTTGCAGTATGAAAACAAGACATATACACACTTTTTTCAGTGACATCTTACTGATAAGACAGTTTTAACATTGTTGCCCCCATCATTTGTGCAATATGCTTCAAATGACTACACTTTAAGTGATGTGGAAAATAGATACAAGGTTACCCACGCACAAAAAAGTGTTCTTGGGAAATGACCCCATGTTAAAAAACTGATTTTAAATAAAAAGGTGAAAAAAACCAATTTCTTCCTTTTGTTACTGATCTTCTTTACATTTTCAGTTTGCCGAAAGAAAAATTATATTTTCAGTCTGTTTTTATTGAAACAAGCCATTAGATATTTTCCTGGAAGTTCATTAATCTGAATTTTAAGGAACAGGGCAAAAGATAGCATATATGCTGAATTAGTGGCAAGTATTCAAAACTATACATCACAGCAACAGATTCATACAATTTATCCCTGTCTACTACTGTTGACTATAGAAAAGACATGATGGAAAAAACAAAATGTCAGTATTTATCAATAGCATTCTAACGCAGCTTTACCCACATCATGGACATCACATTTCTAGGATGAAAGGGGGAGGGGGGGATTTTTTTTTTTTTTGTGATTAAAACCTGAAAATGCTTTTGATAGAAAGGCGGCATCCGTGGAAATCGTACGTGCTCCAAGCAACAGTCCCTCTTGCAGTACTCAACATCTCACAAGCATTGATATCTCGCAACTTCTCTCCAGCTTTGGTTAAGAAGAAGCTTTCACGGTCCACATTACAACCTGGTCAGCCCGTCAACCGTACTAAACCCACCAAAACCCATTCCTGGTCACACATTACTACCAAGGCCTTGAATCCATTAACAGAATCCTTTGGCAGGGTCATGGATTCCTGCAAAGCTTCCCAGAAATGAGATCCATTTATCCCAAAATCCTCCCTGCCCCTCCCAGAATTTGTTTCAGCAGGCCCCCCAACCTCAGCAAACTCCTAGACCACAAACACAGTCTTACTCGTCCCAACAGTCAACCCCAAGGCTCTTTCCCATGCAACAGACCACGCTGCAAGATGTGCAACATACAGCACACCTACACCACCTTCACAAAGCCTGTCACAGAGGAAAGCTTGCCTATCATAGGACACGCCACCTGTAAAATCTCACATGTAATATATCAGCTAACATGCAACCACTGCCTGGCTTCATATATGGGTTTGACCACAAATCCACTTTCCATAAGCATAAATGGCCACCGACAGACAGTATTCACATGTAACCTGAAGCACCCAGTTGCTGTCTAGGCAATCTCCCAAGACACAATTAATTTCAATTCGTTTCACGGTCCGTGCTATCCCTCCTCGACTCAACTTAAGATAATATCCAATCATTTATGTTAATTTTTTTCTTCTCCATTATCTCCTTGCCTCCATCCCCGCTACCTGAATCGAGCTGCCACTAACCAGAGGTGATGTTTAACTTCATAGATTTTGAGTTTGATTTGTTATTTTTTCACTTATTTATATTCAGATTTTATTTTATTATTCTCTTTTCACCCACCAGTTTTAATATTTAGCAATACTCATGAATCAACTACAAATTACTACTCCCCCACCTATCCTCTGAATTTTCCCCCACCATGTTCCCGACCAACAGTCAATCTGTGAGACTGTCTGCTATAACACCCATCCTCTATTACGTCCTCCTGCTGACGAAGGGCTAAGACTAAAAAATTACTGCAGTAAGATATTTCTGTCATTTGTGATCACGCCCCACAAACGTCATCTAAGTGGTGGCTCATTTCCCTATTTTAATTTGTACAGTAGAACACCAATTATTCTAATCAATTGCGACCGGACCCCATTCAGATAATAAAAAATTCAGACAATTGGATTTTTTTTTCCTGAAAAAGGGTCTATTTTAATTGATTACTGAATGTATGTTGAAAATGGGAAAAGAAAACTATTTTTAAAGGAAAATTGCCTAAATTAAAAGGCAACACTTTTACATGCTAAGCATACTTACAAATGCTGTACATTAGTACGTACTGTACTGTAAATAAAAGTCATTGCTTGCTGCACATCTCTGTCGTAGTGAGCTGTTTGACTGTATTCATCCGCTTGACAGTGAGAGGTTGCAAGTGGTCACACTCGGGCTGACGCTCCATCCACTTCAACGCAGTTTCATTGCCTGCTGAACATCTCTGTCATAGTAAGCTGTTTGACTGTATTCATCCGCTTGACAGTGAAAAGTTGCATGTGGTCACACTCGGGCTGACGCTCCATCCACTTCAACGCAGTTTCAAGGCTGGCAAATGCTTCACTAGCTGACGGTTTAACTTCGACATTAACGTCATCTTCTTCATCTACACTTTCTGCTCTCACCCTTCAATAAGTACATCATCATTGAGAATTTCATACCCAGGGTCAGGCGAATCACACACCACCCACTCTCCTACATCTCCAGCACTAACTTCTGAACATCCAGGAATTTTCAATAGATTGTTTCTGAATTCCTCAAAATGACACGTGATCCCCATGTTCTCCTGTCCCTTCCCTTTTCTCGGGCTTCTTTTTCCTTTTTCTCCTTTTCCTTCTCTTGATCAGTTGGTATGCCTTTCAACTTGTTCCATGCACATCTTAATGGGACTGCCTTAACCAAGCATCCGCCACCATGTCTTAATTAAAAAAGCGATTCCGGTATTCAGTGATTCGGAGTTTCGATAATTGAAGTTCTATTGTAATTCCTTTTCGCTGCTTAGCACCTATTTTACATATAGGGGTTAAGGGTTTTGAGTTTGTATATTATTTTGTGTTGATGCTGCCCTCAATTTTGACGCGTGCAGAGACTGAGTTGAATATGACTAGAATGAGCGTGTGCTTAAAGAATGGGAAAGAGTATCCATTAGAAAGGTTAATGATAATTGGATAATGGAAACAAAGAAACTGCTATGAGGCACTGAAAATAAGATAGGATAGGGAAAAAAACAGAAATTTACAACAATACTTACACTTTGACAGTTGTCACCTCTTCCACATCAAACGTAACCTCCCGTATAGCCTTGCAATCCGGGGTAGATGCATCTGTTATAATCATGAATCAATCTCCAGTTACTCCAAAAACTATCCCAAGCCCTCGTTTTCCACTGATACCATCACAAGCGTGTGGAAAAACAAATCTTCAGTGCCATCATCTACAACCCTCGTTCTGCACCTCCTAAAACTGACCGTGGTCCAACACTTGTCACCCAGTTCTTTCCTGGCCTGGAATCTGTCAACCAGATACTCCGCCGTGGGCACGATTTCCTACGGTCCTTCCCTCAAATTTATCTCCTGCTTCCCAAAATCCTACCCACTGCTCCCCGCACTTGCTTCAGCAGACCACCCAACCTGAATAACATCTTAGTCCAAAGCCTTTTTAGATTGTTTGCTGATGATGCGGTTATTTATAGGGAAGTAAGAAATTTGGCCGATTGCTTAGAAATTTAGCGCGATCTGGATATTATTTTGGCTTGGTGCGCTGAGTGGCAACTTACTCTATATTGTAAAAAGTGCAAGACAATGAGCATAACTAACAAAAAGAATCCAATTGTTCACAAATACGAGTTAAACAATACAGTTATTGATATGGTCGATTCTATGAAATATTTGGGAGTAACAGTACAAAAGAATATGAAATGGGACATACCCATTAATTCGTTAGTAGGTAGAGCAAATGCTAGGCTGCGATTCATAGGTCGAATATTGAAAAATTGTAATGAACAAACAAAGGAGATAGCGTACAAATCTCTTGTGCGTCCACATTTGGACTATTGTTGTGCCATTTGGGATCCGTTTTGTAAGGGGTTGGTTGAAAGTATAGAGAAAGTACAGAGAAGAGCCGCTCGATTCGTAACCGCTTGCTACAGTCCTTATGAAAGCGTCACAGAACTGATTAGTAGACTAGGTTGGGAGTCTCTGGTAGATAGACGACGCACATTTCGTTTAAACTTATTGCATACTCCCACTTTCACTTACGAGTGTAGTGAAATACTTCTTCCACCAACCTATTTGAGTCGGAAGGACAGGAAAGATAAGATTAGAGAAATAAGGTGCCGGACTGATTCTTATATGAATTCTTTTTTCCCTCGTACCATTAGGGATTGGAATGCACAACAAAGAGATTAGCTTTGGTGTTGAGCACCCTCTGCCACCCACAATTTTGTGAATTGCAGAGTATATACGTAGAAGTATTTACCTGCCGACTCCCCTAGACCACCACAGGGATCTTTCCCTTGTAACAGACCCCGCTTCAAAACATGCAGCATGCACCCTGCCACCACTACTTACGCTAATCCTGTCTCAGGCGAACCTTTCCGTATAATTGGACATGCTACGTGTGCTACCACTCGACTTATTTACCAACTCACCTGCATCCACTGCACTGCCTCTTACATTGGCCTCACCACTCAACAACTATCCTACAGGATGAATGGCCACAGGCAAACAGTTTATACTTCCAACCCAGACCATCCCGTGGCAATACATGCCAGCTTACATGATTTGAACAACCTCAACACCTGTTTCACAGTAAGAGCTATTAGAGTTTTTCCAAATACCACCACCCCTTCAGAACTCTGCAGATGGGAACTAGCCTACCAAAATAACCTCGACACCAGACACACCCCTGGCATAAACCTACGTTAAACCTGTCACTTGCTATAATTCATTTTACTTTACAGTCAGTTACTTATAGATCTACATTTCATTTATCCCTCCACCCCCGGTAATTCTACCACCACCACACGTGTTCCACCTGTTTCATTCATGTGGCGGTTTGGGATGTGACCACATCTTTCCCCCTGCCATATTTCTTGCGTCTCACATGATTAAGGCTCATGCCGAAATATTGTGCATTTCGTTTATTTTTATTTTTTTGGTGTTTTCACCTGTCTGGCCCTCCTGCCTTCATCTGTGGTAAGTGACTGGTTTCTGTTTTCTTCCCCTATCCTATCCTATTTTAAATGTTAACGATAAGGTATACTGACCATCTGCATCTGACCGATGAGGTGGGCGACTGCATTTGGAGGGGGGCGGTGGGACCTGCGGCGGGGGCGCGGGCTGGGCGGCAAACAGGTCGAGCGGCGGCACGGCCACGGGAGGAACAGCGAGCATCTGCTGCAGCGCCAGTCGCTCGCCCACCAGCTGAAACACACGGCGAACACGTGTCAAATCATTGCTCACACAACACACGTGTTCAACATTACCAGTGTTTGGGATGAATACCCCAATGAGTTTCACACACCTTATTAGTATGTACAGGTAACAATGAAAGGAAAGAAATGCCGCAAGGCAATATTTAATTCGAAAGATAGAGGAAATAAACCCAACACTCACCAAAGTTGAAGGGAGCAGCAGAAAGATGAAAATGGTTGAAAAAAATAGTAGTAACGAAAAACAAATAAAAATAATAGTAATAAAAACATAAATAAAAATAAATTAATTTTTTAAATTTATTAATTAAATTTTTTATTACTATTATTTTTCTAACCATTTTAATCTTTCTTAAGATTTATACTTGCAGTTATATTATTGTTGCTGCCCCCCCCCCCCCCCCCAACTTCGACCGTCTATTGAATTCTACGAGTGGCTGCGTTGAACGCTAGTCTTGCACAAGCCCAGCCACTTACACCTGTTGACTTGAAGAAGAGGTTTTGACCTGAAGTATTGTAATTTCTTTGTTTGTGTGTTGTTTTGTGTTGCTGCTGCCCTCCTCCCTTCAACTTTGGTGAGTGTTGGGTGTATTTCATCTGTCTTTCCATATAATTATTAGTATGTACACACTTTATGATTATTCTTGGCCTTCAGCAGCGGCCAAGAATAATTATTAAGTGTGTACAATCCTATGCCTCCAGATGTATTTTATTACTTGATATTTCAGTTACAATGGAAGTTGCTATTGCTATCAACTGACTACACAGTTCCACGAATTTAATTTGTCAGGCCACAAGGCTGCACAGGGGTTATGCAACACTTTCACCTGAACTGTGAACAGCTAAGTTCATGACCATGTGTAGCCTTCTCGTACCTATAATATTAAATAGATTGGCCGCCACGCATTTGTATTAAACCCCAAATGCGAAGGGTAATTGAAATAAAGTCACTTGACTCAGTTTCAGAATAACACAATACTTATATTCTTGCAAGATGTTTTATAGACTTCTCAGAGCCTATGACGTCTACAACATTTTCTATAATTAATATCTCCAAAAATACTAAATAGTTTAACTTGTAATTTTTACAGGGATTTCTATGATCCTGTTCTATCTGTAATTTAATTTAATTTAACATTCAAAAGGGTTTCTATAATCTTAAAATTGAAGTCATCACGTGACCAACTTGGCGGAATTTTTACGCGCTTCAACAACAATCCACGACAATCTATCTTTTAAAACTTAATTACTAGACAGATACTTGAGCTTTTTACCAAAACCATTATATATTCGTAATTGTCTTAATTTGGGCTATTTATTGATTATAAATTTCACATCTGTATTCCTTTTAGTTAAAAAAGTTCATTTTTTTCTCTTAATTAAAACTGCTAATTAAACTTTGCCAAATTATTTAATTTTACTACCAAAATATCAGCTGGTGATTAAAGTTCAGCTGTAGTTTTACTCATTTCAAATCTTATATTTTTACTTCTCCGATCGTGCGTTTCAAAATGTGAAAAAACCGGAATATCTCTTAAAATAAACGTTACCCGATATGATAAATACACTTTAAAATGATTCTAATGACGAGTTTTAACTGCGGAAATAAATACAGGGAAATTCCTTCAAGTTGACAATTACTCTTCTCGAAATTTTTAAGTCCATCATAAGCGACTTCACAATTGATCTATAGAATACTTTACTGCTGGGGGGGGTTAGCTATTGGGAGTGCTTTTGGTGAACTAGAGGATACCTAACAAATTTTATTTTATAATTTTCAGTAATCACAATAAAAATATATTTTCCCAATTAGCAAGTGGTTTGAGACAAGATTTCTTTTTTTTTTTTATTTGCTTAACGTCTAACAGGTCTTTAGAGACGGGAAAGGATGGGGGCAAGGTATGGGAAGGAATTCGACCATGGCCTTTTGAAGGAAGCATCCTGGCATTTGCCTGGAGTGATTTGGGAAACCATGGAAATCCCAAATCTGGATGCCCAGACGGGGATTCGAACTGCCGTCCTCCCGAATGCGAGGCCAGAACGCTAACCATTACACCACCACGCTCGGTTTGAGACAAGAAGAGTACAACAGGGCAGTGTTCTGTCACCCCTATTCTTCACTGCTGTGATGGATGAAATCTTCAAGAATTTCAAAGAAGTGTATGGAAACGAAACAAAAGCCCTAGTATTTGCTGATGATGTCATGATTTGGGGTGAAAGTGCAGAAGAGGTGCAAGAGAAGCTGGAGGCTTGGAACAATCTGTTTGAGGAGTATGGACGGAAAATCAGCCAGAGTAAGACAATGGTCACGGCACTAACAATGTCAAGATCTACATAAACAACCAACGACTACAAAATGTTGACCAATTCAAATATCTTGGCAGTACTCTGAATAAAGACAACACAAAACGTGAAATTACAAACAGAAATAATAATGGAGCAGTCTTCCATAACCAGGTGAGAACTCTATTGTGGAACAACAAAGTTCCCAGAAAGTGCAAACAAACACTATTCAAAACCTATTACATCCCCATACTTGCTTATGCACTGGAAACATGCACCCTGTCAAACCTCTGAAATGAAGTGCAGAGGATGGTATAAACATCAGTGTGGCAAAATCCTTACAGCGTTCTGGCCTGAGGTGGTGTGGACATGTCCACAGGATGGTGGAAGAAAGAATAGCAAAGGCCAACTTTAATATGAACATCCAAGGGGAAAGACATGTGGGAAGCCCCAAAAGGAAATGGGTAGACTAAATCGAGAAGGATCTGTAAGACTTCACACCAGCATAACCATTTTATCCTGCCACTTCTGAATTATCAATTGCTGCCATGTGCTTGGCAATCAAATCTGTCCTTGAATTTTAATAAAGTCACGTGCTGTTCTCAACAATGGTTCCCCTCACAAAACCAACAATACACCATGTCTACTAAAGCCAGAAACTTAATTAGAATGTGATGAAACTAAAATTATACTAATTATATTTAATAATAGAGACAACAGATGGGCTAATGGTATGTGACATATTCTTTTTTTTTGCTTGTAACTTTGCAGATCATTGCGTTCCAGGTGATAAAAAGCCGTGAAAGGACAAGGGAGGGAGGGAGGGAGGGAGGTAGGGAGGGAGCGAGGAACAACCTACATTCACCTGGAGTAATTTCAGGAAACAATTGGGGAAGGAGGGAAGGGGCAATGAAATCTGTGTGGCCAGACGGGGATTTGAATCTGCGTCCTTCCAGGCCTGAGCACAATCGCTCAAAACACAAGGTTCGGTCCACCGACAGTAACATGCCACTGGAGTTGGGCGAGGATTTTGGACAAGAAAGGTAACAACCAGCAGTCAGCCTTTGGAAAGACACAGCTTTGGAATTTGCCAGAGTAATTTTGAGAAACTTAAAATCTGGAATGAATGGAATGGTGTTATCCAGGCTCTACTGTTACCACTCCTCAACCTGGGACAGTGCGGATAGACAAAAATCCCATTAAATCCACTGGTTAATAATACAGTACCTTTACCTCACCATGTAATTCTCAGCAATAGTATCAGTTTTGGTTTGATGCAATCCTCCATCCCTTCCTAACCTCTTCAACTCTACATACCCCTTACAACCCATGTCCTCAATAATCTGCTTTATATAGTCTAATCGCTTGTCTTCCTCTACAGTTATGTTCCCTCAACTAACAAATTAACCTGTCCCACATGTCTTAAAATATGAACCACCACTATCCTGTTTATTCTTTCCAACCTACCAATTTCAAAACACGTTTATTTTCAGAGTTGTTCTACAGCACTACATTTCAAAGATATAAACAAAATCACACGGAATTTATAATGAGAATTCCTTTATGAGTGAGGTCTTCCTTGGTTGGCTTTAAGCCTCAACATCATGATCATTAGAGATGGAAAAGTACTGGGAGCAAGGAACGGGAAGGAATTCAGTCACGGAGTTTTGAAGGAATCATCCTGGCATTCGCCTAAAGTAATTTGCGAAAACCACGGAAAACCCAAATTTCAACAGCTGGAAAGAGATTCGAACCCACACCCTCCAAAATACGAGGCCAGAGTGTTACCACTCACTCACAATTCTAGGCGTCTTCCGACAGACGAATATAGCATGTGACCTGCAGCTGGTAGATACGAACTTATCCCTGTCGACAGAGCACCCTAAAAATGAGATATGGGACTCAAATGAGAAAGACATGAATTTTACTTGTTTCGGTCCCTTAATTACAACACAAGAGGTTCAGTTGATTGCTTTAGTTTCTACATGGAGCCATACGTGATGATTATGATGGGGGCAGAAAGTTATAATCTATTTATCTGAAGAAGCTACAGGCTTCTCATACTTTCAACAGTCATTCTCCACAATCAAAGAAAACCATCTGTATGAAACACATATGTGAATTCTTCTTAAGATTCCAATGACACGTCTCCCTGTTAAAAATTAAAATCTAAACAAATATTAAAATAATGGTAAGGGCAAGTTTAAGAACATAACTTCCCACAGCAGGTAGCATGAGTAAAAATATGAAGAAAAAACAAAAAAACAAAAGATTTCCAAGTGAATCCCTCCTACAATGCATATGATTTCTGCATACATCTTTTTATGCTGTGGTCTTAGTGTAGAGACACTAACACATTTTAAAGTATTTCAGTGTAAATCTGCTAGTACTGTGAACGAATCCAATTGCTGTTACAGCTCATGAATTGACATGGGGCAAAGTTTTTTAGAAATTGGGAGGGGGAACGCATTAATACAATACAAATTTTAAAGTCACTGTGATATCTGTCTAGAAAGGACTTCTATTACAAAACTGAATAAAAAAGGCATCAAGAAATTAAAAAGTGAAATGTCACGTGAACTAATTAATCACAATAAAAAAATCACATTTTCTTTACAATGGTGATAAAAATGGTACAGTGGCTTACAACATGTCACAATTTGATGTGTGATGAACCGACGCAATAAAATCCTCTCTGTATCTTGCAGCTGTTGCAAGTTGATAATGTCTAGACTGGCTTAGCCACCCATCGAATTTACTTTATTCCTTCAGGAAGGGCGCGCAAAAACTTGGGGTCACAAGCCCGCTCGGATGTGCTGGCGGTTCACAATGCTGGTAGGCATGAGGGTGAGGGTGCCTATACACATAAGATTGCTGGAAACTCTGATACAGTTTATGCTACTCAAATAGGATACGTGAGTTGCAGGGTGGAAATTGGTCGCCAAGCTATTAATTTAATCTGTAACAGGTGTTAGGTTGCACTGTCAAATGAGAAAAGTCGAGTCATCGACAACTGTATATTCTGAAAACTTTTGAAGAGTAAATCGTATCAGTCACGAGTCAAAGGAAAGGCTTCAGACATACACATCTGTTAATGAAGACAGCAAATACACGAAGTCTGCAAGCTTTCATAACTCCCCCATAGTTGGTGAAAACCAAGAAAATCCCTTCAGTTCACGACAATATTTAATGTAGTTCACTATCGTCGTTGCCTGGTATGAAAATTTGACAAGTCCCTAACACGAAGGCAAAATTCTTTTTTTTTTTTTTTAACTGTTTTACGTCTCTCAACAGCGAGGTCTTTAGAGACGGGAAAGGATGGGGGCAAGGAATGGGAAGGAATTCGGCCATGGCCTTTTTAAGGAAGCATCCCGGCATTTGCCTGGAGTGATTTGGGAAACCATGGAAAACCCAAATCTGGATGCCCGGACAGGGATTCGAACCGCCGTCCTGCCGAATGCGAGGCCAGAGCCAAATTCTATCACCCGTATGTTGACTATAGATGTGTTCTTTTGGAGACATGACACACCCATCCTATACAGACCATGTACTGCTCCCCAAGACAACACTGGTTTGCTTTTTTGTAGTTTTGGCTAATCTTTAGTTGACGTGCTCCAGAATAAAGGGGTATTCCAGAGGGAAAATACTATTCTCTCACGAATTACAAAAATCCCTCCACATGGTACAGTATTTTTACTCAAATTTTCCTGAAACCTTTACAACTTATAGTCCGATTTATTCTCGATCTATAAACTTATTACAAATTTTCTTGTAATTATCCACATTTAAGAGTTAATTCCTAAAAGTCAGACATGGTCATGTCATCAAGATGCAATACTAAAATCTCATTTTTCTTCCTCTAAATCTAAAATTACTATTAAACTGTTATATTATTATTAAATTTTTTTCTTTCATTTAAGCCTACTTTTATCTCCCTAGCTATTATTTAAAAAGTTCAAATTCTTTACAAAAAAACATTTAGAAATTACCTATTTTACCACTTGGAGTAAAGATTAATAGCTCTTACATTCAAAGCCCTTTGTGTGGACCTGAAACTCAAAGTATCTGCCCAGAACAACATCATCTGAAAACTTACAAGTACCTCCTGGGGAGCACATCCAAATGTGCTTTGTACATCTGCCCTGGCACTTAGTTTCTCTTCAGCAGAATACTCAGCACCAGTTTGGCAAAACTCTGTACATGCTAGGCAGGTTGATATAGCAGTGAATGATACAGGTCGCATTGTAACAGGTTGCCTGAAACCAACTCCTGTCGGCAAAATATACCAGATCACGGGTATAGCACCACCTGACATTTGTAGGAAAACAGCTGCAGAGATGGAGAACTGGAAACAGGGAACAGACCCCAGACACACTTTGTTTGGACACGAACCTCAACCCACAAGGCGAAAGTCAAGGCAGAGCTTCGTACAGTCAACTACAGCCATAAAACCTTCACCTGGAGCAAGCCGTGTAGAATCATGGTAAAATTTGTTGCCTGAAGGGCACTGGAGGAATATCAAAGAGGCACTGGCCGTGGGTGTAATCACCTTATGCCTTATGGAAGGCACTAAATAGATTAAGAACTGAAGTGTCCCGATGTAGATATAATATTAAAAAATGGAGTTACACTACTGAAAACGAACTATGTGAATGTAGTGAGCTGCAGGACCCACAACATCTTCTGGTATGCAGGAACCTCCCTGAAACCTGCACTATCGACGACCTTATTAGGGCAAATAAGAAGGCCATCAGGATTGCGGAATTCTCGTCACATTCCATTTAATTGTGTTCTATAGTCCATAAGCTTGATATGAATTAATTAATTTTATTTGTTTTGCTTCAACATGGAATGTTATGTCCTGGACAAGAAGAAATAATATAATAAACATATTTTACTCAACTTTATTCAGGATGCTTCTATCCCCGCTGACAACAACCTGAGATATTGCAATTTGTTGCAACTTTTCCCTTTATTTGATAATTTTAGATTACCTTTTCTTTTGTTCGATCCCCTGCATATGGCGAAATACTACTTGAAATTGAAATATTTCTTTATAAAAAAATTCTTAGCCTATATACGTTACCCATCAAATTGACTGTAATTTTAAGCTTTATTAGTT
This sequence comes from Vandiemenella viatica, assembly GCA_031002005.1. Taxonomy (NCBI): domain Eukaryota; kingdom Metazoa; phylum Arthropoda; class Insecta; order Orthoptera; family Morabidae; genus Vandiemenella; species Vandiemenella viatica. The sequence goes on from JARYHS010006518.1 coordinate 3,877,733, forward strand.
AACATGGAGGCAACAAACGGGGTTAACAAAACATTGTCACCATTAGCTTTTTTTGTTTCTTTCCAAAAATGGTTAGATTTCTTAATTTAATTTAATTGCAATGGAGCACAGGCTCCGGTGGCAATTTCCCTACACACCCAACTTCCCCCTATCCTGCACCCACCTACATTTGCCCTCTACAAATTTTAACTTTAAATTCTTTCAAAGTTTTCAGTAAGTTATTCATCATTCCCCTTGGTAACTCATTCCAATCCCCGACACCCTTACCTAAAGAACAAAATCTTCCTGCACCCTTGTACCTGAAATCGAGTGCCAGCTTGTGGTCATGGTCATCTTTTCCCTTCCATGAACTACTTTTCATACCTACTCCAATATCTTTCCATGCCTCATCGCCAGTATACGCCCTGTACACTCCCATGACCCTCCTCATCCTCCTCCTGTCTTGCAATGAATCCCATTCGAGCTGAAATTTGCTTTATTATTAAGAAAATGATTATAAAAATTATTTTCTATAGAAATTATATGTAATAGGCCTCCTACTAAAGAGTTTAGGCAAGATAATTGATTCATAAGAACGTAGTTTCTCTTGGCGTTGAGAATATATGGAATGTTCTCAGGTGACTAGCCAAGATAAAGAAGTTGTAAGAGCACAAGCATTGATACTGGGGCTTTTAATTAATATACGACGTCGCAGCTGTGGAGCTATATTACTTAATGTGTAATGCTTTCACTTATAACTCATTACCTTTGATCAATAGTTTCGAATGCCGTCCAGACGCCAGCCTAGTCGGCGTTGCTATTTGGATAATTAATTAAATAACGGTGAAAAGGCACATGCAAGGAGCTAATTAGAAAAACACACACACGTGTCAGCTTTCACAGTTCACGAAATTTTATTATTCTGAAGTTACATACTCCTAAAGCAAGCTCCCAGACATTAAAACTAATCTTCTTCACCAAAGAATGCAGTTTCGAGTATAAATAAGGTTGGAAACAGAGAGAATAAGCCCCGTAATTATTCATTAAACAATTCATGTGGTACAGTACTGTAGCAGTTTACCATAAATAGTCTATAGCAAAACATATCACTTAGAACAACATGCACAGTCTTCAAAATACTTCTGCACTGTTCACACAATATTCTGTCCATCGGAACGTTGGTGATACCGCGACAGCGGGTTATCACAGCGTACACATGGAACAAACACTCGCGGCCACGACACGCTAGCTTCCACCGACTGTACCGTACTCCCCTCCACTTTACGTATCACTCCGTGCTAGCCGACTGCCTAATTCCAAAGCCATTATAAGCACATCTGAGATCACACTACCAACTTGCAAAATATACGTAATGTTCATAGTTTAATCACAAACCGTTATAATTACATTTCTTTAACTCAGCCAGTCACGCAAGAACATTTCATATATAAGATAAATAACAAAACATTTAATCTTGATTCCTAAGGCTTCCAAGACCGTTGATGATTAATAGATTTTCAGGGTATGCGACATTGTTTATCTCTGACAAAGGCTGTAGGATGGCAGCCTAAAACTCAGATTATGAAAAACGACGAAATCTATTAATCATGAACATTTAATCTCGTTTGCAGTTCGTGTCGGTTTGTCCGAGTACTATCAACTCGCACGGAAGTACGAATCCACAGCAGTCAGACTTGCCAAACACAATTGCACCTCAAAGTGGAAAACACTGTACCGACCCTCCTCTGCTCCAGCGGTGACAGCGAGGCCCAGCGTTCCGACTGCGCCAACTCCGCGACTGCCGCCTGCACGGCCGCCTGCTGCTGGCTGAAACGAGACACACACAGTAAATATACAGACACAAAACACTACATTACAACCGACAGAGGGGAAGGAAGGAAAACAGCCTCAGCATTTACTACATAATAAATCCAGAGCAAAGCCGCGAAAAAGCAAAACCTCTATATCTGGAGTGGAGAATGAACCCAGCATACCTCAAATGTCAGCCTGGAACATTCCCATTCACCCGGCAAACTAATTTCAGAATACCTGTTATTACTGACAATACCTACCTCTAAGGTCATATTATATAATACTGAAAGACAAATTTGGACACTGCTGTAAAATACCCACCCCTGAGGATGACACAAATGCCACAACAAAAAACATGATTCACACAAATACAGATTTTTTTAATGCAACTTAACGTATATAACATTTCCTCATGCATTCCTGGGGAATCGCATTATTTTGCTGAAAGATGAAGTTGGAAAGTGTGAAATTCCGCGCCAAACTGGTGTGCTTCGCTGGTGAGGGGAGGGAAATAGTTTAGAAATGGGAACAATTTTCCCCATCACTAATCTTTGGATAAAATTTGTAGTTTTATTAAAATTATGCCAACTGTGACTTAAGTTAGAGCATCTCACTACATACCCTCCATACATCTGAAACAATGTTCCTTGGCAATCCTTTTACTGAGCTCGGCCAACTGTATCGTGATCTTATGAAAGCAGAAATATTCTGCCCAAAGTAATGTATCACTAAAATGGAGACGAACTTACAAATTTCCAAAACACCCCAGCAATTTTATTTGTGTACTGATAGAGCCGCAAACATTTATATTAAACTAAAAGAATGTGGAAGCAATCAATGCTTCTCATGATAACCTGATTTTGTGGGAATGCCGTTTATTTCACAATTTAAAATTTTGGATGCCATTGTACAGCCTTTATCAGAGATACTGTAACCCCTTCAGATATCAGAGGACAGTATGTGACTCGGAAAGTCTGATGGAATAAATTGAGACTCTTACAAGAACATTCCAAGACAACGCCCATCGTGAATCGGATACCAAAAGAGTTTATAGTATCTCTGACAAGGGCTGTAGAATGGCAGCTGGCTAAGTAACGTGGCATTCCTGCAAAACTGAGGTTTAGTTAATAAAGACGGCTATGGAAGCCTGAGAATCCAATGTTGCTCATCTTCTGATCCTAACCACTGCCTCTGTTAATTTTCCTACCGGAATATTACACTGAAGAGCTAAAGAAACTGGTATAGGCATGCGTATGAAAAAAAAAAACAGAAATATGTAAACACGCAGAATACAGCAACGCTTATATAAGACAACAGGTGTCTGGCACAGGCGTTACATCGGTTACTGCTGCTACAATGGCAGGTTATCACGATTTTAGTGAGTTTGTACCTTGTATACCTAATGACACAGAGTCCATATCAGCTGTACTGAAATCCCTGTGCCCTATATTATAGCAAAGAATGTATGTTGTCATTAACTCCAGATTGCATTTTAGCTTAAATACCCTAATATTACAGTTACAAAATCAGAATTAGTAACTAATGACAGGTAGGTAATATTGGCAGTGCCAAAATCTGCCTAAGGGGGCATCCATAAACTACGTGATGTGAAATGTGAGGGGGGGGGGGGGAGGGATCGACGGAAATCTCATGTGAGGTTTTGTAAAAATTGTCGGACTGTAGAGCTAAAAAAAAATTCTACAAAATACGCGAAAGTCCATTTTAGGGGGGTAATTTGTCGAAAAGTGGGGGTGTAACAGACTTTTGGAAGGGTCAGACCTTAAAAAAAAAAAAAAAAAAAAAAAAAAAAAAAGAGGTCTCAAAAAGTTGCGAGGACGATTTCTAAGGGGGGGGGGTCCACGGACCAAATATCACCAGATTGGGGGGGGGGTGTGGAGATCAGACCAGATCTCAAGTCTCACCAGAAAAAGCGGGGGGGGGGGGGGGGCCGGAAAAACACCTCATGTAATTTATGTATGCCCCCTAACAAGGTACTGTAGAATGTTAATTTTAAGTTTGGCTTAAGCTATTTCAACTTAATTACAACCTCTATAATAACTTTCATAAATGACAATGCTGACAAATTCTACCGTCATATCTGTATCTGACAAAGCCTATATTATGTTACCACACTAAATAAAACTTATTATTTAAATAAATCCCTGTTGCTAATCCACCAAATTATGACCTATAACGGCGGAACCAGTGATTTTGATCAAACAACAATTTAACAAGTCACAACCTGTAGCTTTACAAATTTCAAAAAGAAAAAAAAAAATGTGAATGGGCTTGGAGATATTTTATAGCAACGGATTGATATAACACAGAAAAAATTTAGTCATTTTTTACAAATGTGTATGCTTCTAATCTAGTAATTTGAAAAATAAGGAAACAGCCCTGCCCCCCCCCCAAACCACGTTCAATTTTTGGTACCAGAACCCAACAGATTCGACTAATTTCAACGACTAAAAGCAGTCTTGCTAACACTGAAAACAAATTTGATACTTCTAATCAAAAAAAAGAAAATTATGGCCACATTTATTTAGCAAATTTTATAGTCATGGAACTACAGTAATCTAATAATTATAGTGGAAAATTATACTTAGTAAATAATAGTTTAGCCGCTCCACCTCTTCCTTATAGATTCCTAAGTGAACTAAACTGGTGCCACTAAAAAAATAAAAACGTTCACTTGGTACCGAACCTGGTGGAATAAGTACATACTACATTCTTGAAAGCATGAAATTTCGTTTTTAATTTCCACCATAGCAGAGGGGCCTCCGTTAGTTTCCAGGAAATAGTACTTTACCTATGAGCCTTCTATGCAATCAAACTTTGTCAAATAAATCAATGAAACCCAAGCTTAAAGAACATTTGACAAAAGTCCACAGTGGATGAAAAGAGAAAGCTTTTACTTTATTAGAAACACACAAAGAAAACTATTGGAAAACATCATTGCAACTAATCTTAGGGACACGTTAACTGATGACCCTGCATGCTCCTTAAATTTCTTTAATGACTGCATAGTCCAGAAAGCCATACACCATTAGTGAGGAACTTATTCAACCAGCTGTAAATGGGACGATACGCACCGTGCTGCATAAACCAGGTTTTGATATCATGAGAATAATTTCACTGAGCAATAATTTAGCACAAAGAAATAGTGGTGAAAATGCTAGTAGTGTAGAAAATTCTTTATATGAGCACTTAAAAACCATCTAAATTCTGTTTACAGATGGATGGGTCAAATTTGCCTGGAAATAAAGCTTCACTTTTAGCTTATGTGATACTGCAGGTGCCCACGACTTTGTTCGCGCTTGTAAAGAATTTTGATTGACAGATAATGACATGCAACCACCATAGTGCATGATGGGAGACTCAACGCTACTACCATACACAAACACCACTGGGCTATTGCTGCAAAGAGAAATATGGGGATACACATGTCTTTGGTTGAAATATGAAAATACCCTCCATCTACAAATTTCAACCACCATATCACTCGCACCCCCATAGCTACTGATGTACAACTACCATGGTGCATGATGGAAGACTCTAGGCTACAGACACACACAAACACCAGTGGTCTGCCATAGGTAGTTTGGGCTGAAAAATGAAATACAGGGTCACACACATCTTTGGTCGAAAAATGAAAGTGCCCCAGGTCGACCACTTTCAACCACCATTTCTCTATCATCCCCATAGTTACTGACATGCTACCACCACGGTGCACGATGGGAGACTCGATACTACTACCAAACACAAACACCAATGGTCTTCAACATACAGTTGTGGCAGCAAAGAGAAATATAGAGACACACATTTTTTGGTTGAAATATGAAAATTCCATGATCGACCACAGAGACTTTTGATATGATTTCAAGGGCCTACAAAGAAGAAGTCATGTCACATGGCACAATGGCACAAGAGGTTCAGAAGTGGTCCAGAGTTCATTGAAGACGACGACCATGCTGGGAGACCTTCAACGAGCCAAACTCATACAAATTTGGTGAAGTGCGTGAACTTTTTTAAACTGACCATCGTCTTAATGTTTGACTGCTTGGCGCTGAAGGATTGGGTCTGCCACATCCGCACGTAGATCAAAGAAAATTGGGTTCTTCATCACGACAAAGGTACAATCTTGAAAAATTGTAATGAACAAACAAAGGAGATAGCGTACAAATCTCTTTGGACTCCTGTTGTGCCATTTGGGATCCGTTTCATAAGGGGTTGATTGACAGTACAGAGTAGAGCCGCTCAATCCGTGACCGCTTGCTACAGTCCTTATGAAAGTGTCACAGAACTGATTATTAGACTAGGTTGGGAGTCTTTGATAGACAGACAACGCAAGTTTCGTTTAAACTTATTGGTAAACATGTGTATTACCCCTTTCACTTAAGAGTGTAGTGAAATACTTCAGCCACCAACCTATTTGAGCCGGAATGACAGGAAAGATAAGATTAGAGAAATAAGGTGCCTCACCGATTCTTATATGACTCCTTTTTCCCCTCGTACCAAGAAGAAGATGGACAGACCAACTGAAGGAGGACATAGAGAGAAGAGGCTGGAACTGGAATTATATAATGGACAGCGAAACCTTTCTGCATAGGAGACAGTGGAAGACGATCATCTACAACAACCAAGGCTCATAAACCACAGCTGGGAAACTGGAGATGGTCCCCAATGATGATAATAATAATGACCATTCGGGATTGGAATGCACAACAAAGAGATTAGCTTTGGTGCTGAGCACCCTCTGCCACCCACAATTGTGTGAACTGCAGATTACATTTGTAGAGGTGGACGAATGCACCCTCTCACACGTTACTCACTGCCGGCAAATTTTTGGCCAAGTTCAGTGTGGGAACACTGTCGCAGCCACCCTACAGCCCCGACCTAACTCCCTGCAACTTCTTTTTGTTCCACCAAATCAAGAGAGGCCCAAAAGAGAAGAGATTTGACACGATAAACACTGGCAGCAATGTGTTGATGTCCAAGGGTCATATTTTGCCTGCTGTACAAAAATGTTTAGGAGAATTTTTTGTTCCGAGACCAGTCTTGAAACTATGTAGGACGCACCCTGTTGCTCCAATTCAGATTTCATCTCATACTTAAATAAAACTTACTAAGACATCAGCATTCATCCATACACCAACCATTCTATGCCTAAGAATACACCACTGGGCCTTTCACAGCAACAAATCCCAACTTTAACCGGAGGAAACAGGATAAGTAAACAGAGAATTGAGTATACTGACCCGAGCAGTAGCTGCCTCTGCAGTAGACTGGTGTACTGGTACTGCTGCATCAGCAGGCTGTCTGCAGGGGGCCACCAGCGGGGGAGGGGGGGCCCCCACCACCGTGTCCGCCTGCAACCGCGCACCAAAATCAGCTCAATCACACAGCACAGGTAAAACATACCCACCACTAACCAAAGTAGAAGGGGGAGCAAATAGGAACGCACTTCAAGAAAATATATCCATATGACACAGATCAAGCAGGCACCCATAGAAGAGATTTTTTTTATACTTGCCAACTTTTAAAATTGTGACCTGGACCATAAAATTTTAAAAACATACATTTAATCGACCATAAAGTAAACATCCAGAAATTTATAAACAGCATATTTAAGTGAAATCTTACCTAACTCATAAGACAAACACCACCAACCTTACAACCATAAAAACAGCACCTTTTCATAAATTTTATGTGAAAGCTGTAAAAGTTGGCAGCTGTGATGTCTGTGGGTGCCCACTTGGGCTTGGTCATCCAGTTCTATTTTCTTGAAGAATGGCGTACCTCAAAATATCTTTTTGCTCCCTCTTTTTTTTATTTATTTATTTATTTTTTTTTTATCTGCTTAACGTCTCTCTAACAGTTAGGTCTTTAGAGTCGGGAAAGGATGGGGGACAGGGAATGGGAAGGAATTCGGCCATGGCCTTTTGAAGGAAACATCCCAGCATTTGCCTGGAGTGATTTGGGAAACCATGGAAAACCCAAATCTGGATACCCGGACAGGGATTCAAACCGCCGTCCTCCCGAATGCGAGGCCAGCAAGCTAGCCTTTACACCACCACGCTCGATCTCCTAATTTGACTAGAGGTGGGTGTATTTTACCTATTCTTTGAATTTAAACAAAAGGTATTGTTAACGCTAGGGATTCACTAAATGCAACTGGAGCTGTGGATAAATCATGATCACAATACTACACAAGGATTTTGTATGAACCTTCTAGGGAAGCAATCATCCATGGCCTTTTGAACAAAAAATCCTAACAGTTTTTTTTATCATCATCATCATTTGATAATTTATCCTTATGTGCATCATCTGGTACATCCTCTTCTACTTACAACTGTCATTCCATTACTTATCTCCAATCAATCCCCTTCAGCTCTATTCTTTCTTCCCCTGCTCCACATATCTCATCCATGATCTTACAGGTCTCATCATCTTCCTCATGCTCAGCCATTGCAATATTTTCTTCATTGCCATCTCTTCTAATGCTTCAACCATTAATCTCTCCCTGATGTTTTCATTTCCAATTCTAACCTTTGCAAGTTTTCTATTCCTCTCACAAACCTCATCTCTGCTAACTAGGGTGATTTGTCCCAGTCCAGGTTTCAATGCCATGTAATTTGTCAATACTGGTTGGTACAACAATTTACAGAAAAATATTTGTGTTTCCTTCATCCCTTTTTGGCTTCTGGCTTTACACCTCATTGACGTCCAGGTCATTAGAGGCAGAAGACAGCTGGAAGCAGGGAAGGGGAAAGAATTCAGCTACTTTATACACTTGATCATATTAGAAATTGCCCATTTTCCTTATTTTCTGTCTTATTTGATTCTATATGTTTCCATTCATAATTACCTTGCTTCCCAAGTAAACAAACCATTCATTCTACCATTCCAATTGCCTGCTGTCAAGTAACACCTTTTATGGACATTATTATTATAATTAATTTTTTACACACTCCATTATGGCAACTGAAGTCCCTACGAGAATCCTGAAAAAATGACTGCTGAAGCCATGACAGGCCTAGCAAGTTGGTAATTAATCAAGTTTGTTGCAAAACTAAGCTGAGCCTCAGAAAAGATGTATTTTTTTCCCAATAGTTAATCTTATATTAAATCTGTAGAAAGTAGCAATTTCTTGTTATGAGTATGAAAAGGGTCGTTCAATAAGAAATGCAACACTTTTTTTTCTCGGCCAATTTTGGTTGGAAAAAAGGAAATTTTTTGTGGAACATTTTCAAACATTCCCGCTTCATCTCGTATAGTTCCATTGACTTCCGACAGCACTATATGGAGCACTTTATGGATGTGCATGCCAAACAACGGGCAGTGATTGAGTTTCTTTTGGCGAAAACCGGCACATCTCAGATATTCATAGGCACTTGCAGAATGTCTACGGTGATGTGGCAGTGGACATAAGCACGGTGAGTCGTTGGGCAAAAAGTAACATTTATCATCACCACAAGCTCTAGCAGTACTGTCTGACCTCTGGCGTGCTGGCCGGCCGTGCACAGCTGCGACTCCTGCAATGTAGGAGTGTGTGACGACTCTCATTCGAGACGATCGACGGATCATCGTCGAACAACTCAGTACTCAACTTGATATCTCTGTTGGTAGTGCTGTCACAATTGTTCACCAGTTGGGATATTCAATTGTTTGTTGGCTCTGGATCCCTCGATCTGTAACCGAAGACCATAAAGAAGAAAGGAGAACCATCTGTGCGGAACTGCTGGCTCGTCATGAGGCTGAGGGTGACAATTTCTTGTCAAACATTGTTACAGGCGATAAAACACAGGTTCATCACTTCAAACTCGAAACAAAACAGCAATCAATGGAGCGGCGCCACACCCACTCCCCTACCAGGAAAAAGTTTAAAGCCATACCCTCAGCCAGTAAAGTCATTACTACAGTCTTCTGGGACGCTGAAGGGGTTATTCTGGTCGATGTCCTTCCCATAGTCAAACCATCAATTCTGAGGTGTATTGAGCTACTCTTCAAAAACTGAAGAAACTGCTTCAGCGTGTTCGTACGCACAGAAATCGGAACAAACTTCTCCTTCTTCATGACAAAGCAAGACCTCACACAAGTCTTCGCACCCGAGAGGAGCTCACAAAACTTCAGTGCACTGTTCTTCCTAATCCACACTACAGCCCCGATCTCGCACCGTTGGATTTCCACCTGTTTGGCCCAATAAAGGATGCAATCCGCGGGACGCACTACGCAGATGATGAAGAAGTTATTGATGCAGTACGACATCAGCTCCGGCGTCGACCAGTGGAATGGTACCGTGCAGGCATACAGGCCCTCATTTCAAGGTGGCGTAATGCCGTAGCATTGAATGGAGTTTATGTTGAAAAGTAGTGTTGTGCAACTAAATGATTGGGAAATAACACGGTGTATTTGAATGGTGAATAAAACAACCCGTTTCAGAAAAAAAAAGTGTTGCATTACTTATTGAATGACCCTCATACATTGCACTGAACAGTCACATTTTAATGCATTACCGACTTCTCAGAAAATACTTGACAACTTGTTTATTCAAACTGATATGAAAAATCATTATGAATCCGTCAAAGCATTCAGCACAACATTAGGATTTTAATTTCAGGTACTATTTTTCCCCCTCCCACAGTAATTTCCGCTACCGATGCAAACGCTAGCGAGAGGTAATGACTGCCGATTTGTCCACTATGATGAGGATATCCTCGTTGAGTTTATACCAAATTGCCCTTGTCACATTCAAATGTGATTTTGAGTAAGGTTGTTGCCAATTTCAGGAAATTGAACACTTCTCCAAATCATAGCGAGGGTGTGGATCTATACCGTGTCATCTAGAAGGGCACGTCTTTCAGGAAGACAGAACACACCCAAATACTTGACATTAAGTGTGATAACTGCTTGTTAATAACAAGCTATTTCTGGAATATGAGCTGATAACAAGAAAATCTTGAGAAAGATATGCATGTGTTTTCATAGCAGCAGTCTGGTGGATCAGTGGTTAAGGTATCTGACTGGAGATCAAAAATCCCTGTATCAGTGAGGATTTTAGTAGGCCCTTAACCCGACCTTCACCTCTGGCACAGCTTGCTGTGTAATGTCAAGTACACCAGATTACTTCCACGATTCCATATTAAACTGTAGGTACTCTGTACCTGGTAGTACTACCGGGTTAGGTTAAGGGGGCTACGACAGGAGCGGAATGCGCGGCCAATAAAAACTGTCACCAGATCCTTACAACCACATGGAATTACAATTATTATTAATACCAGAATTGATGTAAAGATTAGCATAAAGGGTAAATGCTGAAATATAAATATAAAAAAACATTACATGTGTGTATGTATATTTGCTTGGTCCAACTAGGACCACATTAAGCCTTTGTTTAGCTTTAATTTTTTGGAGTGGATGAATATACATCATGTTACAACTATGATTTTTAGCACTAGAGGGGACCTACAGTTTAATGTGGAATCTGAACCTCGGAACATCCTGGCATAGCTTATATGATCAAACACAAACTAAAAAAAAAATTCCCGCACCAACCGGGATATGAACCTGGGACCAGAGCAGTGAACCTTTTGAAAGCAAGCACCTTAGCCACTAAGCTACCAGAGTGCTCTAAAAAAAAATACCTTGATTATAAATTTATTATAAAAATTGTGCCGGTTTTATGTCCAGACTGTACCGAAACGTCCAGTACATTATTCCAGAGAAGAGAGAAATTTTGTTACTGAATGGAATGTTCTGCTTAAAATCATTTCACAAAAAAATTTAAGGTGAAAAAAATAAAATTTAAACAAGTTTGTAGAAATAAGTGGACTGTTGACGAACCTTAACAGGTGGTGGGGCGGGTCCCCCAGGCAGGAACGGCAGACGACCCCACAGCTTGATGATGTCGCCCAGCGTAGAGTAGCGGTCGTCACAGGCACGTCGCACCAGCAGGCCGAGAGAGAAGTAGCCAGATCTGAACCAGTCCAGCATCTCACTGGCAGAGAACGGGCCTGGTCGGCAAACCAGAGACGTTCATTACAACCAAAAAAAGGAATTTCTAATTAAAACTACTTCAAGTATAAGAAAGAAGAGTGTACGCGGGTTGCTATTCATATTTCTGGCCTAATAATGAAAAAAACAAATATTTATGATCGAAATTGTTTTTATTGTTTCTCAAAATATTCTCCGTGCAGATCAATACACTTTTGCATGCATTTGAACCAATTTTCGAAGCACTTTTTCCACTCCGATGCAGTAACTCCAGACCATGCGTCTTGAATACATCAACCGCTTCTTCGGGTGTCGAAAATCATTGACCACATAATTTGTTTTTGAAGTTCGGGAATAAAAGAAGTCATTTGGTCCCAAATCAGGGCTATACCGGAGATGACCCATCAATTGGATGTCTTGACTGGTCAAAAATTCCTTTGTTTGAGCCATTGTCGTCATGAAGAATTATTCGCCTCTTCTTCGACTTTTTCTGAATTTCTCCAAAGACTTCTGGTAAACAAATGGTCGTGTACCATTCAGAGTTGACCGTCCTACGTTGCTCTAACGCCACCGTCGCCACGTGACCGGTAATGCCGAAGAAACAGGCAACCATTGCCTCTTCCAGGAACAACTTTTGTCGGATTTGGCTCATCTTGGAAGACCCATACAGTCGATTGCAGTTTTGTTGCGGGCTTGTATGCATAGATCCATGATTCGTCAGCTTTGTAGATGTTATACACAGCCTTTGATGCACCTTGAATGTATTTAACATTTCCTTGCACCAATCAACACGAGCTTCCTGTTGAGCGTTTGTCAGATTATGCTGGATCCAACGCGAACAAATCTTTTTTACGGCCAAATGATCATGCAATACTTTATTGATGCTTGTCATACAAATGCCCAAAGATGCCTCAATCTCACAGTATGTCACATGACGATCTTGCTTTATCAGTTCACACACAGCATCAATGTTTTCGGGCACAACAACCGATTTTGAACGACCCTGACGAAATTGGTCCTGAAGCGAACTTCGGCCAAGATTGAATTAGTTATACCAGTTTTTACAGTGCTATATGACGGTGCTTTATCGCCGTATAAAGAATTAAGTTCATTGATGTATTCGTCTTGATAATCCACGTCGAAAGTTGTGAAAAATAATCGCACAAAAATGTTCGAGTTAATTCCTTTTTTCACCCAAGATGAATTTTTAAAGTTACTGTAAACAATAAATCTTGCTCAAATGAATAAGGCTACCTTCAACAATGTCAATGTTTCCAATGGAAACGTCTGATGGCACCTGGCAACACTTATTGTTGCCAAGGCCTGAAATATAAAAAGCAACCGTCGTATACACTGTGTTCCAGAAGGAAATGTCAGTTTCGCAAGATATGAAAAAACAGAAAAATGTTCACATAAAAATATGTCTACTATCCATGGTTCCAGAAAAAGTTATTTTACTTTAAGAGTATGCACACTACTTTTTAGACTACCAAGTAACAGGCCATAATTCCCTTCAATTTCGTAATAGTTCACTTTAACGATTCCCTAATTTCCTGACCAAACACTGTCAGGCTTTTGTTTATGGTGTTGCCTGAGGTGTGTAGTGTACAGGAAAGTGGCTAAGGGAGACAAATTAGCTATCATACATAATAGAAGTTGTGTATCCAAATTAGGGAAGGTATATCGTCAAAAGCAGAAAGATGCAGTGAATTAAACACAAGTGGCACAAAAAAAAATCTGGAACTTTAAGAGTGCCAAGAGCCGTGTATGACAAACTCATATGGCCTCCATATTCTGTTGGCTACAAGCACTTTTCTGTGTTCCTGCTAGCTTTTTTCCAGAGCCAATCCAGTATTTCTGCGTGTTTCAATGGGGTTGTGCTAATTCTAATGCCCATGTCGAAACTCCCTCTGTGCACTTTAAACACTATTATTGTTCATGGTGGAAATACACCATGGACTGTTCAACTGATCAAAAATTACAAGACATTAAATTTGCTTCTGCATAGTGCGTGTTTTTCCACTTCCCCATACATTGAAATAATAGTAATAATAATTACACGACTTCATTTTTATGCAATGTATGAATGTAGTTTTTTTTTTTTAAACAAGGCAGTACAGTATAGTACTATGTGTAAAAAGGGGTAGATTTAAGTTTTCATAATATGTTTTGTTGTGTTGAAGTTGGTAGGCTGTAATTTCATGGTTAGTTTAGTCAAAGAGATGCGTATTGATATAAGAAGGATGGCGGTGAGATTAATGAATGTTTTATAAGTGCCGTTGTTTGTATTTGACTTCATGAATGCAAGAAGTGTAATTATTTGAGTTTATAATAAATAGTAGTTGTTATAAAACAACAGATACTTTGATTTCATAGGGAAGTATATAACTAAATTTAATCTGCGAGGTGATAGCCAAAAAGACGTGTGTGATGATATTCTGCGGCCACCCATTTATCATCCAGAGTGGGCTATCAAATACAGAAGAGATTACAAAGAACCTGGAAGGAGTGGTAAGACCGACCCTAAAAAGATAGAGAAGATAGCAGTTAAAAAGGATACCTCGCAAGTGTTCACTATCCCATAATGCAGCCACTATGCACTGCTAAAGTTCATGTTGTTTTGCATCACCTTGTAATTGAAAAAGTAAACTGATCAAAGCAAACGTATGCTGAAGAGTCAATCTGCGCAGACTGGGACACATTCCCACAAACTCTTTTCCCTGCAATAATCTATCCTCTCGCCTCCACGAGTGAGTATCAATATTTCATATAAAGCTTGCTTGATATAGTGGAACTCATCACACAAAATACCCCTTCAGTTAAACTTCAACTCTGGAGGGGGGGAGGGGGGGGGAAGGCACTGGATTTGTAGTTAAATCCACTCTGAGATATGCTGCATATATATTATTGCACTAACAATTTTAGTAACTGAAAAAGAATACTAAACATTTTAACATCACTTTTATTTATTAGTATTTGAATCGGATCAACAACTGAAGAAGCGAGCAGAAAAAGACACTACATTTGAAAATAATATGTTCAAGTAAACAGTTTACTCTCACTAAGAAAATTTACACATGAAACTATTCCACCCCCCCCCCCCCCCCCAAAAAGTTCTTTATAAAAACCCACAGTTTTTATCTCAACTAGAAGGAACGTATTGCATGAATGTTTTAAAATTAGTGGAAAAATGATGTTTACAAAACTACATCCATGTTAAAGAGAATATTTGTGGCAATCCGATCACAAGGTATAAAACATCAGAAATTCACATCCAGCCCCTTATAGTCACTGGTTACTTTGATTGTTCTATGTATTTTTTTTAATTTATGGCTTTACGCCTAGTAGACGGCTATGGTCATTAGAGGCGGGATGGGACTGGGAACAAGGAACGGGAAGGAATTAGGCCATGTTTTTTTTTTTTTTTAAAGGAAGCGTCCCGGCATTCACCTGGAGTGATTTGGAGAAACCATGGAAAACCCAAATCTGGATGCCCACACAGGGATTCGAACCCACGTCCTAGTGAATGCGAGACCAGAATGTTAACCGTTCACCCACCATGCTCGGTGGGTTCTATGTAAATTTGATGAAGTTTTAGTATTGATATTAAGTAGAAACTTAGAAAAGCAGTGCTGTTAATCTTCACCGCGAAGAAAATATCACAATTTATGTAAACGCTAGTCTCTGATGTAATGGTTTGATTCATATTTTTCACATAGTGTAACGTGCTATATTTCAGAAAGCCAAAGTTGTGTAGTGATATTTAATGCTTTTTTATATATTAATATAGCAGTGTCGTCTGAGACACAGAGTGATCTTTAGGGCCTGGTTTTGAACATGTCATCATTTCCTAAGCTAGACCGTCAGCTTTTGAACCTTGAAAACACTAACAAAATCAGTTTGGTAATTCTTGTGAGATGCTGTGACAAAGGGACAGACAGATACAGCCCACATGCCTATCTATATACGTGTGGATGTTCCAAATACCCCCTTTACATGTTCACAAAGAACACAGTTATTTGGTTGTTTTGGGTTTCTCTAGCAGCACGGCTCACCCACACACCCAACTCGAGTGACGGGCTATTCAGTGCTGCATACCATCAGCGGATATACGACGGGGGACCCAAAAATGGCAACACATTTATTTTTCATAAATAAAAGTAATTTTCTCTACCATATTTAGTTTTTCCGTGACAACCTATTAAAATCAGGGAAGTTTTATTGCCAGACCGTGTATTAGAATGGGATCAGCAACTGAAGAAGCGAGCAGAAAAAGACTACATTCGAAACTAATATAATGTTCAAGTGAACAGTTTACTACCATTAAGAAAAACATGAAACTATTTCCGCCCCCCCCCCCCCCAAAAATGTTCTTTATAAAAACCCACAGTTTTATCTCATCTACAAGGAACTATATGCATGAATATTTTGAAATTAGTGGAAACGTAATGTTTACAAACCTACATCCATGTTACAGAGAATATTTGTGGCAATCCGATCACATGGTATAAAACATCAGAGCTTCACATCCAGCCCCTCAGAGCTACTGGTTACTTTGCTGGTTCTATGTAAATTTGATCAAGTTTTAGTATTGATATTAAGCAGAAACTCAGTAATGCATTGCTGTTAATCTTTACCATGAAGAAAATATCACAACTTATCTAATCGTTAGTCTTTGATGTAGTGGTTTGATTCATATTTTCCACATCGTGTAACGTGCTATATTTCAGAAAGCCAAAGTTGTGTAGTGATATTTAATTCTTTTTTTTGTTTTTAATACAGAAGTGTTCGTCTGTGATACAGGGTGATCTTTAGGGCCTGGTTTTGAACATGTCATCGTTTCCTAAGCTAGACTGTCAGCTATTAAACCGTGAAAACACTAACAAAATCTGTTTGGTAGTTCTTGTGAGATGCTGCGACAAAGGGACAGACAGATACAGCCCACATGCCTATTTATATACGTGTGGATGTTCCAAATACCCCCTGTACATGTCCACAAAGAACACAGTTATTTGGTTGTTTTGGGTTTCTCTAGCAGCACGGCTCACCCACACACCCAACTCGAGTGACGGGCTATTCAGTGCTGCATACCATCAGCGGATACACGACGGGGGACCAAACAAAACCACGACCGTAATGCAGCACATCGTGCACTTTTAGTACCATGTTGTGCCACCAGAGGGCTGTTGTAGGACCTCTGCCGAGTCATTCCGCCAAGCAATGTCACCCGACAGCGACTGGTGTTTCTTTCACAGTTCTTTGGATGTGTGTACAGTGCTGACAAGCCACAACACGATGGCCGATTCTTACAACAACGTGCGGCTGTGAAGTTTTGTTTTTTTTATTTGGCAAGAATGCAGCAGAAACTGCTGGAATGATGCCAACAGCTCACAAAGAACATGCTCTTAGTAAAACTAAAGTTTTTGAATTGTAGTCTCAGCTTAAAAACAGAGAAATGGCCATAGAAGATCAGCCCCGTAGCAGATGCCCTCAACTGCTCGAAGAGAGGACGACATTGGCAAAATCCGTAATCTGATCAACAAAGATCAACGCAGGACAATCGATCAACTCTAGGACTTATCCAGGTTGCAATGGAGCTCAATTCAGCACATTATGAACGTTGATTTGTGAATGCGAAGAGTGGCAGCAAAGTTCGTGTTGAGACTTCTCACTGGAGGTTGAAGGGATCGTCACCTTTAAGTCTGTCAAATGAAGGACGCGATCAAAGATGTTTTCAACAAAATCATCACAGGGGACAAATCACGGTGCTATGGGTACAATCCAGAAAGTAAACAACAGGCAAGCAATGGAAGTCAACGGGCTCACCTTGTCCAAAAATAGCTCGTCAAGTGAAATCGAATGTAAAGACAATGTTGATATGTTTTTTTGACATCAAAGGGATCACACATTCATAATTTGACCCTAAAAACCAGACAGTAAAACCGACAATTCTATTTGGAGGATATGAAAATGCTGCACAGAAGTTTGGTGTGAAAATGCCCAGCTTTGTGGAATTCCTGCAGCATGGCAACACTCCCACGCACACGGTTCCTGGTGTTCACCAGTGTTTGGCCTCAAGGAAGAAGACTACCTTGACCCATGTGCCATATTTGCCAGATGTAGCACCCTCGGACTGAGGATTAAAAGGGAAAGGGACCTGAATGGGAAGTGTTTTGTCGATGTCGAAGACGTAAAACGCAATGTCATGAAGGTGCTGGCAGGTATGAAAGAGCAAGAATTTAAAAGGTGCTTCCAACACTGGAATGAATGCCTGGACGAGTGCATTAATGGAAATAGAGAGTAGTTTGAAGGAGATTAAGGTCGTATTTGAAAAACAAAGTAAATGCTTCCTATAAAGAAATTCTGGTTATTTTTGGATCCACCTTCATATTACTTCAAGCTAAAATGATAATCCACACAAAACATTAACTATGAACTAAAACTATATCTAAAATGTGGGGAGTCTTGGGGTGTTTACATGACACATATCTGTCCTCTAAACATTACAATTTTCCTTTCATTCAACAAGGTTCAAATTTTATTTATTTCTGATAAAGTCACAGTAACAGAAGCTGTTATCAGAAACAACTATAACAAGTGATAATATTAGAGCAATCTTAAAGCTAGGCAGAATTCTAGCATTTAGAGTAATTACAGTACCTGCCCCTGGATAGCGGAACCCATAAAGTTAATATACAAGGTGTGTGAATTAATTTTGAGGGATTTTCAATAGATGGCGCCACTTGTGCTATATGGCATCAATCTCGTGTGTAGCTATATTCTCGTGTAAGCTCTTTGAATAGGCTTTACTGTTTAGTATGAGACTTTGGGCTGATGTGTAAACAGCACATTTGTTTGCAGGTCTGAAAATGTCGAAGTACAAGCCAACAAAACACCATTTGCGGGAAGTGTTATTGTTCCTGTTCAATTCGAAGAAAAGTCATCGAGTGCTATTGGAGACTTACGGCGAACATTCTCCGTCGATAAAAACGTGAGAGTATTGGTTTCAATGTTTTAAAAGTGGC
Organism: Vandiemenella viatica; assembly: GCA_031002005.1. Lineage (NCBI taxonomy): Eukaryota > Metazoa > Arthropoda > Insecta > Orthoptera > Morabidae > Vandiemenella > Vandiemenella viatica. The sequence goes on from JARYHS010006518.1 coordinate 3,896,542, forward strand.
GTTTTCGATACAGTTGACAGGTCAACCGAAAAAGTTCGAAGATACGGAATTGGAAGAATTACTCGACCGAGATTCATGTCAAACGCAAGATGAACTTGCTGAATCGTTGAATGTTGATCGCACAACCGTTTCTAAATGTTTAAAGGCTCTCGGTATGATTCAAAAGCAAGGAAATTGGGTGCCATACGAACTGAAGGCGAGAGACATTGAACGCCGATTATTCACCTGTGAACAATTGCTTCAGCGACAAACCAGGAAGGGATTTTTGCATCGGATCGTCACTGGTGATGAGAAATGGATACGGTATGATAATCCTAATCCTAATATTCATGGTGCAAAACTTATGCTCTGTATTTGGTGGGACCAGCTCGGTGTTGTGTATTACGAACTGCTTCAACCGAACAATAACTGGTGAACGCTACAGAACACAACTGATGCGTTTGAGCCATGCTTTAAAAGAAAAACGTCCACAATTCGAGCAAAGACATGATAAAGTGATTCTTCTTCATGACTACGCTCGACCACATGTTGCTTGTGTAGTGAAAAAATATTTGGAAACGTTGAAATGGGATGTTTTACCCCACCCGCCATATTCACCAGATATTGCTCCATCGGATTACTACCTGTTCAGATCCATGGAACACAGCCTGGCTACGCAGCGCTTCCAAACTTACGAAGATACGAAAAATTGGATTGATTCGTGGATTGCATCAAAAGATGAGTTGTTCTTTCGACGCGGAATCCGTATGCTACCAGAAAGATGGGAGAAAGTAGTGGCTAGTAATGGACAATACTTTGAAACATAATGATGTTTTCAGTTGTTCATAATAAAACCTTTAATTTACAGAAAAACCCTTAAAATTAATTCACACACCTTGTATTATAGCCAACGTATCTTGCTAGAGTACACACAACTGCTAGGGACAAATTAACAGAGAATGTGGACTCTTTGGCAAGAAGTTACAAAAATAGGCAGGCGAGGCAACTGCAAAACTTTACATCAGGTCAATACGGATCCTTCTTGTACGGAACAATATGCATAAAACAAATATTAAAAAAGTGAGAGGAAAGTCTGGCAGAAAAAAATCATTCAACTGTCCGATGGAAATTCTCTCTTATTATTATTATTATTTACATCTTTTTGCCTCATCAATGTCGAGGTCATTGCACTTTGGACATTACTGAAGACAAGAACAGGTAGGAATTTGGCCATGGCATTTTGTAGGAACCATCCCGGAATTCACCTGGAATGATTTTAGGAAACTGTGGAAAATTCAAACCATAATAGTTGAACAGAGATTTGAACGCGAGAGCTCCTTAAGCGACAGCAAACAGCTGGGTTAGTCAAATTAGCTTTAAGACTGTAGTAGCCATTTGTGCCAAACTATTCCACTTGCAAACATTCAATGTTCCTTATACTGGCAAGGTTTCTTCGATAATTTTATGAGCTAGGACACATTTTTACATATATAGCTTGCGCTTGTTCAAGATGGGTGCCAAAGATATCATCGTTTAAATCACAGCAATATTTTACACACAGTAACTGTGTAAAATAACTCAGATGGTCATTGATTAGTTTCCTTCCCCAATATTTCTGAATAAACAAATCATAACATATAGGTACAGACCAGTCAGACACATTGTTATTCAGGGTTTAGGTCAAGTCTACAATGGAATCATTAGTGTCCAAACAAATGGCTTTACAAAGCAGCTTAAAAATATATAACATTACTACCTGCCCCGCAGACTGTAAAGAGTTCGATAATATAGGCAGCAAAATAAAATATACTAAAATGTTGACACTAAAGGGGCCACTGAAACCATAAACTTCACAAACAATGCCTGGTTAGTTGTAAAAAGGTTTTCCAGGTTTAAGAGCATAAGACTCTAATAATTAAGACAAACAATAATAATGTATATGGATCACAGGCTATAGAATTGACACCCATTCACCTTACAAACTAAGGCAGTCTGCCTAAAATTTTTGTTACAAGACCGGCCAGTATACAAAATTTTTGAACCTTTGCCACATTGCCACTATTTTTTGTTGTTATGCCAACATCTTCCCTTAAATCTAAAAATAATGCACAATCAGTTAAAACACGGTGATCAGTCAAAGGTACGCCACAAGTGTCACATGATGATTGTCCAACTGGCGATCAAAAAATATAATATTATAATAAGCAACTGTGTCCGCTATGACGTCGTCTGCCACGGCATGACGTAACTTTATGACGTCGCACAATGACGTCACGCTTTACGCCATTATTCTTGGTAATGCAGTTTATTTAATAACATTTCCAAGCATCCGCGAATAAATTAACTGACAGAACACTGAAATAAAAGTATGTATTGCATTATAACTGATATATCAAACATTAGATGCTTGTATTTACATAATATTCTTTTGATAATGTAAGATAAAAGCTTTGTATTTCGAGCATCAATGTTAGCGAATGTTATGGTTAGATTGTTACTTAGCATGGGTCAGAATTACAACTGGCATTTGACGTTACGGCAGAGGGCATGAATTATTTAGTTTATGTTTTTACCAAAATAATTTAAACTGTGTCTGCTATTATTGAAATTATTAAATCATCTGAACGGAAATAGTTGCACACTGGTTGCGATCTGTGCATCTTACACTACACTTACAACAAATAAGTTTATAAGATTTATTATAATTTCCTTTGCTTCCACTGTGTAATATTACTGAGCCTATTATTTCAACAACTGTGTCAGCCATTCAAATGTTTTGATAACGGTCTGAATCACGGATAACAAAAAAGAAATGTGTAAAAAACCTTGAAGATTTTTGATCAAATTTATAGTGCTATGCATTATTGCCACTAAAACGCAATACAGTTCATGTATTGATATGCGTGAGACTGAAGTATTGTTCTTCTGGCGGCAAGTTTATGTATGGTTAGGTTGAAATGGAACCTGGACCCGGATGGAAACTGAAACCTTTTGCTACAGCGCAAGGCACGAGGAGTTACATTGAATTTTATTTTATAAGAATTCTATTTAGTTAAGCAATTGTTAAGACATGAATTTTCAGAACACTGAAAGAAAAGTGTGTATTTCGTTTAAATTGGCATATTAATTATCAGTTTTTTAGCTGAAATCATTACATGGTTTGAATGAAAGAAGTTCCAAACTGATCACGATATATGTGCCCTTAACCACAATTAAATGTTGTGTGGCATAGCGTAAGTTTTTTAGCATTCTTCATTTTAACTGGGGTCATTATTTCAACCAATGTAAGCTGTTCAGCCGTTAAAATATCGATCTTCTTCACATGTATTAAGAAAAAGTGTTAGAATCTGAAGATTTGGGATCAACTTAATTTTGTGATGCATGATGATACTGACATGAGATACAGGGAATGTATTAATTCGTATGTGATTGAGGCTTTGCTTTTCTAGCGGCAATATTAGTGGAGATTGTGGTTAGGCTGAGATGCAACCTAAACTAAGTTGACAACTGAAGCTATTTGCTACAGCACAAGGAACGATAAATTACAATGAGCTTTATTTATAACAATTCTATTTAGTTAAGCAGAGAAATAAATTACCAAACACTCGGTTAAACCAGTCATTTTTAACGGGCTTTGGGGCTAGTATATATATAAAAAGAAAGAAAAAAAATTGTGTCAAAGGGCAGTGAAGAGGGCTGGAAGGAGCTGTTCCATAGTTTAACAGTAGGTTTGATAAGCTAGAGTTCGTTATGCTTGGCTTGACGCCACAGCCCTTGTCAAACATCGAAGACTATTCCTTTCACTAAGCAAGGTCTGATTTTCGGAATGGATCAAAGTAGATTCTGACCTTGTTACAGGCCAACTTAGCAGCTTGATCTGTTGACTCAGCAAAAATGCAACTCCTTTCCTATATGTCACAGACCAAATCTTACAATCCCCCTTACAGAGTAAATTTTTCATACTGATTAAAACTTTTTTTAAAAATTGAAGAGAGCATTTGACACCTTGTAGGACAGCCAAAACATCAAATTAATGTAGCTGTGCAGCTGTACCATCTCAAATGGACAGTGATATAATGCAAACATACTGTTCAAATTTTAACTACTGCTTGTGAATGTTGATATAATACTACTTACAAGCAACTTTACGCGAGATGAAAATTTATTTACTTATTTTTGTTTCAGGTTTTGTGCCTTGTTGACATCTAGGTCATTAGAGGCACAAAGGGACTGCGGGCTAGGAACAGGAAGGAATTCAGCCATGGCCTTTTTTGAATAAACCATCCCAGCATTCGCTTAGAGTGGTTTGGGAATACTATAGAAAACCCAAATCCGGACAGTCAGACGAATGCGAGGCTTACCCTGTACGTCCCCCTGGGGGTCCTGGTAGTACCACCGGTCGGGGGCGGTGGCGGGGGTGGTGCCGGGTGGCGGGGGCGGCAGCTGTGTCGTGGTGCGGTCCTCGTCGTCCATCAGCTTCGCCACCAGGTCGTCCGCCACCTCCCTCATGCGCTCCATGTCCTCGTCGGGACGCGGCGTGGGGGCGGGCGCCGGGGGCTGCTGCGGGGGCGGCTGCACGGGGGCCTCCTCGGGTACCGCCGGCCTGCAAATAACTCACTGTTTGCGGACTGAGAGTGGTAGAGGGTATCTCTGTACTCGACTACAGGCCACGGTATGCCTTTGGACATGGACAACACAAACCGGCAATTACATTCTAATGCTAGAAATTAAATCAAAGCCTCTTTGGGGGTAATAATGTAATGTCACAATATACTTTAGACAAATATTATCTGTTCAGAGTAAAGACTTTTGAAAGATAATCCTACTATCAGAACTTCGCCATTGCCAGGTGAATAGAAAAATAGCATACCCATTACCCTATAAAAACTTTCAATTAGTACATAATGTTTACCGAATTTTGGATTCTCTGAACCACAGGAAACAACTGTTTTACTAGTTCACCTTTTCTTTCCCCAGAATTTTCTTTCTTTCAGCGAGTTTCGCCTCATTTATACATACTACATGGTTTTGCCTTTGTACCTTATTCCTGTTACACCACAACTATCAAATTTAGTTCAAAAAACTCTTTGATTATCTATCTTGTATGGATGCATCCCAGTTTTTTTCAATATCTTTTCTCATCTCTTCATCCCATTTTGTCATCTCCTTTGATTTTTTGATGTACAATAAAAGTCCGGTTATCCGAGTTCCGATTATCCGAGCTGCCGGGTTAACCGAGGCAAATTTTTGAAATATGATAGGGAGCTTTTATGACGATATGGAATATTTTTCCAACTTGAGTATGCTGCTTCAAATTTTTTCAGGCAACTTAGAGAGAGGTAGCACTGTGACAGATTCACTAAAGAAAATAGTATCTCAGTGAAAGATGAAGTTTATTGGTCAGGCATGGCGTGGGATGATGTAAAACAGGAAACCCTTCAACGATCATGGAGGAAACTTTTTGGTATGGAAAAGCGTAAAAAGGACGATCTAGCTCAACAAGATGTCAACGAACTGAAACAGTTAGCCAACCAACTTCTAGCAGTAAAAGAAATTAACAATGAAGATATACAAGAGTGGTTGTTGGATGACGATCAAAATCAGCGACGATGAAATTGTTAATATGGTTGTCAGTGGACAAGGAGAAGAAGATAAAAACTGTTCCAAAAATTTATCACGCTGAAGGTTTAAAAAGAATAGAAGCAAACTGACATAATGATGCTACAGCATTGGCGCTATACTTCCGCTAAGAAGAGAAACAAAATTATGACACAGAAGACAATTAAAGACTTTTTTGCCAAGTGATCGTAATTAATGTACAAAAAACAACTTGATAGCTTCACAAATTAGTCTTACAATATAAATAAATTGTATTATTTCAGTTTTAATACGTTTTTTGATTCATTGTAACGTCTTTCCCTGACCTCCGGTTACCAGAGTTTTTCGTTATCTGAAGTGGTCCCGGTCACCTCGGATAATCGGACTTCTACTGTAGTTGAAAATTCTTTTCGCCAATCTACTCTCACTTATTCTCATAACATATCCATAAAATTTTAGTCCTTTTGCATTGTGTCTATCTCTGCATGCCTATATAGATCTTCATTTTTCCTCTTTCACCAGGTACCAATTGTACCCCTGTACTGGTCCTAAGATTTTCCTCAATTTTTCCGCAATTGCTCAACCTCTACGAGGCATGTGAGCTGAACATTGCCTCTGCCTTGACAATGGTTTCTAATGTCTAATCTTTGCTTTGTAAATCACTTTTTTGTTACATCTGTTTTGTGTTAGCCTAAATGCTACTCCCATCTTTCTAGCTCGTTTCATTCGCTTCCTTCTCAAGCCCATTTTGTTGGATTCAATCACCGAGTTGTTTTAATTTGTCGGCAGTAAAACTTTCCAAATTTTGTTTTCATTATTGTGTTTGTATTTCATATACTCCGTTTTTCAATGCGAAATCATGAGCCCTGTTTTTCCAGCAATCTTGTACAATTTTTCAACCATTTTTTTTTAGCTTTTTCTGCTAGCAATGCCAAATTATTACCAAAGCAAGACATTCCAACTTTAGACCCTGCTTGTTTCAGCCTACACATCCCTTCTATTCATTCTCTTTTTATTCAATTTTTCTGTGGTTCCCACTTTTTTTTCTAACATGATGTTGAATAAAATGGGAGACAGACAGTATCCTTGCCTATTTATATCTTGAAAGCGTCTGAAACTTTGACATGAAACTCGACTTTAGAAGCGGTTTTTGTAAATATTTGCTGAATAATTGCTCTGCTCTTCCTGTATTCTGAATTTTTCCAATACTTTGGATTGAATCAAATGCTTAAAGAAAAAGAAAAATCTTATTTCTATTTCTCACTCTCAGTATTTTTTGTTTTTCTTTTTTGCTGGTTTGATGCAATACTCCATCCCTTCGTATCTTGTGCCAACAAATTAACCAATCCAACATGTCTCAAAATATGACCCACCATCCTGTCTTCAGTTGATGTAAATTTTCTATAGCTTTATTTCCTCTAAATTTCCAAATTTCTGCCACCATCCTATCTTCTCCTGGTGCTTTGTTGTTGTTGTTGTTGTTGAGCTTATTAATGATTCCCTTCATTTCTTCAAGGCTTGGAGGTTCTGACAGTTTTCTTTAGGTGTTGAATCTTAATCTCTCTAGCGGTTATTCACTATATCCCAAGTTCTACAATTTTGTTAGACAATTAAATGCAGAAGCACGACATAAAACTTATAAGATGGTGAATTCTAAGAATAAAAATTAGGATAGTGGAATTACCAGATGATTTCGTTAGATGACGACAAGACATCGATGCGACTTGAAAACGACACAAACACGTGTGGAACAATGATACCAGTCATACAACCTTTCCTCAGCAGCAGAATATGGCAGGTGAGGTATCCTAATTTTTAATTTTGTTTCTTTGCAATCCTATTCTAATTATAGCCACATAAACTTAATGGAATCTTCAATTAAATTATTAAAAATTAAACAAATCATATTAACCAATGTCATAGAACAGAAGTCATGTTAAACCCCTTACAAATAAATTAGTCCAATTTTCTTCATTATGATCATGTGGCATCTCAAGCAAGGTTAGAACAATACTCAATCATCATAACACTTGCAACAACAATTAAGCACAAAGCTGGCACTAATAAACATTTTTTTTTTTTTTTTTTTACAAAAGCTAAAAATAAACATAAGGATAACATAAAACAACTGGATTTGCCTTGGGTTTAATGAAGAATAAAGAAGATCAGCATCAATTTTTAACAGGAAAACATTATTATTTTGATTATTTGGCTTCACAACTTGTCAAAGTTGAGGTCATTAGAGGAAAGAAATGGAGGCAAGGAATGGAAACAAATTCGACCCTTTAAAGGAATCATCTTGGTATTTGCCTGAAGTGATCTTGGGAAACTGAAAACTGAAATCTTGATGGTCAGACAGGAATTTGACCTGTGTTCTTCAGAGTGCTATGCCAGAGTGTTAACACATTTGGCAATAGGCAGTGGCATAGCTAGGTCAACAAGGGCCCCGACGCAAAAAATTTATTTTGGGCCCTCAGGCCAGATGGGAGACCTTTTTTTTTGTTTTGTGTTGCTGGTAAGGGCCCTTTGAGTTGTGCTTAGGGGGTCCCCCCTGAGCAGTGAGAGGGCCCTTAGTGAAGGGCTTCCTGTGTCTCAGGGGCCCTCTTAGACGACTGTAGAGCTTAAAAAAAAAAAAGTCGCCAATTTGCCATGAAGACTCGTGGGCCTCTGAACTGCGCTTGGAGGCCCCCCAGAGGTATGCTTGGGGGGCCCCTGAGCGTAGGGGCCCCGGTGCACCGCACCGCCTAGCCCCATAGTAGCTACGCCCCTGGCAATAGGGAAGGAATGCAGTACTTACAATAAATGACGGCAAAACAGTGTTAAGATAAGGCCTTTACCAGCTGAACAAAACAAAGAAGTAACAGTGGAATTTAGTGCTTATACAATCTGTCAGAAAAGTACTACAAATTGGTTAATAAAATAAAATATTTATTATTCATCCAAATTTATTGGGTCACCTTCAAAGTAGGTCCCTTTCAAAATACTACACATATGCCAAAAAATAATCCAATCATCAAAACATTTAATCCAATCATCAAAACATTTTTAAATGCTTTTTTTCTGGGATCAACTTCAGTTCTCACAACAAATTTTATTCTATGTCTTGTATCGGCTGAAAATGGGTGCCTTGAAGTGATAATTTCAGTTTCGAAAACAGAAAGAAAAATAATCTGCCGAATCTATATCAGGTGAATACTTTGGTTGTTCAATGGTATTTGTCGAGTTTTTGGCCAGAAATTTATCCACAATCCTGTGAGATGGTGCGTTATCGTGGTGCAAAATCCACGATTTTTCTTTCCACAAATCTGGTCTTTTTCGACGAATTTGTTCTCTCAAATGCCACACAACACTCATATCTATACTATTATAAATCTGTAAGCAAGCTGCGTTTGTAGTGAGGCTTGATCTCTAATAACGCAAAAACTACCGCATCAATTTGCATGGTGTTTCCAAATTTTTAAAGCTAATGTTGCTGATCAACATCTGCAGAAGTAGCTAACGACTAATATGTACCATGAGAAGAAGAAAGTCAGTAAAAAACTTCAGAAATGTGAAACTGTAGACCACAGATAATTATACACATTCAGACGGTCACTCCTTTCATAAAGAGACCTGACAAAATTTAGGATTTCCTTTTTTTTTTTTTACTTCTGCGATTCATTTTTCTGGACCGCAGTACTTCAAAATAAAAAGAATACGTGAATCAAGTATAATCAGCATTTACTTGAATCGTAACAGGTCTGTTGAATTACGAAAAAGTTGTATTACAAATATTGAAGACGTATTGTCTCTGGTAGACTGTTATACAGTTTGTTTCTGGAACAAAATTGCTACGTGAATTCTGTACAATACAGCTACAATAAGCCAATACTTAATACGAAATTCAGTTTTTTCTCGAAGAGCGATGTCTGAAAAACAGCTATTATAAATATCAGCAAGTAATAAAACATACTTCTTTCATAATGACTTGTGCGGAATTGCACATATTTGGAAGTACTTTATTCGATTAATATGTCTAGTGGCTATAACGTGCAAATATAACTAGGCATCCGAAAATTCAGGTACATGCGACTCAAATAATTACATAGAAAATACGGATATATTGAAAGAAACTCAAATAAAAAAAATTTCAGATCCTAATGCTACACCGCGTAAATTATAAAGCTAAAAGAATCGTCCCTTTGGCCTATAACAAAGCATATCAGCTGTCATCACTGTCCAGGTTGCATTTCAATCGATTTACAACTTGCGATAATTTTGCCACTCAGAAATAATTGCTTGAGTTACATGCACATTAGTACATATATGTACCGTTATCCATTTTGACATTTTTGAATTAATCATATCTGACTGAAATAATGACAATAATGATACGACGGTTTGAAACCAAGATTAACTCCAATTCACGTAAATTTCTAGTTTAAAGCAGGAATAATTGATGGTGTATCAACATAAAATAAAAACCAATATCCAAACAGCAAAAAATAAATAAATCAGAAAAAATTGAGATGCTGTGATTATTGATAACGAATTTTTATTTCAAATATAACTAGGCATCCTAAAATTCTATTCTACACCGCGTAAATTTTAAAACTAAACCCGTTATGCCTGATGCTAAACAAAACGAGTCAATTGTCATCTGGTCCAGGCAGTTGTTTCGCCAGGTACTTACATGCGACTGAAATAATTACATAGAAAATACGGCTATATTGAAAGAAACTTAAATTAAAAATGTTTCATATCCTAATGCTACACCGCGTAGATTATAAAGCTGCAGGCATCGTCTCTTAGGCCTATAACAAAGCATCATATCAGCTGTCAGGTTGCATTTCAAGCGATTCACAACTTGCGATAATGTTGCCACTCAGAAATAATTATTTCAGTTACATGCACGTTACTACATAAACTGTACCATGATCACATCTCGACATTTTTGGATTAATTATATCTGACTGAAATAATGACAGTAATGATACGACGATTTGAAATCAAGAGTAGCTCCAATTCACGTAAATTTCTATTTTAAAGCAGGAATAATTGATGGTGTATCAACATAAAATAAAACCAATATCCAAACAACAAAAAATAAATAAATCAGAAAAATTGAGATGCTGTGATTATTGGTAACGAATTTTTATGTTTCAGCACACTTCCAAGAGGACTAAGTCGTAGATTACTGCTATATTTACATAAATTTATGGCACCGCGGTTATGTTGCAATCCTCGGTATCCACATTTAAAAATAAACTTTTTTTAGTTAAGTATCATGGAAAGAATATTTTTCATTAAATCCACAGATACATCCTTAACAAAGCTTATACCTAGCTATATAATCCCAGGCAAAGTTTACACATAAAATCGCCAAAAAAAAAAAAAAAAAAAAAAGAATACACATAATGATTATAATAACAGCTTTCTTAACGTTACAACTGTTATATATCCATTTAAATTTTCGGTACCACGGTTAACGTGGAATCCTCCATATCAGCATTTAAAAATATTATGTTTTAGCTGAGTTAAATATTGCTTTCAGAAATAATATTCGGCTAAATGAGAGTGAAATAGACCGACAACATCGTCTGCAACGTCAAAGAGAACTAGATGAAATAGCTAGAGCAAATGAAAGTAACCTGCACCGAGAAAAGCGATTGACCTATAACCGGGTTCTATACGCTAAATCCATAGCTTCTGAAAGCGCACAGAAGAAAGAACGTCGTTTGAACCGTGAAAGCCTTTCTAAACAATAAATGTTTATACTTCGCACAATAATTACAACCACGAATTACTACTGTTAATTTTTCAGAAACCTTTTCTACTATTGAATCAATTGCATCATGTTAAAATATGAATAAAACAACTCTCCGACATCAGTATGAAAACTGAACCTAACGTATTAACTGAAACAAAACGAAACTATTCAGAATACATTAACAGTTCATGCCTTTCCACGTTAATGTCTGATAAGAGAATAAAATCGGTAAATAATTTCTACACCTGCCAAGGCACGCGCGCGTGAAGCAGCGGGCAAATGCTAGTATATATTCTTTATTTATTGTCTGGCGATCTGGCAAGAATTCAGAGTGCATAACACTGCAATAATCGAAGAAAACATTCAACATCACCTTGACGTTTGATCAACTTAAGATGTGAATTTTTCAGTTTCGGCTCAGTTGGAAGACACTATTCCGAAGTTTGTTGACTGGTTTGCATATCAAACTTGTAACCCAATGTCTCATCAATCACAAGCTACAATGCATTTTACGAATGTAGAGTGAAAACCGACTTGTTCTTGTTGCGTATTAAATCATATAAACAAACATGCTTTCACTCTATTAACCTCTCTGACTAACAACGTAACTACTAGAAACAGAGTCCACAGATAATACATAACTGCTAGTCCACAGATAAACCATAGACTCTTAATCTCCGACAGTTCTAGCATGTCTTCAGCGTAGTCCACAGATAAACCATAGACTCAATCTCCGACAGTTCTAGCATGACTTCAGCAACCCTTATGTGATTGAGATTTTGAAGAAAATGCCGGTCTTTCGGAATTAGTCGAGCGCCAATGCGTTTCATGCCCAAACAATCATTTAAAACGGTATAAACCGATTCGTGAGACAGAGAAAGTGAAGCGGCCATCTCTCTCGAGCTTACATGACTTTCAGTCAACATTTCCTTCACTTTAGCAATGTTAACTTTAGTTGAAGACGTTGATGGCCAACCAGAACGAGGCAAATCTTTCATCACATCTCGGTCGCTTTTGAATTCACTGTACCACCCATTTGCACATGATTTTGATAAAGTTGATTCACTGTAAGCATTCCGTAGCATTTTCAGCGATTCAGCACACGAAATTCCATTTGCAATGCAAAATTTGAGAACAATTCTTTGTTCGATATTTTTATCCATTGTAAAAATTGCCAAGAACACTTGAGATGAACTGACAACAATGAGATCTAAATGACAGATAGCACTCAGATTCAGCATCAGTATAGAGGACAGTTTGCAACAAAAAGGATTTTGACAAGTCCTTTAAGAGGGACTTTTTAATCATCAATTCTAGGTACTTTCTTGACAGATTGTATGTGGCACGACTGCAGTGGAGGACTCATTACCCTCTCACGAGATTAATAATTCGCCAGAGATATGCTCAACTTGTTATTGTTACTGTGCTGCCTTTGGCATGATAATCAGTTGCTATATTATTCCTATCCTTGCTCGAATGACAATGCCACTTTTTTGTGCGAGACTCACCTAGCCGTGTCGGCCACCCGTGCCGAAGTGTCCCGCTGCAGTTGGCCCCGCCCGGAACTCTCCGTCGATCCGGGAGGAGGCCCGGAGGCCGCCCTCCGCTGGGGCGGTGTCGTCCGACGGGAGCTCTCCGGCAGTCTGTGCCCCCGGCCGGACACTGCGGGCACGTCCTGCAAGTGTGCCACAGTATACAGTCAAGCTCTAATGGATACCGTGCTGTTTGTAATCAATAATAGTGTGTACTGCTGTGTTTGAAGAATTTTACCTATTGCACAGGTATAACTGGTTTTGTGATGAGAAACAGTTTCATTATACATCCACATAGTGGTATAATTCTTGCACAGTACAAGGTAGGTCCGATAAGTACTTAGCGTCTCTTCCAGATGGCGCCACTGTCACCACGGTTATTGTAAAAATTTAAGCCAAATCGGACTAGTAGTTTTGTTTTGATCGGGTGTGAAATTGAGTGTGTTCGAGGATTTTAGAAAAATGGAAAACGAGTAAAATCGGTCAGTGATTAGATTCTTGTTTTTGGAAGGAAAATCACGCAGTGAAATCAAAGAGCGCGTGGATGCTTTGTAAGGTGACTCTTCTCCAACGATGGCTACTGTCAAAAATTGGTTTAACGAGTTTCGACGTGGTCGCATGTCCGTTTTTGATGAGCCACACCCAGGTGCTCTGACAACGGTTACCGTGGAGGATTACGTGACAAAAATCCACGATCTCGTATCGGCAGACCTTGAGTGAAATTTTGGGCATGAGAAAGCTGTCGGCGCGATGGGTGCCGCGTTTGCTCACTCCGGACAACAAGCGCAACCGTGAGACCGCTTCACAGCAGTGTTTGATGCTGTTTAAATGCAATCCAAAGGAGTTTCTGCGTCATTATGTGACTGTCGACGAAACATGGATCTACTGGTACACACCAGAGACCAAGGAACAGTCAAAACAGTGGACTTTACCCAGTGAATGTGCTCCGAAAAAGGCGAAGACTGTCCCGTCGGCCGGAAAGGTGAAGGCCACCGTTTTCTGGGATTCACAAGGTGTGATCCACACTGACTACCTGGAGAAGGGCGAAACGATCACAGGGCTTTACTATGCTGAATTATTGAGCCAATTCGACACCGAATTGCAGAAAAATTGGCCCCATTTGGCGAAGAAAAAGGTGCTCTTCAACCGTGACAACGCACCGGCTCACACCTCTGCCGTCGCCACGACCAAATTGGGCTACGAACTGCTGCCCCATCCACCAAATTCTCCAGATTTGGCCCCGTGCGACTTATTTTTGTTTCCAAACACTCGCCGGGCAGAAATTTGAATCGAATGAGGAGGTTATCGCCGCCAGGGAGGCCTACTTTGCAGATCTCCAGAAAACGTATTTTTCAGACGGGTTAAAGAAGTTGGAGCATCACTGGATCAAGTGTATCGAGCTAAAAGGAGGCTATGTTGAGAAAAAAAATCGCCACTTTTCCAAAATTTTCGTTTTTTCTTTTGAAGGCTAAGTACTTATCGGACCACCCTCGTACAGTACAACAGTAAACCCATGTTACTAATCATTCTCTATATAGGAGACGCTACATGAGTATCGACACTGAGTGATACCAATGAGAAAATATGCACGATCAACTGCTTCACCAAAAATCAATCAGAGGAGACAAAGATTATTTTGATCAAATCCATAACGTTGCAAATTAAGGACATTAAAACGTTTTGGACTAAGATACAGATTTGAATTTCAGTCTCATGAACTTGTAAGTAATTACAATAACATTTCTAACCCCTCCCCCCCAACTTTTTTTTGTTTTACTTTGAGCTTTACACTTTGTTGGCATTAAGAGAATCATAGGCAGGAAAGGTGTGGGGGCAAGGAATGAAGAGGATTTCAGTGGAGTAATTATTACTCTATAATTCCCTAAAAGTGAGTGGTGGAGAGTGCATTGCACCTATTCTGTGTGTTTACTTAGGTGGGAAAACCCACATCAGGATGGTCGCAGCAGTTTTTTCGAGACCTACCCCTATTGGATTCTAGGTTTCCTCGCTCAACAAATCCTTCCTATTCCATTCCCCAATTGCTCGAGGAAAAAAATAAGTATAGAAATAAATCCGTTCTGGTCCTGATTTCTCTTATTTTCTCGGTCGTTTTGGGCAACCACGGAAAACCGAAATCTGGATGGCTAGACAGGGATTCAAACCCACATCTTCCCAAACAAATACCGTTTATAAGTAGAAAGAAAATGTACAGTGGCCACAGTTACATGAACATACAAACTTCACAACAGCTTGATACACATTTTAATCAGGTCACATAAATCGCCCAACTTGCTCACGGAAAAATGAAGAGTCCGTGGACAAATTTTAATTGGCAGTGACTTCATTATTGTTAACACAACATTGCTAGGTGTAACAGATTTTCTCCCACTTTTTCCAGAAAAATGGGATGGTTACACGAATTTCTGTACAAAGATTTGCAGAAATTAATACACATTTCAGAAAGTGTGAGGATTTTTTTCATCTTCATGAAAAAGCAGCATAGGAAACAAAAATTAATTTCTTTCAAGTTTATAACGTTCTCAACAAAAGCAAACAAACATCACAGAACACGTTCAGAATTTCTGAATTACTCCTCTTACTTAAAAACACATTTGTACTAGCAACACCAGTACATTCAGGTAGCTCTTAAAGTTCTGTATGTTTTACAATAAATGCTACAATAGTACTTATTTACATACTGGTATACAGCTAGTCAAGTAAAGAACTCTTAGAAGAAAAATCTTTGGCAATATAATTCAGATTTCACATTTTGAACCTGAATAATTTTCAAACAAGCTGCTATCTTCATTTTTATGATATCATTCAGAGCAAGTCGACTCAAACCAATATTTCAGCAGTTTCAAGTCCCTAGTAAATGATGGGTACTAAAAGATTTCATTCTTCCTGCTGGAGCTACCTTACTTCCAACATGGTAAGTTTCAAACATCGCTTCTAAATTTACTTCATAAATAAAGGAATTATCTTATTAAAGCGGTCTTAGCTAACTGCTAATTATAATTTCTGCTAAACCTCAAGACATTTATCCTGCTTTGAGTTAATCTTAGAACAAACTCTCCTGCTAATATTTTGGGTATGTTTTTCAGCAATCTATACTATAGCAACTTTAAACTCCTTTCAAACTCAACTGAAATACTTCAAATTTAGCAGAGCGAACCCTCAGGGTCACAGTGAGGTGATACCCAGTCACACGGTCGTCACGTCTTTACTTTATTGCATGTAATATCGTCCACGCAAAATCTCCATCTTTACTACTTCCAAATCCCTTCAAACTAAACAGAAATTCTTCAAATTTTGCACACCTTTGGGGTCACATACTTATCCAGTATGTTTTATTTACCAGATCAGATATTACAGTCATGACCTTTGAGCATAACAATTCATTTTTTTCCCATTGTAAAATTTCATTAATTTATTTGTGTCTATTCACTACTACTTCGAGTGATATTACCAAAGAACTATTCTAGCCCACAACCAAAACACGATCATAGTTTTACACTCGGTTCCTCAATTTTCCCACACTTATCTGCTTACAGAACAATACCAATTGCAAAGATATACATTTATTAAATTGCTTAATTGGCTGCATACGAATGAAAATCTCAAAGCACAAAGGCATATTCTGTACTCACTTCATCGTCCGAGAACGTCGTGCCCCCGTGGAATGCTCCCGAGGAGTCGAAGGTCCCTCCTGCTTCGCTGGGGTTTTCTGTTGCCCTGAAACACAGCGGTAACATCCCTCATCCACCGCTTTCCGTCTATTTTGCTGCTATACCACAAAATTTTCTCAGTACCATTGCTCTTGTTATGAGGCTTTTGCACAGATCAATAGCTGGGTTATTAGTGACTTAATTTGAACTATACTATTTATTTATTTACTTGTTTACGGACTTTGGGTCCATTTGTACAACTTTAAAAATTCACAATGGTTGGTGTACAATGCTTTAAATATCATACAACAATTTAATAAAGAAAAATGGCTTACAGTCTACTTATAATAGAATTATAAACTTTTACAATATACTAAAACTAACAAGGCAAAAAAAAAAAAAAAAAAAAAAAAAAAAAAAAAAAAAAAAAAAAAAAAAAAATTTAATTTAAATTTACTGTTAATTGTTCATTCATATCTTAAGATACAAGAGCGTAACACAGTCTTGGTTTAATGATATTATTCCAAGTTTAACCCTACTATGACAGTTAGCAAGCTTGCACATTCTTGATAGGGAATTATTTTCTGTATACAAGTGTTTATATTTCATTAGGGAAAATGTTGTTTGACGAGTAATTCTTTGGGGAACTATGAAAATTGTCAATTACATGAGAATATAATTCAAAACTATAAACATAATGACGTAACTGAAACATAATTTAAATTATAAAGAATAATAAACTGAAGTCTAACCAACTATAACACAAAAGGGCTTGTGAACAACGTGAAAATCAAACATCTCATACACAAGAATGTATTTCAATGCGGGGGGGGGGGGGGGGGGGGGGGAATGAAGAAATTAGCTGAAAAATAAACTGTGACAAAGTTTTGGTGTGGTGAGGTGAAATTGGGGGGGGGGGGAGAGTCCGGCAAAATCTTTTTTTTTCTTTTGTAACTGCTTTAAGTTCTGTTTTTAACATCGATGTCTTTAGAGACGGGGAAAGTATGGGGGCCAGGAATGGGAAGGAATTCGGCCATGGCCTTTTGAAGGAAGCATCCCGGCATTTGCCCGGAGTGATTTGGGGGAAACCATGGAAAACCCAAATCTGGATGCTCGGACGGGGATTCGAACCCGCCGTCCTCCCGAATGCGAGGCGAGAACGCTAACCGTTACACCGACCCGCTCGGTCAAAATCTCATGAAACCTCACCAAGGGAGAGGGGGGTCAATGGAAATCTCACGTGAGGTTTTCAAATTCCTGTAGGACGGCAGAGCAAGAAGAAATGTCTACAATGACGCACAAGTTGACTTTGGGGGGGGGGGGGTATTTTGTTGAAAAGTGGGGTATAACTGCCCTTGCAAGCACGAGGCCTAAAACAAAATACAAAAAAAAGGTCCCAAAAAGTTACGGGGTTGATTAGTAGAGAGAGGGTGGGGGCAGGAGGTTTCTCTGTCAAAATCTCACGTCATTTAGAGAGGGGGTCAGACCGATCTCATGAAGTCTCACCAGAGAGAGAGTGAGGGGGGGGTCTGGAATTCTGAAAAAATTACTCCGTGTAATTAATGGATGCCCCCTAAGCAAATGAAAGAAAATATACCCATCACTCACCAAAGTTGAAGGGAGGAAAACAACTCTCAAAATAATCTTTTCCGATATTTTTGTTCCTCCACTACCTGCACTTTGATCTGTGTTGACCACAGCTACCTCTGAGATGATTCATATAATTCCATATATATAAGTATAAGCACGCAAGCACAATTAAATTACAAAGCTTCAAATTACTTTAATACTCAATGAAAATAATGTGACATCTAGACGTGTCACCATAATTACACAGCTAGACATTTACGAGTATTTGAAGTTCTACTTTAATTATTAGTCGTTTTTTGTTTGCATATATTCGTTTGAAGTGGATGGTTTTATTCTATTCTCCGATTGTTGTTATTGTAACAAACTAAATATGGAATCATGTTTATATCGCGATACAGTGAATGTATTAATGTGCGTACAATAAAAGTTTTCATTTTAATGCAGAAATATTAGCATTTATCTTTACACCAGAGGAAATGTGTTACTTAAGCATTTGAAAATTATTTAAGGTATGAGCTAGAAATCTGCCTTCAAGCAGTTGTTTTTTGACAGGCTTAGAAGCTGGTTATTAATGAAAATTGATTGTTGCAATGGTAAACCTACACTACTGTATGGTAGCGAGGCCTGGACACTACGCAAAGGTGATGAACAGAGACTAACGGCGGCTGAGATGCGATTCATGAGGAGAACAGCTGGCTACACATTACAAGACAGAAAGAGATCTGATGAAATCCTTAAAGAACTCAATGCAAAACCAATTCTCCAAACTGTGCAAACCTACAGAACATCTTGGACAGAACATGCACTGAGGATGAACACGGTCCGGATCCCACGGAAAATTCTCAAAATAGCATCCCAGAGGGAAGAGAGATGTAGGAAGACCACCAAGAAGATGGATTGAGACCGTAACAGGCCACCAAGCCAGGAAGAAGAAGAAGCAGCAGCAATGGTTAACAGATAATTTTGTCAAACATGTTCTCTGAATACAAAAGCACAGACTAACGTTACGTTCAATACCCTATACTTTAAATTTTTAGTAATTTTCCAAGTTGGACAGTTCCTATTTATAGTATCATCATTCATCCACTTGAGTATGAAAGAAACAAAAAATACACAGCAAAAATACATAGAAGTTTTACATCTTGTGTGCGCTTGTGTTTGTGGAGAGTACTTTGATGCCCTCTTCCGTTCAACCTTGGTGCACGATGAGTTTATTTCATGTTTTCTGTCCAAATTAATACAACCTTACAACCTCACAGCATTTCTCCATTATTGCTGGAAACTAATTAAGGCCAATTCTGAGCAGTATCTAGAAACTCAGTCTAGTAAGGCTGCACAGATGAGGAGATACATGAACCTTTCATAGCACCAATGCTTAATGAGGTGCTCTTAAATTTCCAACTTCTCTCATGATGTATCACACGTCATTATGGGTGCAGATTTCCTGTGGTGCACAGAGAATTTCGTAATACCCAAGGGAAATTGTAGCAGAAGCAGTTAAATTATCATACGGAATTTTGAGCCCAAGAAAACATAACTGGTGTACAGCAAATACACATTTAAAAATGCTCTACTATGAAAGGTGCACGAAATTTGCCTGGTATTTATGATTAACTAGTATAAGACCGTGTCCGTTTCTTGCGTATCGTCACGGGTCTAGAATAGTTCCTGTTTTTAGGATGATAGATTATGACAGATTGACCTGATCTGACCAAATATAAGCTTCACCTGTGTTTCAGGGCGAATAAAATCGCTTGAGCTTGAAGAACTCGGTAGATTAATACCATTAAAAACGAACAGGGAATGTAGCGCAATCGTACAACTGCTTAAATACAAACTTGACTTGTATTTGACAGTTAAAGTTCACTCTGCAAGATTTAAAAAAAATCCCGTTTGCTTCAAACGCATCACGCTGTTTCTTACTGAGACGGGGCAAACACTCATAACGTAATCATTGGTCACAGTATCTGTAACGGCCAAAGAACTTAATACACATTCCATATTATTAAACAGTTGAGCAACTCCGAAGAAATGAGCTGCCAGAATAGTTGATTCGGTAACATATTTGGTCTGATGTCCACTTTAAATAACCTAATAACTCACGTATGACGAACATGAAGACCATTAACGAAAGTGGTCAGTAAAATACATAAAAAGCAAATAAACTGTAATGTATAACCTTTGGTCGAGGCAAAAAACATAATTGAAAGTTTTAATTAAATTATTTATCGTAGTCATAATGACACCTGGCATTCCGTGGTTACAGCAGACACCATGAGTATTTTAATTTTTTTAAGTTGCTTTCATTAGCAACGTGTTATCGAAAAGCAGATCCACGTTTTTTCAGACGTAAAGTATATTGATATTTTTTTTATACTATGAAACGCTACGAAAAGCAAAATTAATGAATGTATTATGAGAATTAATTTGGTAGCAGATGCTTAGATATTAAATTGTGGGCATAACCATGAATTGTTTCTAATGGTATCTCTGGTCGCTGTTTTGCGAGCGAAGGCTGACACGTGACACCGTTCTCCAGCCAATAGCTATTGAGGTGAGTGAATGCCTGTACCAAATTACAAGGTGTACAACTTTGCTTCCGCCGTTTTTCAATAGTTGGCTACAGTGGTAAGTAGGCGGTCGAGATAAACATATCGCAGACGTCAGGCAGTTAGCTGTGAGCTTCGTCAACATAACCTCATTCAAACATTAGTCGATTTGTGTGTGCATCGTAACGTTGTTTCCCGATTGAAAATGTCAGTGTACGAGCCGAATTCTCATCATTTGCGGAAGGCTCTGCTTTTTTGTTTCAATATGAAGAAAACTGCGGAGATGCTCTCCAGTACTTATGGTGAGGACTGTATTAGTGAGAGAACGTGTCGCGAGTGGTTTCAACGCTTCAGGAATGGCGACTTTAACCTGGAAGACCGGCATAGTGGCGAAAGAGAGAAAGTTTTCAAGGATGCAGAATTGGAGGTATTGCTGAGTGAAGACTAGCATCAAACTCAAGAAGAACTGGCACGATCATTGGGGGTGACACCAGCAAGCCATTTCAAAACGTCTCAAAGCCATGGGTATGATTCAGGAAGAAGGAACTTGGGTCCCATATGAGTTGAAACCGAGAGACATTGAAAGGCGTTTGTGTGTTTGTGAACAGTTGCTTCAGAGGCAAAAATGGAAGGGTTTTCTGCATCGCGTTGTGACCGGGGACGAAAAATGGGTTCATTACGATAACCCTAAACGCAAAAAATCATGGGGGTATCCCGGGCATGCTTCCACGTCGACGGCCAAACCGAACATTCATGGGTCCAAGATCATGCTCTGCATTTGGTGGGACCAGCTCGGCGTCTTGTACCATGAGCTGTTAAAACCAAGTGAAACAATCACAGGTGATCGATATCGAACGCAACTAATGCGTTTGAGCAGAGCATTAACAGACAAACGCCCGCAATACAGCGAGAGGCACGATAAGGTGATTTTGCTGCACGACAATGCTAGGCCCCACGTTGCAAGAGTGGTCAAAACGTACCTGGAAACGTTGAAATGGGACGTCCTACCCCACCCGCCGTATTCTCCAGACGTTGCTCCCTCTGATTATCACTTGTTTCGATCAATGGCCCACGACCTGGCTGAGCAACACTTCCGATCTTATGAAGATGTCAAAGAGTGGATTGTTTCGTGGATCGCCTCCAAAGATGAACAATTTTTTCGACGCGGCATTCGCACACTGCCGGAAAGATGGGAAAAAGTTGTGGCCAGCGATGGACATTACTTTGAATAATATCTGTGTAAGCATTTTGTTCAATAAAGGGTCATATTTTTGAGGAAAAAACGGCGGAAGCAAAGTTGTACACCTTGTATATAGTAGACGGTGAATACAGATCTGAAATAGAGTTTTGATGCAACTTTTAATTTGATTAATCATGTGGTTAGTTAACTGTTGAAGGTGGAATAAGACTTAACAGCCAATGAAATGAGAATGTTTGTCTATTAATATTTGGGACTCACCACTCCGGTAGCGGCGCGGCAGGAGAGTCGTGTTCCCGTTCCCAGGGCCGGGGCGGTCGGCTGTGGGGGTGTTCGTCGCTCCACGACCGCTGCCACGGCGCCGACTCTTTGCCGCCCTCCGAGTCAGAACGCCAGCTGGATCCGCCCCCACCTGCCCGGCCTGTTCCAAAACAGTTTATAAAGGATTTTGAAAAATATGTACCAGGAGTGTTCAAAAAGGAACAAGAATTTTGAAAATTCACGGGTTATATTAGTTCAATTAGCACGATTGTTTTTGTTGTTGTATTGGCAAACACATTTTAACTCTGTCTACACATTTTGAGCTATATTGGATGTTTATCCTCTGTCAGCTGTTAAAAGGATAAAATGTGTTTGGTTCAGTCGGTGATTTTTCATTTGTATAAATCCTGGACCAGAGAATTTGCATTAAAGTTTTCTATAAAAATGGAATTAAGTGAAAACAACATTTTAAATATTTCTTTTAATGAATCTACTATGAGTAAGCAATAGTATAAGTGTTTTCAAGATGGCCATGAAGAACATAACGGGTCGTCCTAACACATCAATAACCGATTAAAATGTGGAAATAGAAAAAGAAATGATTATGAACGATCGCCGAATCACAATCAGAGAAGTTGTAGATGATGTTAGCATATCAATTGGCTCATGCAATGAAATTTTTAATCTGTTTTGGGTATGAAACATGTTGCAGAAAAATTTGTTCCAAAAGTGTTGTTTTGAACAAAAACGGCATTAAATGGATGTTGCTCAGGATTCACTACATGAGGTTAACAAAGATGCAGAAGTATTGAAATGTCATAAGAGGTGATGATACATGGGTTTATGGGTATGATGTCAGAACTACGGCTTAATTGTCACAGTGGATTCATTCCGGATCATCTAGACCGAAAAGACTTCAACTACTTGGACCAAATGTAAAAGGTTTATGCTCACAATTTTCTTCAATTTTAATGGCATACTGCACCTTGAGTGCTTTCCACAAGGTCACACAATCAATAAGGAATACTAAGTTTAACACTGTAGATATTACATATGAAATTCTGCAAAAATCAGATTATTATACAGGTTAGAGCATTCATAGTATCAAAAAAATTTGCTGGATGTATGTTCAAACTTAATGGAAGAATTGAATCAATTTAAATTAAGAAATAACTGCAGCAGGATTTTGATGAAAACTGATTACAGATTACTGAAGTTAATACCTGAAAATAACAAAGGATGGGGAAAATAATTTGTCACCACATATGAAAATGAGAGAGGCAGACGAACACAAAAACCACACACACACTTCACAATATTTTGGTTATTAACCCTACTCGTGAGAAAAGGGGGGGGGGGGAATAGTAAAGATTGCACCAGTTGTGGGGAAGGGGAGAAAGTTATCTTTGGTTCCTTCATGTTTTTTTTCCCTTCTTATTGCTTTAAGTCTCGTTGAAGGTTAAGGTCATTAGAGGCAGGATGGGTCTGGGGACAAGGAACGGGAAGGAATTCGGCCATGCCATTTTGAAGGAAACATCCCGGCATTTGCCTGGGGTGATTTGGGGACACCATGGAAAACCCAAATCTGGATGCTCGGACGGGGATTCGAACCCGCGTCCTCCCGAGTGCGAGGCCAGAATGTAAACCGTTCACCCACCACGCTCTGTTCATTCATGTGGTAGGTTTCTCCCTGCTATAGGTATTGCCTCCTACATGACTAAGGTTATTTACCAAAATATTGTGAAGTGTGTGTGTTCGTCTGGCTTGCCTGCCTTCATCTGTAGTAAGTGATGGGTTATCTTCCCTACTCTTATTTTCAGTACTTAAGGGCAATTTCACTTGCATCATTATCCATGTATTAAAAAGTATAGAAAAATGCATCACTTAACAGAGTTAAGGTGCCTGTGTGTGTTATCACCTTAACTCTGGTAAGTGATGGTTTACCTTTTTTTACATTTTTTCCTATTGCCTCGAAGTACTATTCTTCTCATTGTTGACAACTAGTTAATTTATTGTTGAAAAAGAAATCAAGGGACAGATTTTACAGTCATAATAGTGAATAACTTTACCGAAGCTTAAATGACGCAGATACCGTACTGACCGGCGCCCCACTTGTTCGGCCCCCTCCAGTCGTCGTGGTGCCTCCGCCAGCTGCCGTCCGAGCCGCGTCCGCCGTACTCCTTGCGGGGACTGCCCGCCTGGCCCCCGCCGTTCCACTCGTGCTCCGTGCCATTCCGTTCGCTCCAGCCCCGCTCCGACGAATTCTGTAGACGACACACACCTCAGGGTTACAGCCACAAGATTACTTTAGAAACTTCCTAACGGGCAATTTTCAACTTGCCGAGGCGACTGTGTGCAACACTACACAGAATCGGGGAAGTGCGACGGGTCTAGATTCATATCAAACACCTGTCACAGCGGCCCTCCCGACTGCATTCTTAGACAGTCATCCACAACCACATAGCCGTATGCTGGTACGGTACCCATTTCAGCTCTCAAACTACACATTTCATAAACAAAAAGACATACTTATCACTAGCACTCGGATCTTATCACAAGTCATTTTTTTTAATCATTAATAGACTTTCGGGTTATGCCACGTTGTTTATTTCATTACCTGAGCTTTCGGCTGGTATCCTACAGCCTTTGTCAGAGATACTGTTTATATTGACATAGCAACGAGCACCAAGCGTCGCGTCGTTGATGTTGTTCGTATTCTTTAAAATTTCTGCTGTCTCTTTCACCCGCCAGGGCCACCACTGGTCTTCTCTCCACAACATCAACGAATATAGCGGCCCTTTACTCTGCGATGCTTGGCGCTCGTTGCTATGTCAACATAAACAGTATCTCTGACGAAGGCTGTAGGATACCAGCCGAAAGCTCAGGTAAAGAAATAAACAACGCGGCATAACCCGAAACTCTATTAATCATGAACAAAGATGGCCACGGAAGTCTTAGGAATCAAGTAATTTTTTCCTGCCTTTTTTTTTTTTTTTGTGTGTAATGCTGAATTAAACATTTCTGACTGTATTTTATAAAGAATAAAAATGCATATTCAGTCCATTTTCCTAGTTTTGGTCACATTACGATAATATTTATGGTTGTGAGGTCATATTTTGAGGAAAAATCTGGTAATTTCTTGCTAGTATAGGGAATTCAAAAGATACAGATCAGAAGAAATTAAGATAATTATTCACAGAATTTTACTTCTATTATACATTGGAGGAAAAAACAAAACTGTCACTGAAATGGTCAGAATTCTCCAGTCAAGGATTAGTTATACACCGTCACTCTCTTCTGCCCACCATTTAATCTCGACAAAGCAGCAGCATGCCTGTTTCGACCCTTGTCAATTAATGTCTGTATGAAATAGTTTTGAAAATAATCCCCTATCACTGGTAAAGCTGCAGTGGGTCAGTGAGTACTGCCATGCCAGAAACAAAAATATCTGAAAGTGCGAAGTTATGGAGTTATGTAAGAGAATTTGGGAGTATTTTAGTACAGAAAAAGATTCTTTTCTGTAAATTATGTGAAATTAAAGTGACTTCAACAAAATTGTGTAAAATTTGATTTCCCAATGGGGCATTGAGCGAGTTCTGTCTATATGAAAGCAACACTACTAGACAAAATAAATGATGTATAACCGAGCATGTTTTGATATACAGTAAATTTAAAGGTTTGGTCAAATTTTGATATGTTAGGTCATTTTTTCCCCATTTTTAAGGTCATATTTGCCTGTGAATTTCTCTATTTTTTTGTCATAAAGATCCAAACCCTACTTATCACACGGGACATAGGTTACCCGTTTCATGCACACGGGGCAACACATCTGCTCCCACACAAAAATTATTATGGGGCCTTGCTTTCAAAGAAGCACAGCCTTGAAAAGAAGATGTGCCGAACTCGCAAAAAAGGTTGAAACATTCAAAAAGGGGAGTAACAGATTATTTTCAGTGACAGATATATTAATTATACAAAAGTTGTGCAAAAATGACACCTCCATGGTATGGTCCAACACAACTTGCAGTTTGCCCTGATATACTGAAAACTTTATTGCCAAATTTTTAACCATAATGTTGAGCGGTCTGGTAGCTCAGCGGTAAAGGTGCTGGCTTTCAAAAGTTCTGGTTTTAGTCCCAGGTTCAAATTCCAGTGAGGCTTTGAATTTTTAAGAACTGTGATTGATTACATGAGCTAGCACAGAGAGTTCCATGGTTCAGATTCCACGTTAAAGTGCAGGTTCCAGAGGAAGAAATGGGCCATTCTACCTCTGACACAATGGCTTGGTACACCTTCAGGAGGATCCAACCAACCTTCGGATTGTGGACTAAGTTTTTGAACCATAAGGTTATTGTTTGTGTCTGAAACAGCTGGCACTAAACATAAGACTACATTAGTTACAAATTAAAAAAAATAAAAATCCAAATAGTAGACTTTTCATTACAAATTTTACATTCTGTGCGTTATGATAATATTTACACATAACTGCACTAGAAGTGTTAAAACCTCTCCGCAATGTATATAAAAGGCATCCTGGCACTGTTGACAGTTATTTGTCCAACTGATAGCGACATTAAACTTGCCAGACACCCTAGTATCTTTTGAAAGAGTAGGCCATAATAGCAGAGCAACAGGTTTCACAATTTCCCCCCATTTTTATACATACAGCACACTGTTTACTGTTTATAACATTAAACAGTAGCAAAAAGAAGTGCAAGCAGAAGACACAAATATTTTCTACCAAGTGGGGATCATATCCATGACGCATCCATTAGGCTATTTGTCTGTGTTAATATGCATGGCTTCTCTATAGGTATAGGTCAACTATGTAAATTTTAGGTTTTTTTTAACTATCAATTTCTTGTAAACGGAGACTCACCAAAGTGGACGGTATTAGGGTAAAATACCTGAAGAGTTATACTATGAATTTACATTTCTCATTCTCAGGTTCCGATTTCCTCACTGAAGACTCTCCCTTCAAACTCAATCACAATTCTTCAATTATTACAGAGCAACGCCTTGTGTGGCGTCCATTAATTATGTCGGGTGAAATAAGGGGGTGAGGTGGGTCCGGCGAAATATCACGAAATCTCACCAAGGGGGAGGGAGTCGACGGAACTGCCACTTGAAGTTTTGAAATTCTAGTAGCGCTGTAGAGCTAATAAAAAAGAAAAGTCTACAAATGATGCAAAAGTCAACTTTGGGGGAGGGGGGGTATTTGGTCCAAATTAACCAAACTTGGGGGGGGGGGGTTATAACTGACTTTGAAAGCGCGAAACCATTAAAAAAAGTCTCAAAATGTTACGAGGTTGATTAGAAGAGGGTCTGGAATTCTGGAAAAAACAGCTCATGCCAGTAATGACCCCTTGGTGTGGAGTCAGGTTTGTATTTAAACCAGATTAGGTCAAGCTGTCATACACCTGTGACGATACCCAAAACATGCTCACTGATTTACACCTAGTATGCTGTATGAATATTGTCCACCATCACTGAACATCCATTCTCAGAGCCAGCCCACTAGCTTAGCAAAATTCCTCAGAGTCTAATTAGCACAGATTAGAGGAAACAAACAAAACACTGTACCTGGACACGCACGAAGGGCCTAGCAGGCCGCAGAGAGGTGCCGCCCCCCTCCGTACCCGCCCCCGCCCCTCCGTCCTCGTACCGGTAGAAGGGCTGCCGGGTGACTCCCGGACCCCTGGGACCGCCGCCTCCGCTTCCCGCGGGTGCCCCGCCACCCGGAGCGGAGCTCTTCGACGACAGCCGCAGCACCGCGTCGCTGTTAACTCCGCGGCTCCACGTACGCTGAGGACAAAAATATATAGCATTACATCAGACTTGGCGCATCTAACCGTGTGCCGGTAACTGGTGATCAGTGCTCAAAATTGACCGGGCGTTAGGCGTAATTACACCTCAAATTTATTCATTTTACGCCTGCAATCTCCGTCAAAGGCGTAGAAAATACACCTAAGCATCAATTTTTAAAAAATATACATTTCAGTACTTCTTCTTCAGTTTTGCATGTTCAAGGTTTAGTTCTAACAATTAATTTCAATTATAATTCCTTTCACATTGTTGATCTGTTTCAGAGTTTCATATAATACGTTTCAGAAGTTCAGTAAAGCGTAGGGGAGTAAAAGACAATTTTCATTTAACAAACGAACTGAAGATGCCTCGTAAAATTACCGACTTTAAACCAATTGTAAAGACAAGTAGTGGTGATGAAAGTATTACAAGCACCAGTAAATGAGGAATGCCAGAAAATGAAAAACAACTGCTGACAAATCATCAGGCTCTTCAATAGGCCTGCTCTGACTTTACGCAATCCAGCGGTCAAGAAGCAAGTAAACGATCAAAAACACTTAGTAACTCATCAGCTACTGTGCCTACTGAAGACAAAGATCACTGTGTAAAATTCAAAATTTATTGTAATAAATACAATAAAATCAGGAATTATATTAAACTATTTCACAATCTATTAGTATAATAGGCTTAATGTAGCGGTGTCGCACCTACGTCATGTCACGCGGTGACATCAAGCTATGACGTTGCCTATGCTTTACGTTATTATTTGTGGGAGTGCGCGTTATTTAATATCATTTCCAAGCAACAGTGAATAAATTAACTCACAGAACACTGAAATAAAAGTATGTATTGTGTTAAAATCGATATATCAATCATTAGATGCTTATATTTTTTTAGTTATATGATTACTTGGTTTGAATGAAAGAAGTTCCAAATTGTTCGCGATCTATGCAACCTAAACCACAATTGAAACTAATATTACATGACATAAGAAGTTAAGATTTATTTTTAGCATCCTTCGTTTTCACTGGGGTTATTTCAGCCGAATGTAAGCTGTGCCAGGCGTTAAAACATCGATCTTCATCGTAGACAATAAGAAAGTTGTAAGAAACTGTGAAGATTTTGGATCAAGTTTGTATCGCATGATGCATGATTGGTATAGATGCACGATGACATTGACATGCAATTCAGGGAATGTATAAATTCGCGTGTGAATGAAGCTTCGATTTTCTACCGGCTATATTGGCGAAGATTGTAGTTAGGCTGAAACGCAACCTGGACCAAATTGACAACTGAAACTTTTTGCTACATCATAAGGGACGAGAAATTACAGCATAGTGAGCTTTATTTTATAAAATTTTTATTTAGGTTAACAACCAAAAATAAATCAATTGCCAGAACAGTCCGTTAAACCCGTCATTTTTGACGGGCTTTTTGGCTAGTTTTAGTATATAATATATTGGCACATTTAGACCTATATGCAGTTTTAAATTGTACTGCAATAGATTGTAAGCTATAAAATCTGTATTTTCATAATTATAATTACGCCTGAACATTTTCATTTTACGTCAGGAGTAACAAACACGCCTGGATTTATAAACGAATTTCTAGCACTGCTAGTAATCTTCTTCTCCTTGCGGTCGCTAAGCAATTGTTTAAACCCCTAATGCTAATGCCTAATAAAAATTAGACTTCTTTGAATTCAATACACTACATTCTTTAAAAGGTTTTCTACATAAGCACTGGACTTCTTAAGGTGGTCATACACGATTGCTCCATGTGTCCAAATGGAACGACGTCGCGTCGCCTGGGGGGAAACTGATGTGGATGACTTGGAGTGACAGGATTATTCGGATATCCGGTGAGTCCAATATCCATCAGTTTCGTCCATCATGCCATCAAGCCGACTGACGGTGTGTGGGTAAAACGATATCGAGCCATCATTCCAATTGGCTCGTGTATGGTGAAACTGAGTCCAAACACTTCTCATTCTGTCACCAACCACCGAGCATACAACATCATTGTCTTGAATGGACTACAAAACATTAACTTTTTTTTTGAATCTGGTATAGAAATATTTGTTTTGCTACTGGTTAATATTATATTGAGTGTAGAATTGAAAATAATACAGTTTTAAATATCATTAAGAAACAATTAGGACGATATTTTTTTTTTTAAATAATGTCGTCTCAACAAGACTATGTACTGGAAATCATTGAGAAATATAAAGACCTACCATGCTTGTAGCAGATCTCTAAACCTGACTACCATGACAAAATATAAATAAATGTGACAATAGATCAATTGCTCATATTATTTAAAAATAAAGACAAACACCAACAGAGAAACCGTGTTAGAAAAAAAGGATAATTCTTTGTGTGGTCTTTTTAAAAAGAATATAGTAAAATAAGATTAAAATATATATGAGCCTACTTGTTTAAAAATGTTGCTTTGCAGCATGTGATGTACCTGTCACTATTTTCGGCCTGCTAAACTACTTAAATTTAATAAATCTGTTTTATAATCATTTTGTAGTATTTCTAAAAGTTTTCGTAATATCACAGAGCTTGTATTCTCAGAATTTGTATCCAGTATTTGATAGTTTGAATAAGCTTTAAAATTAATTCAGGCTCATTTTCTTTAGTACTTGGCAATTTGTTGTACAACAATCTAGTTATGACAACTTACTGTCATTTGCTTTGCCTAGTTTTTCATTGTTGTGGCTGACTGGATTGATGGTGTATGTGCTACGCTTTTGGATGACATCCAAATGGAGCGATCGTGTATGGCCACCTTTAGCCGAGATAATAGACTGCAGGTAAAAATATTTAACCAGTCCACCAGCAACTTCCTTCTACCCCCTTTATAACTACTGTTAAATATTCACTGTTCATCTCTAAAGGAAGCAACTATCATGGCTTGCCCAGCAATGCACTTCGAACTGACCTCCCGATCTGCCTCAAACCCCCAGCAACTAAGGAGAGAGAGGATGTGGCCTTGGGGTCACTTATACAGGGGAGGCCTTACAGTGATGCTACCCGGTCCAACTTTCCGTCTGTCTCGTCAGCAATGTCTCCCCACTCTTTCACTAGAGTGGGTTACAAAGGCTACCCCCCCCCCCTCCGAGTTTATCAGATTTCCTTAAAACTTTTAGCCATTAAAGTTTGGGGTTTTAAATGTCAATTTTGGTTCTGATAAATTTTCCTCTAGCTGTTATTGTCTTTCCACAAAAAAAAAAAAAAAAAAAAAAAAAAAAAAAAAAAAAAAAAAAAAAAAAAAAAAGCCTAAAGGATGAAATTCTTGTATTGAGCATTACTCTCAATTTTTTGAGCAGATTTTTATTTTAAATCAATCTACTTAAAATGCCCTAACTTTTGACATACATTTAAACCTAATTCTGATTGTATGGCTCAGTACCCTGCAACTTCGAAAATGCATATCCCTTCAACTATTGAAAATATTTACTTGACACTTTTCCAAAATCCTTAAAATTTAATTTCCTATAATGTGGTGTAGTTTTTAAGATGTTTCCTGACCTCTGTATATGACCATAACGTTTGTGCCAGCTCTCAACCAGTATTAATTCTTTCAAATGTTTCTTTGATTGGATCTTTGACATCATATTCTCACTACTATGTTCACTTTCCTATAATTTTTTGTCTAAATCAGCCTATATCTGCCAAAATATTCTGGAAATGAGTTTGTTTACTGTACTCAGTAAAATTCTCTCTTTACAATGGTGTGGCTGAATATTACATAATTTTGTCTATTTCTGCAGTGACGCTGTGATTCAATTTCACTATTTTTCATTTTTTCTTCCCCAAAATTAAAACTTCCAAATTATCTACGACTTTTATTTTTCTATATGTTGGGTACAGATTTTTCTCTGAATGCAGCAATATATGAATTATTCCTGTTGGTTTTGATTTACAACTTCCAATAAAAAAGGTTTAATTTTATGTGTTCAATCTCTTTGTTTACACGTTGAAAAAAAAATTGATCTATCTCCTTTTCTAAATTTTATAGAGCCAACGTGATTATCTAATTGTGTTCATATACAGCGCTCAGTTGACAGAGCCTGTTCAAGGTAAGTTTGCTCTATCCCCACTCCGCTGCCCATTCCCCTAGATGTGGAGGGGTAATAAGCCACTCGCCCGCCTGGACACGGCAATCAGTACGAAGAGGCAGGGAGGGTGGGGGTGGTAAGGCAACCTTGAGCCGCGAGTTCAGAGTGAACACAGTATAATTTAATTTCGCGTCTCTGTAAATGGAGGAAACCAAATATTTTACTATTTAAACAAATCCCATATACAGAAATATCAACTTTTTGTTTTGATTGAAATCTGCTTTTTAAAGTGTGTTTTACCTCTGAAGTTACTACACAATTACTTTAGAAATGGTTTGCTGTTAGTTCCCTACTTGCTCATACCACTTTACACATATTTTGTTGATGTATCGAAAATTTTAGGTTATAATACTTTACCACATCAACATTGAAAAGTTTACAGGGAATAACACCGAGCGTGGTGGTGTAACTGTTAGTGTTCTGGCCTCGCATTCGGGAGGACTGCGGTTTGATTTTTTTTTTTTAACTGCCTTACATCTCTCAACAGCAAGGTCTTTAGAGACGGGAAAGAATGGGGGAAAGGAATCTGAAGGAATTCGGCCATGGCCTTTTGAAGGAAGCATCCTGGCATTCACCTGGAGTGATTTGGGGAAACCATGGAAAACCCAAATCTGGATGCCCGGACGGGGATTCGAACCGCCGTCCTCCCAAATGCGGGGCCAGAACTCTATCCGTTACACCAGCACGCTCAGCGACAGCGGTTTGAATCCCCATCCAGGCATCCAGATTTGGGTTTTCCATGGTTTCCCAAATCGCTCCAGGCAAATGCCGGGATGCTTCCTTCAAAAGGCCATGACCGAATTCCTTCCCATTCCTTGCCCCCCATCCTTTCCCTTCTCTAAAGACCTCGCTGTTAAGAGACGTTAAGCAGTTAAAAAAAAAAAAAATACAGTGCATAATGGTTTCTGTGCAGTGATAGCTTTACATACCACAAAACATTTGTATAAGGAGAGAACGAAGAATTCAGGTAGTGAGGAGTAAAACGCTTTTAAGTGGCACAAACAAGGAATGACAAACGTAAATCCATCACTTCTCACTTATGTTAAAGGCATAGAAGCATTGGGAAAAATGCACACATACAGGGTGGTCAGAAATTCACTCATTGGCGGGTAAAGGCAGTGTTCGGGACGTTGCACTAAAGAAATAAATACAAAAAAAATCTAGTAAAAGTCGTGCCGTTTTTGAGTTATACGCAGCTAAAGTTGGCCAATAAGAGCACTGCGCGGGCGAATTCAAACAGCCTTCCACAGGCGGTGTTGCCAAGCGTACTCGAGGCATGCGACCGCCACAGAAAACGAAAAGAAAAATTCTCTTCGGAAAGGGGGATCGAACCCGCAACCTTCAGATTGAGAGTTTGCCGTCTTACCGACTACGCTGCCAAGGCACTAGAATTTCCTTGTTTTTAGAAGCCACTAGGGCGGGAAGTCGGTGGTGGGGCTAAAGGACCATGCCAGAAGAAGTCTCGCAGTCGAACGCATCTTACTGATAAAGACACTGTCATCATGCAACGTCATCAATTTTCGTTTGAAGAGTACGCCGATATGCATTTGGCGTATGGCACTGCGACATAACAGGGCCGAAGCAGTTAAGATTTACACTACTCGATTTCCTAACTGTGTGATTCCATTGGCCAACACTTTTGTGTTGGTTGACAGAAGGTTGAGGGAGATGGGAAGTATTTTTGTCCACAGGCCCGACGCCGGACGAAATCGGTTCAGGCAGAGTGTAGGATTTGAAGACAATGTCCTGGGAATGATTGCTGATAATCCGAGGACAAGCTCTAGGGTCATTGCCAACGCATTGCAGATACGTCCAGTCTAAGTGATCCCTCAAATTCTCCGTTTAAATGCAGCCTTTCAATAGGGTCATTTTTGTTGTTTTTTAATTACCATGCCACGCCCTTCATGACAAAGGGTTACATCCCTTTCCCTTTCAAAAGGTTCAAGATTTGGAGGAAGACGATTTTCCACTTCGAGTTCAGTTTTCACAGTGGTACCTGCAGCAATGTAATGATTATCCAAACTTTGAAAGGAAGGTGCTGTGAACGGATGAGGCGTGCTATACCAGGGAGAAGTGTTTTGATAGCCGAAACAGCCTCATCTGGGATGTCGAAAATCCGCATGCAATTTTTGTCAAGTCATACCATCACATATTTAGTGTTAACATTTGGTTTTTTTTTTTTTTTTTTTGAAACAGTTTAACGTCCCTTTTTAACAACTTGGTCTTTAGAGACGGGAAAGGATGGGGGCAAGGAATGGGAAGGAATTCGGCCATGGCTTTTTGAAGGAAGCATCCCGGCATTCACCTGGAGTGATTTGGGGAAACCATGGAAAACCCAAATCTGGATGCCCGGACGGGGATTCGAACCGCCGTCCTCCCGAATGCGAGGCCAGAACGCTATCCGTTACACCACCACACTCGGTGTTAACATTTGAGCGGGTATTTTGGGCGAGTTTATACTAGGCCCTGTTCTACTTCCGCAACGTTTAAATAGCGCTTCTTATTTAGCATTTCAAGAAAACGTCCTTATGTTGTACTTAGAAGAAGTTCCTTTGGCAATTCGTAATGACATGTGGTTTCAACATGACGGCGCGCCGCAGCATTTTGCAGTACCGGTACGTCAACACTTAGATGCATTGTATCCTAACAGGTGGATTGGTCGAGGAGGCCCAATTCACTGGCCAGCTCGGTCACCAGACAACAACCCATTGGATTTTTATCTCTGGGGAGCTGTCAAGGCCATTGTTTATGAGCCTGAAGTAGATACAGAGGAAGAACTTTTGGCTAGGATAATTTTAGCTTTTGATGAAATTAGAGAAAGTTACAATTTTGGAAAACTCGCAAATTCAGTAACTCAGCGTTGTTGTGCCGGTATTGCAATTGAGGGAGGACATTTTGAGCAGTTGCTGTAAAATGTAAGGACTCGTATTTTTTTGTTATTGTTGTTTATTGGGATACATTTTTGCTAGGGTTACTGTTGCGGGTTGACGCTTATTGTAAGTAAATCCCTGTTGGATTTCAATGTTGTGACTGATAACGTCAAGTTGGAATGGAACTACTGTACAGTAATTTTGTTTTGTATCAGTGACAAAAGGGCTTTCAATGAGTAACACCTTATTTACCTTTTGCTGCTTGCCGCGCGTTAGCGAGTTGATACACGTTACCAAAATGTACAACTTGTTTGAATAAGAACAGACTTTTTGCAGCAGAGAAAGTTACGTTACAAACGGTAGAATGGGTTTAATGTTCTTTTTTCCTAAAGTTTATTGTTTTATTGTTGCAAAATAGTAGCAAGGATATTCACGTTAATCAATAAAAATGTTGTGATCGAAATCTTGTGAAATACGATTACATGGAATAAAAGAAGTTTCTTTGCAACGAATAAATTAAGTTTGCAGATTTTTTTTTTTTTTTTTTTTTTTTTTTGTGCAAGTAACTAAACGATTTTTGTACAAAAAAAAGATTAATCTAGCAAGCAGATCAACTAATTAAAAAAACAATTCCCATAAAAAAAGAATCCTCTAGCCCCACCACCCGAAAAATGTCGCGGATTACCGATCAATTCCGATTACGAACAAACAGTCCGCTCTAGTAGCTTCTAAAAACAAGGAAATTCTAGTGCCTTGGCAGCGTAGTCAGTAAGACGGCAAACTCTCAATCTGAAGGTTGCGAGTTCGATCCCCACTTCCGAAGAGAGTTTTTCTTTTCGTTTTCTTTGGCGGTCGCATGCCTCGAGTACGCTTGGCAACAGCGCCTGTGGAAGGCTGTTTGAATTCGCCCACGCAGCGCTCTTATTGGCCAACTTTAGCTGCGTATAACTCAAAAACGGTACGACTTTTACTAGATTTTTTTGTATTTATTTCGTTAGTGCAACGTCCCGAACACTGCCCTTACCCGCCGATGAGTGAATTTCTGACCGCCCTGTATATTTCTAAATACAAAAATCTACAGCAATCTGTCACTGAATATCTTTGCAGTGGAAATTACACAAAAATTATTGAATGAACCTTGATGGGATTTTTCCAGTTTGAAAACTTAAGATCCAACTTAAAATCAGCAGCATGTCTCAAGACTCTACGAGACTGCACTCCAGAGCAAAAAATGTTTCTAACCTCATAAGATATGCCCCAAAGATTCTCAATACAACTCAGTGTATCACAGTGCAAAATATAAATGCAAATTTATTTTTTTATTCGTGGTTTCTGTAATGGTAAAATTAGTTTTATATAACAATTCATCACATTCATCTTTGGTTTTCGATTCTGATCTCTGTATTTTGCAATTTTTTATTTCTTTGTATTGTTTACACGGAGATGGCTACAGTTTAATTTATAACAGCAGTTTACATGCAAAACCTCTTAATATGGCTATGATGGTCAAAAGTGTTTCCTTCAAAATCATACCTCTGATGAAGAGTGTTCTAAACCACATCAGAATAAAAAAATAAAAATAAAAAAAAAAATAAAAATTGTTTTCGTACTTATAGCTGGCAATAGTTTACAATTAATTAATCCTGTTAATTATGAGTCTTGAGCTGATATTTAGCAAATAATTCTCTTCCAGGCTGCATTTCAATATATCCATATCCTCCAGCAGTACTACTTTTTTTTTAACTACTTTACTTCTCTTAACAGCGAGGTCTTTAGAGACGGGAAAGGATGGGTGCAAGGAATGGGAAGGAATTCGGCCATGGGCTTCTGAAGGAAGCATCCCGGCATTGGCCTGGAGCGATTTGGGAAACCACGGAAAACCCAAATCTGGATGCCCGGATGGGGATTCGAACCGCCGTCCTCCCGAAAGAGAGGCCAATACGATATCCGTTACACCACCACGCTCGGTAGCAATATTACTGTTTGAAAACCCAAACATCTAGTATATCACATGCATACTATTGAATGAGTCCTTACAGGAAAAAACTGCCCGCGTGATACTTCAGGAGCACAACCGTGTGTGTGTGTGTGTGTGTGTGTGTGTGTGTGTGTGTGTGTGTGTTTGCATCTGATCCCTTCATCAACTGTCTGTGCAGCATTAGATGTTCCTACCAAAATCTTAAGTATTATTTCTAAATGGTGACTTTTAGTGACAAAGCCTTTTCTGCATTCATATGTAACCAAAATTGATAAATGAGGTACTAGTTTTCAAGATTAAGTTTCCCGCTTCCCACAGATTGTTAATTGGAATTTCACATTGTATTGTTGTGAAAATTGTGTGCGCATAGACAGTAAACAGTCAGAATGGTATCACACGGAAAGAGGAGTAAGACAAGGAAGTGTGTTGTCACCTGTCCTATTTAACGTAGTAGTATTAGATGTAATAACAGCTGAAGTCTAGAGACACAGAACTGAAGGTGATAGCATACGCTGATGACATAATATGGGAGGAGACAGAGCAGGATCGGGAAAGAGAATTACGAAAATGGTGGACTGCAATGTGTAAACATGACCTGGAGATTAGTGTGTAAAAGACTGAAATAATGAAGATAACAACAAACACTGGCTCTTTGAAGGATTGAAGGTAAGAAATTGGAATTGGTAGAATCGTTTGTGTATCTGGGAAGCAAGGTAACTATCAGTGGAAAGATGGATTTTTTTTTTAACTGCTTAACGTCTCCTATAACAACTAGGTCTTTAGAGACGGGAAAGGATGGGGGGCAAGGAATGGGAAGGAATTCGGCCATGGCCTTTTGAAGGAAGCATCCTGGCATTCACCTGGAGTGATTTGGAGAAACCATGGAAAACCCAAATCTGGATGCCCGGACGAGGATTCGAACCACCGTCCTCCAGAATGCGAGGCCAGAACGCTAGCCGTTACACCACCACGCTCGGTGGAAAGATGGAGGAAGAAATAAGTCAGAGTAAGGAAGAGCGGACATTTGTATCAGCAGATGAAAGATGTAATATTGGGAATAATGCCAAAATTGTGCTCTATAAAGTATATTATCAGCGCATACTGACTTATGGTTCTGAACCATGCATGTGGACAAAAAAATATATTAGAAGATAGCAGGCGGCAGAGATGAGGTTTCTGAGAGGGATAGAGAATGTCACGAGGAAAGATAAAATCAGGGAGAGACTACAAGTGGAAGCAGAAGAAGAGATATTAAGGAGGAAAAGACTGCAGTGGTTGGAACATGTTATGAGGATGGAGGAGGAGAGGATGCCGAAAGTAGTACTGCTGAATAGTGGGAAGGGACGGAGACCAGTTGGAAGGCCTCGGGCAAGATGGACGGACCAAGTGAACAAAGATGCAGAAGCTAAGGGAGTCATGTTGAGAAAAGTGATGGAGGAAAAACCTTGGAAAGACCGCCAGACTTGGAAGAGGATGTGCCAGATGACCCGCAAAAGCAGAAACACATGATGATAATTGTTGTTTAGAATTCCCCCCCCCCCCTGGATGCGCCAATGGATGACAATGTCTTTTCCATGGATATTTGATTCAATTAAATTACTACATATGTACAACGAATTTAGTAACATAAAAAAATGTCTAAAAGTTATTTTTCCAGCGACATTATCAAAATGCCTAAACACTATTACTGTGATGAATACAGCACATTTTATAATGTCTTCAGTACAAATGAAGTGATCAACAATTATACTCCCAATTTTAAACCCACAGTTTTTGCTACTAAATTTTAATACTTCAAAATATTTTATTCGCAAGGACTCGCACATCATTTCATATTATTTGTATGTATGTGCGCCCTTTTTCTGAAGTGCAGAATTTCCACACAGTCCAGCGCTGCCAGCCAGTTGGCTTTGAATATCCGCAGATGGCCGCTAAAATTTCCGTAGATTGTGTACAAAAATCCGGAGACTCGCTAATTGAAAGACTGAAACAATAATTATTGAAGAGAGAGTCAAAATTAAGAATACTTTTTATTTCCAGGCCTTTAAAATTCGAAATACAAAATAACACTGAAAGAAAGAGATATCTCTGAACATGTTTTATACAGCACCACTTTCATCACTGCTGCTGCTGTGCCTATCTCTTTCTCTCTTTTTGGACCACACATTTTCTTTGTCAACATTAAATTTAGCATATCTTCAGTAACAGGAAATGTTAGGCCCTTCTCACACGACGCTACTCAAAGGAAACGAAATTGAACACAGACTGAAATTGCTAACTAGTTACTGACCAATGTTCGCACACGATGCTACTCAAATCTCTGGAATTTCAGTCACTCGTGAGATTTGAGCGAGGCGACGATTTCTTCTGATTCAGATGAGAATGTTATATTATTAAAAGAAGGAATAGAAGATTTAAAAAAAAAAATATTTTATAAACAAAAGCGTTTGCTTGGAAAGCTACGAAGTGATGAAAATACCAACGATTTCCCGTTCAACTATAGAATGTACATTTGTCATGATGGAAAAATTTCATGTGTTTTACAGTCACATACGATGTAATAACTAACAAAAAGTGATTAATATACTAAAATCAGCTTGCACAATTGTCAGGAGTGGAAAGGAGTCCTGTACAGTCCGATTAAATTTTGAAATAATGCAACTACACATAATTCCGCTTTCACAACTTAAAATTAGTTTTCGTTCATCGGCATATTACTCCAAAAATTATTTAGCCAATTACTTTATTACTCCACAAAGAGAATTTCCGTGGCAATGGAGTTTTATTATGTAATTTAATTTAAGAATAATAAATCTGAAATGTTTATATAAAATATTATTCATTAATATTTGTTAAAAACATGTTTACATAGCTAATAAATTAGCTTTCTGTCTGATAACACTCCATGCTTTTTCTGTGTCAACTTTCCGTGAATATTCACTCAACTTGTAGTTGCATAAACACGGATGTTTCTCGATTTCAGCAACAAGGTTTAAATTTATTATCTGATCCGCCATTTTTATTGAGAAACTAGTTGAAAACTAGCAGCGCGGCAACTGGCATGCTGCGTCGCTTCGAACTAATCGCGGACGCGTTGCGGACTGGTTTCCAACCGATCGCCCCGTGTGAGAGCCTCCATACAAATACTAGTGCTGTGACTGGAAAGAAACTGACTTGTGATCCTAGTTCGTAACTGGTTTCTTTTCAGTAGCGCCGTGTGAGAAGGGCCTTAAATAATGCGACCCCCTTGATTCTGGGATATTGGTTAAGGCTTCTCGGAAGACACTGCTTTGTAAGCCGTGCCAATGAGCGTGTCACCTTGCAGATAGAGTGCGCTGATAGTTCTGTATTACAGTATTTTAAAGATCTATAAAATCTATAATCAAACAAAATATGAGCTTTATTTCAATTGTTATCGTTGGTTCACACAAGCGGTTGCAAAGAAACTATTCACAATTATTGACAAATTCTGTAATGCATTAAGACTATACGCTCAAAGTTTAACAAAACACCAATATAAGGAAAAATCAACAAATAGTAACAAATAGCAAAAATCCGTAGATCTACAGATAAACCGTAGAATTGGCAACAATGACACAGGCCTAATGCTATCACATAACGACTTTCTAGCATTTGCCACTTGTTGTGTCTCTTAATGGGGTTCACATTCCCAACGCTCACCTGTTTGAACAAGGAAATTAAAGGATTTAACACCGTCAGCAGCACAAGCTTCATTCAGCAGGAAAATTAACTAACTTAAAAAGCTAATACTAAATATTTTACTCATAAAATAAGCAATTGTAAACTGAAAAAGTAGATGACGCTGCCGACTGATAGAATAGCTTCGAGTGGAAATTACTCACAGTTTCCTCGTCGGACATCTGCACGAGGGCGAGTGGCAGCTGGGGACGGTCGACGAAGAGTGCGGCGAGGGCGGGTGGCACCGCGGGGGGAGGCTGCGCGGCCCCGGGGTCGAATAGTGCCAGCAACTCCTCGCGTCCGTAGCGGTGGCGCGCCAGCTTCAGAGCTGGCCGCTGACTGCCGCCCTGCCCCTGGCCAGGTCCGGGGCCTGAACCCTCCGCCGGGGCGGCCGCCGCAGCTGCCAGAGACTGGTTCAACGTGCGCAACCTGCGAGACGGCACAACGGGAAGGCTGACGTAGTAATAAGATGAAATATGAGCACTTGCCAAAAGTTGCAATATTACTAATTAAAGACCCACCTAATTTTTTGTTATTATTTTTGTTTAGTTATTATATCATATTCACATAACATGTAACATTCAAGGATAATATCGATTGCTACAGATCAGTATCGCTGGATTAATAGTAAAAAAAAAAAAAAAAAAAAAAAAAAATATATATATATATATATAGAATCTTTGCTAAGGTATTCTAGTAAGTTCCATGATGTGGAGTAGTGAGAACTTATCTGGACGGAATTGTGTGGTGGTAAAGTTTTTGTTTATGTTTAAAATATGAGGGTTTATAATTATATTACGACGAGCTAAAATAAGTCAGAGAGAAGTGTTGGCGAACAAAAAAACTGTGTTGGAAAAGAATTGTATGTATTTTCTCTTACGGTGTACTATCGCCGCCATTATATATAAGGTGATGAAAGAAAACTGTTTCTTATATGTACTGAATTGAAATTAATGTGACTAGTTAATATAAATTGTGGTAAAATATCAGTCGGATGGTTGGACAGTTCTGTGCCTTGCGAGTTATTAAAGTGTGTGGATAAAATAAAAAATCTTTATTCGAATAGCCATCGGACTTAGGCGACCGTATTTATAATAGAAAAAAAAATCAGATGTTCCGATTGCCAGGTGGTAACATATGCAAAAGACTGATGTACTAATGTTTTTAAAAAAATGTCAGCGTATTTATTACTACCATTTTAATTCAGAATATAAGAAAAATATTTCTACAAAGTGTAATTTAATTGATACTCTGTCATTTCGTCAACCATCATTTTCATATACGTGATGCAGATTATACAAAAAAAAATATTCAATAGTAATTTGCATTCAGTAAAAAAACTAACTAGTTTTAGAAAAGCCTGTGGGTGATTAGGCAATGGGGGAATCACGTGGTTTGAGTCAAGAAGAGAAATACAACAGGGCAGCGCTTTGTCACCATTACTCTTCATTGATGTGATGAATTAAACGCGCGAGTAAGGAAATCTTATTAATGCAGTCTTTTGGATTTTATTTCAGTTATTTCAAAATAATTTATATAGCCCCGCAAGTAAAGGTATAGAAGAAAAATGACATCAATGAAATTAACTTTATACATCTCATTTAAATCATCCATTAAAAAAATAATTTACGTCAAGGACTGGGGCAATGAACAGGAAATAATTCAGTCAAGGCCTTTTGTAGGAACCATCCCAGCAGTGAATTGGGGAAACCATGGAAAACCCAAATCTGGAGGGGCAGATGGAGATTTGAACCGGTATTCTCCCAAATGCGAGGCCAAAGTATTACCGTTCACCCACCACACACCGTTTATTCAATTAAGCAATTTTTATAGCTATTTTCAATATACCTCAGCAACTGAATTATTTGATGATTTCGTTTCTACTTTATCCTTGATACTCCGTTGCCCGACTGTTCACGTTAAGGAAATCGTCTGCTATTACAATCCAGAGTTAAATTACTCTTAGAACTTTGCCACTTTATTTCCACCATTATCCCTAGATACACAAGTGACCTGGTGACAGAGTTTCAAATGGCCACACATTCTGCCTAATTCGACATGGAACCTAAATCACGGACCATACAGAGGTAGCTCATATGATTAAGCAGAACTCGGGTGGATGGGATCTTCTCCACCATCCCAAAACTGCTACTGACCAGTTGAAATTTGGATTAACTGCTTCCTTATGTCCTTTTCACGTTTTGCACTCTCCTTTTTCGAAAAAGTCGCCACGAATTAAATTAAAAATGCCAAAATGTAGGACGCTCCGCAACGGTAAAATGTTAGCAGCACCGCAAAAAATGACACAAAAATTATCGTTACAGGGATCATATCAACAATAAACAGGTCCGTTTTGTCATAGTGGTCGTGGTTAGGTTGAAATTCGGCCTGCACCAAGAGTAGAAAATTTACAGGAAATTCGTTCTGTGGCATCCATCTCAGAAATGGCGCATTTGTTTGCAACGGAAGCGATCTATTTTCCCAGACTGCTTATAAGATGACGAGTCTTTCTGAACTGCAGTTCGGATATATATTTTTTTATCTATTAATTTCATGCGACATTTTACAATGGAGTGAAGCTAAAACGGCAAGAAAATATTACAACAAAGGATTAAACCAACATTTCAAGAGATTATCATTGATTTCACAGTGCCGGCGGCAACTAATAGCTGTGCTGCAGTGTCATATTTCAGCATTTTTAATTTAATTCGTGGCAACTTTTCTGAAAAAGGAGAGTGCAAAACATGAAGAGGACACTATAAGGAAGCAGTTATAACACATTGTAACAGGTCAGTACCAGTTTTGGGCTGGTGGAGAAGATCCTCTCCCACCCCAGAACTCTTTATAATTTCTGATCCCAGCAGTATCTGAAACCAGGACCCGGAGTTCCGAGAGCACTGAGCTACCAGACCACTCTACACGATGTTTATCCTGTCACTGTTAAATGGAATGACGAGTTCACGAAACAAGCAGCAAAGACTGCTTGATAAAGTCACAATGAACGTTGCACCATCTTGCGCATTGATGTTTTACTTTACAGAAGCCAAGACCACACAAAAAGAGGTAATCGAATGGCCTGGACAGACAGACATGCTCACAAAAATCAGCGCTTGATGTAATTTCAGATAAGATGGCCAACTCTGGTCCAAGTCCATTCAACAGTATGTTGTGTTGTCACTTGCTGTGCCTATGCTTTTTGAATCATTAATTCATATTTAATTTATTGTATGTAGATTGTAATGCACTCAGAGTTAGAGCACTTTCAAAGAAACACAGAACATTTATTAAAAAAAAAAAAGAGTCATGCAATTTCAACAACTGTTGCATTTAACAGTGAATTATTTCATTATCAAGCCAGGAAATTAGCATTACCTACCTACTTTTAAAATACACAGCAAAGTAAAATTTTACATGAAAATGATTGAAATGTTCATAACTGTTCAATGTTGCTGCTGAGCATATACGGCGATACCCAAAAAAACTGGAATTATTTTTTAAAAGCTATACATTTCCAATTTTTTTACAAAACAACCTTAT
This sequence comes from Vandiemenella viatica, assembly GCA_031002005.1. Taxonomy (NCBI): domain Eukaryota; kingdom Metazoa; phylum Arthropoda; class Insecta; order Orthoptera; family Morabidae; genus Vandiemenella; species Vandiemenella viatica. The sequence goes on from JARYHS010006518.1 coordinate 3,940,681, forward strand.
CTCCTTGAAAATACTCTCCATTTAAACTAATTTGTCTCACCGGTGCTTCCACTGTTCGAAACATTTTCTGTAGTCATCTTTAGAAATGGTTGACAGTTCCTCCCTCGGGTTTTTTTTTTTTTTTTACCTCTTCAATGTCGTTAAATCGGTGTCCTTCCATGCCCCTTTTCATGCACAGAAATAAGAAAAGACGCACGGAGCCAGGTCAGGCGAGTAAGGTGCGTGGGGCAGCGTAACCATGCCATTTAAACTGCCTAACAGAGACAGCTGTGTGTGCAGGTGCATTGTCGTGGCGGAAGAACCAGTCTCCTGTCTCACACAAATAAGAAAAAGTCGCACGGAGCCAGGTCAGGCGAGTAAGATGTGTGGGGCCGCGGAACCATGCCATTTAAACTGCCTAACAGAGACAGCTGTGTGTGCAGGTGCATTGTCGTGGCGGAAGAACCAGTCTCCTGTCTCACACAAATAAGAAAAAGTTACACGGAGCCAGGTCAGGCGAGTAAGGTGCGTGGGGCAGCGGAACCATGCCATTTAAACTGCCTAACAGAGACAGCTGTGTGTGCAGGTGCATTGTCGTGGCGGAAGAACCAGTCTCCTGTCTCACACAAATAAGAAAAAGTCGCACGGAGCCAGGTCAGGCGAGTAAGGTGTGTGGGGCCGCGGAACCATGCCATTTAAACTGCCTAACAGAGACAGCTGTGTGTGCAGGTGCATTGTCGTGGCGGAAGAACCAGTCTCCTGTCTCACACAAATAAGAAAAAGTCACACGGAGCCAGGTCAGGCGAGTAAGGTGCGTGGGGCAGCGGAACCATGCCATTTAAACTGCCTAACAGAGACAGCTGTGTGTGCAGGTGCATTGTCGTGGCGGAAGAACCAGTCTCCTGTCTCACACAAATAAGAAAAAGTCGCACGGAGCCAGGTCAGGCGAGTAAGGTGTGTGGGGCCGCGGAACCATGCCATTTAAACTGCCTAACAGAGACAGCTGTGTGTGCAGGTGCATTGTCGTGGCGGAAGAACCAGTCTCCTGTCTCACACAAATAAGAAAAAGTCGCACGGAGCCAGGTCAGGCGAGTAAGGTGCGTGGGGCAGCGGAACCATGCCATTTAAACTGCCTAACAGAGACAGCTGTGTGTGCAGGTGCATTGTCGTGGCGGAAGAACCAGTCTCCTGTCTCACACAAATAAGAAAAAGTCGCACGGAGCCAGGTCAGGCGAGTAAGGTGTGTGGGGCCGCGGAACCATGCCATTTAAACTGCCTAACAGAGACAGCTGTGTGTGCAGGTGCATTGTCGTGGCGGAAGAACCAGTCTCCTGTCTCACACAAATAAGAAAAAGTCACACGGAGCCAGGTCAGGCGAGTAAGGTGCGTGGGGCAGCGGAACCATGCCATTTAAACTGCCTAACAGAGACAGCTGTGTGTGCAGGTGCATTGTCGTGGCGGAAGAACCAGTCTCCTGTCTCACACAAATAAGAAAAAGTCGCACGGAGCCAGGTCAGGCGAGTAAGGTGTGTGGGGCCGCGGAACCATGCCATTTAAACTGCCTAACAGAGACAGCTGTGTGTGCAGGTGCATTGTCGTGGCGGAAGAACCAGTCTCCTGTCTCACACAAATAAGAAAAAGTCGCACGGAGCCAGGTCAGGCGATTAAGGTGCGTGGGGCAGTGGAACCATGCCATTTAAACTGCCTAACAGAGACAGCTGTGTGTGCAGGTGCATTGTCGTGGCGGAAGAACCAGTCTCCTGTCTCACACAAATAAGAAAAAGTCGCACGGAGCCAGGTCAGGCGAGTAAGGTACGTGGGGCAGCGGAACCATGCCATTTAAACTGCCTAACAGAGACAGCTGTGTGTGCAGGTGCATTGTCGTGGGGGAACAACCAGTCTACTGTCTCACACAAATAAGAAAAAGTCGCACGGAGCCAGGTCAGGCGAGTAAGGTGCGTGGGGCAGCGGAACCATGCCATTTAAACTGCCTAACAGAGACAGCTGTGTGTGCAGGTGCATTGTCGTGGGGGAAGAACCAGTCTCCTGTCTTACACAAATCAGGTCGTTTTTGACGAACACTGTTGCATAATCTTCTTAAAACTTCCAAATAAAAGGTTTGATTGCCAGTCTGATGAACTCTAAATGTACTACGCCCTTGGCATCAAAAAAGCAAATGAGAATTGTTTTGATGTTTGATTTGATGACATTTCTCTTGGATGGGGTGACAATGACACCATCCATTGGCTTGACTATTGCTTTGTTTCTGGGTCATAACCATAGCACCAAACTCATCACCTTTGACAGAAACTCTGGATCAATTTCAAGCTGTTGTTTCAAAGCACGACATGTTTCAAATCGACGTTCTTTTTGATTGTCAGAGCCCGAGGAACAAACTTGGCCGCAGTCCCTTTCATTCCCAAATCTTCAGTTAAAATTCGCTGAACCAAACTCCAAGGTAACCCACTAATCTCCAATAGTTGATCAATAGTCTTGACAGTCTAATTTTTTTTCAAAATTTGTTGTTTCGGGCAGTTTATGGACGTCCAGAACGAGGTTTGTCACCAATCAATATGTCGCCATTTTTAAACAAAGCAAATCACTCGTACACTTGAGTTTTTCGCATAGCATCATCTTTGAAGGCGTTTTCAACATTAAAGTTTCAGCAGCATTTTTACTGAGTAGAAAACAATATTTTACAGCTGCATGTTGTCCACTTATACTTGCCATCATCAAAAATGAAATAACAAAACAGCGCTAGCAAAAACAATCACTGCAGATTAACAGAACAAGCCAGGTGGCACTGAACTGACAATGAGTTTCGCTATGAACACCTAGTGGCAGAAACGCGTACTACACAAGTCGAAATGCTATTCTAGTTATTTTTGGGTACTCCCTCATATGTCTATCCGATACAGGAGCAAGTGAGTATGCTTGGAGTGAGTTTAATCACGAACACAGTGTCTTTAATGTAGCCTTTCACACACAGTGAGATTGGGCAATCCTGTCTGTTTTCTTTTGCACAGAAAACCATAGTTTTTCAACAGCTTGTTGAATAACTAGAAGCAGTAGAAGGTTGACAAAATTCACACTGCACACTCCAAAGTGCGGTACACAGAAAGCTTTCTGTTGCAATATCGCCAGCTTGACCGAATTTGATACAAGTTCCACTGCAATCAGTTAGAAATTGTGCGAACCTTATTTAAATTACGAACACTGTAAATACTTTCATCTAATAATGTATTTTTTTATGGGGTTTAGCCTGGATGAAGACAAAATTATCAGAAGTGGGAAAGGAATAAGGGCAAGGAATTTTACCATCACCTTTTGAAGGAATTATCCCAGCACTTGCCACTGAAAACAAATGCCTACACAGGGATTTGAACCCGTATTCTCCCAAACACCAGACCAAAGCATTACCACTTACCCATCAGGCTAATTACATAGGTTCCAAGTTTTTAACAAAACAAGATAATTGTGCAAGGCTCAACTTGCTTATTTGGATTTCTCAAATGATTTGGGATGGGTACTCAGTATTGGTACGAAATGAGCTGAATAGGAGAAAGTGAGGTGATGCAATAAGGGGGCATCCATAAATTACGTGAGGTGTTTTTCCGGATTTTCGGACCCCCTCCCCCCTCTGGTGAGATTTTGGTGAGATCTGGTCCCGTCAATGACTCATAACCCTCCCCCCCCCAACATTCATCTTCGCAACATTTTGAGATTTTTTTTTTTAGGGTCTCACTTTTCGGGGAAATATTGTCCTAAAATCAACTTTCGCGTCATTCGTAGACCTTTTTTTATCTCTACAGTCCTGCTCAATTTTAAAAAATCTCACGTAAGATTTCCGTTGACCCCCCCTCCCCCTTGGTGAGATTTTGCTCGACCCCCCCCCCCTATTTCACCTCACGTAATTTATGGATGCTCCCTAAACAGAGGTTGAAATCCTAATCGTTTGCCATTTTCACTTTTGTCGGTTGTTCATCACATCCTCTTCCAAGTTCGACGGTCACTCCAAGTTCTGGCCTCTGCCACAAGTTTCCTTATCAATACCCTTTGACTATGTCTTCATCTGGTCCGTCCATTTTGTTTGCACTTTCTGATAAGCAATAGCGCTAACTTCGGCATTCTACCCTCCTTCATTCTCATGACACATCCTGCAATTGCAATCCTTTTCACCAATGTCTCTTGTAATGCTACTTTTAATCTGTTTCTGATGTTTTCATTTCAGATTTTATCCACTCCTGTAATGCACTCTAACCTTCTCAGAAACCCCCTCTCTGCGTGCTATGTCTTCAGGTTTCAGAGCTATAGGTCAATATTGAGTGGTAGTATACTTTATGTAGCAAGATTTTGGTTTCCTTCCTGGTGTTCCATTCCCAGATTATATCCTTGATCAGATGATAAAATTGATTGTTCTTCCACATATTATTCTCTATACCAGTGGTTCCCAAATGGTGGTCCGCAGAACCCTGTGGTTCCGTGGAAGGGTGATAAATGTTCCGTCCAAGAATTAAATAAAACGTTCGTTGAAAAGAGTCTTAACCGTGCCGCGAGAAGGCTATCATGGTTCTGCTTCCGTTTGTGACGACTTACCGATGAGACTGGTTTTTCAGCGTACACTTATAAAAATGGGGATCCATCAAAAAATGTGTGACGAATTAGGGTTCCATGGCCAAAAAATAAATAAAAAAATTGGGAACCGCTGCTCTATACTATTGCCTCCTCCATCATACCATTAGTAGTTACTTTGTTTCTGAACTAAGCAAACTACTCCATACATTTTAGTTTTGAGTGACATCTCCTTTAATGGGCCAGTGTTTCTTGATATCTTCATTCCTTTGGTTTTTTGCAAACCCATTTCACACCATGTTTGCCTGTTGCAGTCAACCATTTTCCTAGTTCTCTTCCCAGATTCTACTCTATCTCCTGTCATGTCATAGTGTCTACGTATGTCACTAGCTTCAACTCTACTTGATTTCTAAATCAGAACTTCTTCAATTACTAGATGTGGCAAAAACGCATTTTAAATTGTAGGCACGGTATGTGTAGCCTATCAGAGATACAAAATAAAAATAATAATAATGATTTGGATCAGGGGCTTTACAATTAGTTGACAATAAAGCCATTATAGTAAGGAATAGTTATGGAAATGGAATGGAACAGCCTTATGAACCAACCATCACAGTATTCAGCTGGACTGATTTCTGGATACTGTGGAAAACCAAAATCTCTATGGCTGGTCTGGTTAGATCCCAGAATACTGCAGAGCATGTATGTTCTCAGCAGGGAAAAAGAGCAACTGGGAAAGGTATGACACATAATCTTTAGCATGGTATTATAGAAAATTGATTAAAATCTCGGAATCGCAACATTGGAGTTGAAACAAAAAAATCTTTACTAGTAATAAAAACTATACTTATATTAATTTCTTAAAAGGGAAAATACCATTTCCAGGTTGTTAGAATTTAAGCTAGTGTTTTCAACTGTGATCTTAAAGCTTTACATCTCTGCTGTATACTTTTCCAAGCATTTATCAAATGTTACAGTAACATAGGAATCTTTTATATGTAGGCAAAACTTTATTGAAATCTGGCTGCTGTGACTTAAATTTACTCCGTTTCCTTTGGGGACTATTTTAAAAAAAAAAAAAACAGCTGTATAGGAATGTTCCACTGACTACTTCATTACGAAGGAAATTATCTCTGTGGAAACGAATGACTATCCAAAATTTATAGTACTGATTAATGACATGTAAGCTACAGTAGAAACAAACTCAGCAGAACTATTAGCCCTTTCACTCACGTAAAGAAACATGACAAAACCTCAGCTCTGACACATTCAGACATCTGTTGCCAGTCTTGTCCGCATGGGACTGTATACACAGCTATTCTTAGTACAGGGCGTTCGCCGGAAAACGCTACCCTCCCAGTCTGTTGCCGTCGGCAACTTGCTCGGTCAGTGGAGCCAGCAGTTTCCACCAACCGCCACCGTGAATCACCGCACTGTTTAACACCTCCGCTGCCCCAACAGTGCATTGCAGTGACCCTTACATTGTTAAGAACGGTTTCTTTGCATTGTAGATAGTTTGTGACTTCAGTCTCTTATTAATCAGTGTTGTGAATAAACGTTTCTTTGCGGTTTGGCTGGTTTGGGGCTTCATACTCTTATTAATCTGTACCGTGTTTGAGTGTGAGTATAATTATGGTACGTTACAGTTTGCAACAAAGAATATTTCTCTACGATACATATGTGAAGAAGAAGTCGTTTAAAAAGTGTTGCAGTAAATTTCGTCGCGAATTTCCTGGCGCTTTACTGCCAGCTAAATCAACAATTCTGCGTCTGGTTAAAAAAGTAAGAGAAACGGGTTCATTTTTTAACAAAAAGAGACTGTCGGTCAACCGTATTCTCACAGAGGAGAAAATTAACGATATCGCTTTTCGACTAGAACAGTCACCCAAAAAATCATTAAGTCAGTTAGGGCAGCGTGTGTCTCGAAATATGTTCAGAAGATGTGAAATGTGCATTACACAAGAGGGTCAACACTTCCAGCATCTTTTATAAGGTAAGCTAATGAATTACGCCACATTTAAATGCTTAGCACACAAGTTTATGAAGTTTATGAAGCGTAATTATTATGAAATAGTCCGCGGCCGACGGTCGAACAATGCCGGAAACTGAGCGCTCGCTCGCCGGGAGCAGTTTCTTCCTTGTAGCGCTAACAGTGGGTTGCGTTTCCCGGCGGACGCCCTGTACTTCACTATAGTGTAGTTATGCCTATCTTGCAGAGCCAACAATATGGCAGCAATAATAGCATTTGATGTCAGTGTGTGGTTACTACACATTTTCACATCCCAGTATTAGTTCAATTAAGAGTGAATACATGTATGTTTCGAATGCTGTAAAGTGTGTTTATTACGTGTGTGGTACTTCATGAAATGACAGTGTGCCAGGGCCTCCAGGAGGTGACAATCTGAACACGAGAGAAACAAATACCCGTTTTTTTGGGTGTATGCATTTACAACTGTATACATTTCAACCACGTTAAAAACTCGTCTTACTTGCCTACACCTCCTCTCATCTCGGTTAAATGTCACGTGATGGTGACAGGCATCAATAGCAACACGGGACAAATTAGTACGCCATATGTGATATCTGCAGATGTCATTTCATTTATTTATTTTATCTTATTGCTTAAATTAATGTCGTTTGCTAATAAAAGGTTATTGATAACTAGGGTTAGGATCTTTATTGCCAGAAAAAAGAGAGAAATATGCAGGCAAATATTACCATAAAATGGGTAAATATGATTTAAAAATATGACCAAACATTTAAATTTACTATACATCAAAACATGCTCAATTATAAAGCATTTATTTTATCTAGTAGTGTCGCTTTCACGTAGACAACATAATTTGCTTCTGTGCACTCGCTGCACCATTCAGAAACTAAATTTTAAATCGTTTTGTTGAAGTCACTTTAATTTCAGATAATTTACAGCTACACTATACTCTCCTCTCTAAATTTCCTTATGTAACTTCATACTTTCAGAAAATTTTATTTTCGGCACGGTGGTAGGTCTACTCACTGATCCACTGCAGATTTAACGATGACTGAGGATATTTCATATGAGATATTGATTGACGCTGATCGACACAGGCATGCTGCTGCTGCATTGTCGAGATTAAAACATTACGTTTAGAGAGTGACAATTCATGACTGGTGAATTCTGACCAGTGTGAAAATTAGTTTGTTTTCTTCCCGCCACCTATATAGCAGAAGTACAGTTATGTGATTAATTATCTTAATTTCTTCTCATCTATATCTTGTGAATTCCCCGTACTATTAAAAAATTACCAGATTTGTCCTCAAAATATGACCAAAACTAGGAAAATTGTCTGAATATGCATTGATATGCTTTATAAAATATATTTAAATACAACCAGAAACGTTGAATCAGTGTTTAATTCAGCATTTCAGCTCAAACAGAAAGGCAGGAGAAAAACATGACTTGCCCTAAACATCTGAACCCTACTGGTAACAACAATACGACGTATAGATGGTTTTCCACCATCATGGTCCTTGTAAAAATCTGCAAATAGTTATACTTGTTTCAAGCCTAAAATATGCCACAAAACCACTGCAAATAATTTACACATTGTGAAATGCGACAATGGCATAAGGCATAGGCATATAGCAAATCAGGTTTTTTTCCAAATTCATTTTTTTATATTTGCAATGGAGCACATGCTCCAGTTGGTAATTTACCCAAAACACATATCTTTGATTTTGCTTTGGTTTACTGTGCAAAATCAAACCACGGAATGTCCTGGTCATTTGATCGAGCAGAATTTTTAAATTACTGACCCAACTAGGGTTTGAACACGGGGCCCTGAAATATGAGAACAAGCGTCTTAACCACTGAGCTACCAGATTCAACCACTAAACGAAATTTGCTGTTCAGAGGGTAATTTTATGCTAATGGTAGTTGTTAGTTTGATATGTAGCCCAGACAGAAGGAAGAGTTGTGCTTTACCAACACATCTTCAACTTTTTGTCCGTCTATAATCCTGCATCGAAGGAATGTAAACAGTGATGCATTAACCTATTGACTGTGCCTTGATTTATCACCACAAATAACACAATTTCGTTTTCCGAGAATACTGATTACAGTAGTGGTTCAAAGTGCCATGGCCGAATTCCTTCCAATTCCTTGCCAGTCTATTCCACCTTTTATTACAAGTCACCAGGGGGCAGTAATGTGAACACAGAAGCTATGGGTATCATTTTGCAATGCACGGAAAACTAATCATAGTGATAGAAATCATACATATTTTAACTTTTTTATTTCAAGATCCTTCAAGTCTTATTTTCATTTTCTTGCTTTGTGCTTTCATCTTATCAAAATCAATGGCCTTCTGAAGGAAACATCCCAGCAATCACCTGGAAAACCACGGAAAACCGAAATATAGATTTGAACTCCGGGTTGAGAGTTGTTATATATATATATATATTAACTGCTTAACGTCTCTTAACAGTGAGGTCTTTAGAGACGGGAAAGGATGGGGGGCAAGGAATTCAGCCAAGGCCTTTTGAAGGAAACGTCCCAGCATTCACCTGGAGCGATTTGTGAAACCATGGAAAACCCAAATCTGGATGCCCAGACGGGGATTCAAACTGCCGTCCTCCCGAATGCGAGGCCAGAACGCTAGGTGAGACTTGTTATACTGACACAATAATTAATGATTTACAGGAAACTGCTTTTTGGCAAAGATTATTTGTTATTGACAATGATTAGTGATAGTACAAACAATAAGTTAATATTGCATTCGAGGGATGGCAAATAAGTAATGTAGTTGTTGCATTCACAGTGTGAACAATCAAATCATTTATTGAGTAAACTGTGAACTAATATGCAATACAGTTTTGCAAGGAAGCTGTGAATTATGAATACTCGCTAGGATTATGTCATTTCTAGAGGGATGCCGTATGAATACCATTGTTTGTACATTTGGGGACATGTATTCATGAAATTGGGCCCGTTGCGGGCATATCTGATATTTTCAGACACTTCAAGATACAGGTTAGTGGCATATGAATGGAATACAATAATAATCCATAACTTGTCAATACATTTTCACAGTGGTGTATAAGAAATTTAAAAAAACCTGAAAATTATCAGTACAAATAAATCAATAAAGTTCATTCTAATGAAGTTATCTTTCGGTTTATCACAAGTACATTGGAATGTTGATAATCTATAAGTCAACTATCCGAACAACCTTTTTTTTAAAAAAATTGTGTACTATTTTACAGAACTGCCAACTTTGTTTCTATTCAGAGATATACAGTACACTATACCTTTGCACTTGCTATATTCGGGAACAAGGTTTAATGCAGACAACTTGCATTTATTATTGCCACAATATCTTTGGGATGAACAAAATATTGGCTTCTGTTATGAATATTTGTAATGACCACGATGCAACAATAATTCTTTCAGTGTGCTGACAGTTTTGAGTTTCTTGTAAATCTGAAACCTGTCGTGTTCACCTCGTGCATTTTTTTAAGGATTCAAAAGTTTTCAAAAATGTTTTTAAAACAGAACAATTAAACAAGTTTAAGTTCCATTTTGCCATGTTGTGTTCTGCTGACTGTAGTCTCTCATACCAACACTATACGCGTATGTTGGCATCGTGTTCATCTTCTAAAAGGAGGCACAAGTGTTTGACAATTGAAGCTGAGCTTAATTTTGGATAAAATTTCAAAGGGAGAAAGAGGGCAATATTATTATGGCTAAAATTTATTTTGTCGGAAGGGCAGCCAAATCCAACCAAGAAGGAAACCATAATTATGCAATTTATTTGTGATTATGTTAGGGTGTGGGGTGAAATACGGAGGGGAGGGGGGTCCGGCGAAATTACACGAAACCTCACCAAGGCAGTCAACAGAAATCTTACGTGAGGTTTAGAAATTCTACCAATTATCAGAAAATCGATTTTAGGGGGTATTTTGGTCCAAAAACCGACCCCGGGGGGGGGGGGTATAACTGCCCTCCGAAGCATAAGACCTAAAAAATTTGAGATGTCATTTGGTAGTGGGGGGTCCCGTCAAAATCACACGTTATATGTTGGATGGGGGAGGGGGGGGGGTTTCGACAAAATCTCACGAAGTCTAACTAGGAGGGGGGGAGGTCCAGAATTCCGGAAAAACACCTCACAACATTAATGGACGCCCCATCAGGAGAGCAAATATTGGGACCACTGCCATCTGAAAGAGAAAATTTGACAGCCCTTCTAACTTCGAAGCCAGTATAGGTTGTCTCAAAAACTTTAATTCACATCATGTCATCAGAGAACTTCAAATTGCAGGAGAAATTTTGTCCTGTGTTCCTAGTGCAGCACATTATTTTAAGAACAGATTTCTACAATGCTGACAAGACTGGAAACTGGAAAACATTGCCTAGAAAATCTCTTGCATGCGGATGTGAAACAGCGACTCCAGGTTTCAAGGTGAGCAAAAACAGTTTATTGCTATGGTTTGTGCTCATGTTAGTGGGACTCATTGCTGATCATAAAATAAGAAACCAGGTGTTTCAAAAATGTTGCCTATCTCAATGTGTGTTACAAAGCATAGAAAAGTGCATACATGAATGATGAAATTTTTACTGATTGGTCTACTTAGTAGTATCATTTCTAAAGGTTCCTCTACACACACAATAGGCACGCACGATTGTGTAGAGGGAATAATCGTCTGAGTGGCCATCATCGCCTATAATCGTGAGCGATCGGTTAGTTTCGGTACATCAAAGGAATGCGTGTCGATGATCGTGGGCATGTCCACACAATGACCCATCATTCAGTCGCACGCAGAGGTCCAAAGTACGACTTTTTTCGCAGCCAATGGAGTTGTTTTTGCACTAGATACTCAAAGTCGCTAGATGACATGCGATCGAAGTTATCAAATTCAGACGATGGTTCTCCCAAAAGTTCAGCTAGTTGTTTATTCATGGTGTGTCTGGGGGGAAAAATCATGTGTATGGACAGAGAAGTGAAAACGAATCGCAGGCAAGAGTTGCCTAATACCAAGCACAATAATAGGAGGCTCTGCACCTTGTTCAGTTGTGGTGAATAGTCAACATCCACCAGCTTCTCTTCCTCCATCTATTTTACATGACTTTTATCGTTTTGATGCTCATTCCGATAATGATTATAATTATGTACTAAGCAAATAGATAGCAGCATCCTGTGTTATTTTTCTTTGTGCATCGTTTCTGCCTGGTACTTATTTAATGTTTTCCAGTTATTTCTGGAAGATTATGGCAATCTCTTCTTTAGTTACACGGTCGCCTTTTCTTCTTTTTTTTAAATACGTTATAGAAATTATCTGATTAATGAAAGGTTCGTAAGCCTTTCTTTGTACTCATCATAACTTTAATTCAGCAAATTAATTATTTTCCAATGTTCCACCAACACTAGCCGAAACTACACAGATAAAATTTACATCGGACTTCCATCTGAGGTTGCACGATTCGTAAATGGAATTTGCAATGATTGAGTTCAATACCACGACTCAGCCATCCACCAACACAACAAACAAAAACCTAACTAAAACAAAACTTCAAGGAATCTATAAAATTATGATCGTGTAACATAGAGTAACTTATTAATCCGTAATCACCACAAGCCGCTATCACTTTGACATCCATTTACAACAGACAACAGTCAGTAAATGAAAATTCACAGACAGCAACTCAAGATCGCGACGATGATGGCCACTTTTTTAATCGCCCATCATGGGCCATTGTGTAGAGGAGCCTTTACATTGAAAGATATTGTGAAGAGAGAAGCAACGTTGGCAAGACGTTTGTTATTCCGGTAATGCTCCGTCGCATTCATCTGCTGAAGAACTAAACATGATACGCAAAAACTTATTAGTTACCTTCCTTCCAACAAACTTGACAGCAATTCTTCAAACAAGGAACCGAGGAGTTATAGAAAACATGAAGAGAATCTACAACAAAATGGTGTCATTTGCTATTTAAAGAAAGCAATGAAGAAAGTGTCAATAGTTTCTCAAAAAGTTGACTGTTGAGGATTGCTGTTATGTATTAGACGATTCATGCAATAAAAACCAAAGGTGTAACACACTCTAGTGAAGGAGATGGAGACTAAATATTGGACGAGATGACTGGAAATCCTTAAATGCTTTCTAGCCAAGCTTTTGTGTCATCTATGGCACAGTTGCCAAATCCTGGGATTGTTGTAAATAATTCAATTTTGGTTGACAGTGAAATTTAGTTTTACTAAAGCAGCTACACACAACCCAATTTTGGTCCCAATCTGCAATCTGCCAGGGGCCCTGCAGATTGCCAAGTTGACAAATTGGGTTTGCTAATCCTGATATTGGGAGATTGGCAGAGCCCGACAAACAATTTACAGGTTGTCTCTGCAGACAGGCAGCAAATTGAGAAGTGTGTAACACGATTGCAACGTGGTGGGGGTGTGTATTGTGCCATTAGCCGTGTGTGTCATTTAAAATGTCTAAAGATAAATATGTGTGGATGAATATTTTCAAAATTTATAAGAATATACCTCAACTGTGGGACAAACACAACAAAAACTACATAAACTGCAAAGTTTATGAGGAATTAGACCAGGAAGTAACAGTTTCAGTCTATTTTCTTCCTTAATGCAGCGTTTTAGACATTTGTAGATAGCCCAATATGTCTCAGAAATTATGTCAATGCATTTGTGGTGAAATTGGCGAACTAAATTTCGTATCTTCATGGGTGTGTGTACTCACCAAAAACTGCAAAGTAACGACGAATCATTCTCTGGTGCTTATACTTTCACGCATTAGGGTATTTAAATATATAAGGGGTCGCTAAGCGGATTATCTCTGCAAAACTGTCAGAATCTACTCTCAGAATATTTCTAAATCTTATGGATCTAAGCTTCTCAAAATATTCATATAAGGTAACTTTTTTTCTTAATAAAATCCATTTCTTCACCAAATATCTTCTTTCTCTCTTAGTACAGACTGTAGTACAGCCTATTATTAAAACGGTATTGACTTTTTGTTACCTTGACTTAAAAGGAGATATTGTTGAACACTTGAAATTAGCAGTTATGCAATCACAATGCAAACTAAAATTGGGAGTGAAATTGTGATGTGTGGAGGGAAGCCCCATATGATTGCCCGTGCAGATTGGGACCAAAATTGGCTCTTCTGTAGCTGCTTTAACAGCAACTTGTGCACTTCAAAATGACACCGATGAAGATTCCACTGCACTGAAAACTGCTATAGTAGAAATCAGAGTGCAGTTCAACCCAATTTTTTTTTTTTTTTTTTGGTTGAAAGCAATGTGGGACTTAGTAGCAAAGAAGATCTCCAAAATGATACAGAACAAAATAAGACACTTCTTTTGCCTGGGGTATTTAAATTATAAGTACCAAATGTAATTTAATAGGGAAAATAAAAAATATATTGTAACATACTTTGTATCTGAACCAATCAATAATGTAAACCACCCTCAGTTCCAATTAGTTTGGATTTTTTAGACACTGTACTGTATAAAAAAAGAACGAGTTGTATGCATTCCACAATTTCTAGTACAAAATCTCCCTTGGAAATATCATTCAGCAATATAGTATAGTAGATGAAAAGTTTGACAATGTGGCACAAAGGATACAGCCAGAACAAGTTTTTTCTACTCCAATGCTTTCAGATTAATATAATGTAGTAATTCTAGATAACAGCCAATGCATCAGATGAAAATACATTATAGGCACAGCAGCTCTCATACCAAAGTGGTGTGGTTTAATTCTAGATGGGGATACCGCTAGTCTCTTACTGCCTCGTGTAGTAAACACACAGATCACGTGATACATATGACGCCATGTGAGGTATGGTCCAGGCTGCATTACCACATATTTATTGACGAAATCATATTTTATAAATATGCGTTTCATTCGTAATGCAACCTGGACCAAAGTGAATCGCAACCATAATGCACAACATTGCAGATAACCAATTTTTTTTTTTCTAACCATATCTGTCGCTGTTACTGTGTTGGTACACACACACACACACACACACACACACACCCACACACACACACACTGAATAGGTCACAATGACGTCTTATACCCCTCACGATATGTTTACTACGCGATGTTGTAAAAGCTTGTAGTGGTATCCCCATCTAGAATTAAACCGGCGGGGTAGTGTGAGTATTGGCCCAAGGAGCACATGAATCTACAACTCCTTTCTTAAATATTGCATGTTTTGATGCGACATCACTGGCTTGGGTGCAATAAACACAGCGAGAGCACGGATTGTCAATTTAGAAAAATTTGATGGGCGTTCCTTAGGAAGTTTTATTTAAGAAAATTTATATATGCAAGCGAAAAAAAAAAGTTAGTCCTACTAATGAAGCAAAATAATTTAAAATATGCATAAAAACATACAAGTTATTATGCTACAAAGATGTGTTACTACCTGCTAACGTTTACGGTAGCTGTTCCTTAGATTTCATTCTTCCAGAGAGAAAAACAAAAACCTGCACCCTGAATCCATATGTCAGGTAGGAAAGTATGTTCTGTAATAAATAGCATTCAATGACTTATATGGAACATTTCATTTCACATGGCAACCAAACTTTGACGAAGAAAATTGATTTGTTGACAATTTGGGGCAATTGTAGCAAGAATCACTCATTGTAAGCATTCTAAGATATTACACTGAATATACAGATGTCATCCTGGGAACGTTAATGACCTCAACAAGGTGTAAAGCCATAAGCAAACACAAAAAATGTTGAAAGAGCAATTTTTTTAAATTAGGGCTTTACACTTCGTCGACAGCTAAGGTCATTAGAGGCAGGATGGAACTGGGTACAAGGAACGGGAAGGAAATCAGCCATGGCCTTTTTGAAGGAAGCATCCCAGCATTCGCCTGATTTGGGGAGACCATGGAAAACCCAAATCTGGATGCCCAGACGGGGATTCAAACCCGCATCCTCCCGAATGAGAAGCCAGAATGTTAACCGTTCACTTTTTTTAAAAAAAAAATCTGCTTAACGTCTCTCTAACAGCGAGTTTTTTAGAGACGGGAAAGGATGGAGGGAAAGGAATGGGAAGGAATTCGGCCATGGCCTTTTGAAGGAAGCATCCCGGCGTTTGCCTGGAGTGATTTGGGAAACCATGGAAAACCCAAATCTGGATGCCCGGACGGGGATTCGAACCGGCGTCCTCCCGAATGCGAGGCCAGAACGTTAACCGTTCACCCACCACACTCGGTGAATGGACCATTAAGGAAAATTGAGTAAAAGTCCACACGAGCATGTATACCAAGGGTGGCCAACCCGCGACGCGCCTTTGACATTTTTCCGGCCCGCGAGATTCATCACACTTCCACAAAATATTATTTATATTTCATTTTTAGTGTTATATATTTCTTTACAATGTGCGGTTGGTATCATTATCATTGTATTATCTATGTTTACATGAAAGAATAATAGTAAACACAATAATAACTCATGTTTCAATTTTTCACTCCAAAAAATGTCTGTAGTGGGGATATATAATTTTATATGCGGCCCGCGGAGTTATGATGCACTTCCAAAGTGACCTGCAAGACCATTTGGGTTGGCCACCCCTGATGTATACAATAATTATGAGGGTTTGTACATAATTTTGTTTGTGTACATCGGCAATCATATTCTCATGTGTTGATATTGCCGACTGGTTAGCCGTATACACTGACTAAGGTGCTGTTTTGAAATGAAGTAAATGGCTGTACCAATTGCAATACACTCTATTTAATTCATAAGAAATAAAGCATCACTGTGAAAGTGTTATTTTTGTTGAACGAAATGAGTAACTTGTCAGTTATGGATCATCTAATGTTAAGACGAGATATAGGAACAAGGTTACTCTCTACAGAAATTAATGTAAAATTGCTGTCAAGTTTCTGCAATAATAGACCAACTGGACCAGAATGACTCAATTTGCTACAACAAAGAAGCGAGGAATTTAGTTCTCTTAAGCCTGCCTGATTTTTAAATGGCAATATACTGGCATGGTGATTAGGTTGTAATGCAGCCTGAACCAGATAGAATAAAGAAAAATACAATCAGAAGACATGAGGAATTTTAGATTTGTCGCCGTAGATTGCAGATACTATCTTTGGCAAGAACAATTTGACTGTAAATAGCAGTTTTTTTTTTTTTTTACTGTTGAAGATGCTTGTAACTTTCATGTGGGACCACATCTAAGGTATCTTTCAATTTGCTTTCACCTACACTTCACAAAAAGTATGACCCGAGGTTCACATGTGACAAATTTCAAATATTACCAATAATTCTCTCTCTTTGCCCACATAATGCAGTCCCGCCATTTATCAATTCTCTTTTTATTCAATTCCAAAAGCAAATCTTAGACAAAGAGTATAGGCTACTTATTATGTCGGGATATATGCATAAACAAACAGTACTACGCATATCGTGAAATTCAATACAACCAAAAATTATATCACAGCAAATAATAAAGCTGTGGGGAAACAGTAACATAGTGAATTAATGTATTGTTTTAATCTAAATTTGTATATGCTTAATGATACAATTGCAGATTATCTATGAATAAACCAGGTTTTAAAAGTTTCAAACTGAATGAATATTACCTAGATCTCCTCGGCTAACTGGTAATAAACATCGAGGAATGTCTAAATGTTTTACTGCCTGCTCCCCATTACAGTTTACTGTCAGTGATTAACCAGACCCTGCCATTTGGCAGAGCATGTCCATCAAATCATGCACAATATAAAACACAACAAACAGAAGATAGATGGGGACAACATTTGGAGCAAGTTGTCCAATAAATAGTAGATATGCAAGAAGCCCTCTTTCTTGTTTCTTTACTTCTGCTAACTTGGTTGCCCAATCATATTACAAACATTCCTTCAGTTCTAGTGATATCCTGTTTACTATTGCGAATTTTCATCTCATATACAAAACTGACATAAGTAAAATGGATGACAAAATTACTGTTTCTATAAAGATTCAAATACAATGTTGTCAACGTTGTTATTGAGGAAATGAGAAACACTTGTTATAAGTGCTGTACTACAACTTCAGTTCCACAAATTGGAAGGTCTTGGTCAAAATCTAACTGCAAATTCTTAACAAAGTAGCTGTTAATAATGATGCAGCACCAAAATAAAAGTATAACCTACGAGATGTAAACTAGTAATATGTAGGTATGCTTTAAACAATGTCCTTTACTAACATATTTAAACTTGAAGATGTTAGTACAGTAACATACAGAGTTACCATAGAAAATCACTCCTTCCATCTAAGCTCCACATGAAGTAATGTCAAATTATCGGCAAGCGAATAAAAAAACAAAAATCATCCTTGTTTCAATTCTGATGCTGTTATACTCTTGCGTATTTCAACACTTAATCGTTGTGTTAATAATCAAACCAATTTACACAACGAGCAAGTAAAAATTTATTCTCATAAATGTTTACTTACCACTCGGGCCCAAACTTGAGAGAATCAGCCATCGTTGACGACTGAAACAGGAAGAAAATAATAGTAAATATTATAAACACAGCAGAACAATTGTGTTAGCAGATACTTAATACATATCGGCAAGTTCATTAATAAGAAATTTGACTTAAATTCGACCATCCGTAGCTTTACGTTATGTGGGTAACACAGCCAAAATAACACACACCTTAAAAAGTATGCTAACAGAAGGACGATTTGAAGGCTAACGAGAGGAAACGCAAGCCACGTAATCCTAAGCCAATCGATCTGCTATCCTCAGAACAGCTAAATTACAAACAGTCACACAACACAGCAAGTGCTTATCTTACTGCAGTTTCAAAAAATGCCAAGATTGTCAATACATGGCCACATAGCCTGCTTCAAGCTGGCAGTATATGTGTACATATTACAATATAACGAGGGATCAGAGAAAGATGACAATGATGTAAAGGACTACAGTCATCAGTTTTCCGAGGTAATTCACTGAAGGGTAAACAACCGATTAAACTCCAAATATGAAAAAATTCAAATACCTTTGTATCTAGCAGTAACTAAATCTCGAGTTAGCAGAACAGCAATATGGCCGCCGTTCAGATTTCAGCGCATGAGCAACAAAAGGTCACGTGAACAAGAAACACGAAAACTCAGTCGAAAGATGTGTGAATGATAACAAATAACTTAAAAGGCTTCCAAACTTATCACACGCTTTTGTACGGGTGTCAGGCAAGCTCACCTTAATAGCACCGAACTAGATATCTAAATATAAGAAGTATCGACTTTTGATACGAGACCAATGCATTTATTTATAGACACCTGCAAAGATTCTACTCAAAATCTATTATCTACATAATACACTCTTTGTAATTTGTATTAAAGAATGGAACAGAGTTTTAGCAGGAATGTTGCGCTGTAATTTTGTATAATGTTTATAGATACACGACTTAACTATTCTACAGTCCAATCGTAACAGAATAAACATATTTCCAATAGATAACGTCAAAAAAATCCCGAGGAGGATTGTTGTTTGTTAATAAAGAAACTACTTCTATTAAGTCAAAAGCATTGTCACCCCATGCACATTTAACCATTTATCAAGGAGGGTGGGACACAGGTATGAGGAGGTAGAGGTGTTTTAAGGAAAAGAAGCAGGCGAAGATTTAAAAAAAGATACGAAGAATTGGAGAAGAAATGTTGGATTGCATTAATTGCGGTGGAAGTATGATCTATGGCAGTTTCTCCCTATATCTACTTTTGCATTTCATAAGTTTGTAATGTAAACATTTTTAGTGCTTTAGGCAAATTGTTCACCATATCGCCTCATAATTTATTTTATACCATGACATTCTAACCTACAAAATAAAATTATCCATTTCTGATATTAAAGGCTAGTTTATAATCATAATTATCTTTTCCCTTCCATGTCATCATCATCTATAGCTTTCAGACTGTCCCAGAGTCTTCTTTACACACATATATCTCCATCATCCTTTCTCTTCCCACAAACTCTACATTCCCATCTTGATCTAGTCCTATCCCCCACTTTACAAAGCTATCTTTCCCTAGGTCTTCTCTCACGTATTTTGAGAATTAAAATTCAGTGTTATAGCAATAACAACCACTTTGATCTATTACTTATCTCATGAAGAAAGGGAAAAGAGCTGTAGAAACATTGAGCATGGCAGCCCTTAGCCAGCTGAATGTTTGAGAAGAATTCTTAGAATCCCTGTGTTTTCCTTGTGTTTTGTTTATGTTCCTCCATTCTCGTAACATGCCCATATCATTTTAGTATTGTCTTCTCTGTCCTTTCTTGCAGGGGTTCCTCTTTCATTGTGCCCCCAATCATCTAGTTTCTTACCCTGTCCATTATTGTAACCTCTGTTCTGCCTCTCAGAAATTTCACTTTCTTGAATCTTATTGATATCCTGTTTCTTCACTATCCACGTTTCAGCAGCATTTGTGAGAATAGGGGCACAGTATGCATCATAAATTACCTCCTCACTTCTCTGTGACAAATCCTTCACCTGTATTACACTTCAAAATTAAAAAAGCTTAACTAATCAATCTCAATTTATAATTGACATGTCAGATGATATTATGTATAATATAAATGTATGTGATTTAGAGGACAAATAAAAAACTACTACTACATAGGCCTAGTAAATAATCCGAACATGCTACATGTTTAGAATTATGTAAAACATAAATTAATAAGTTTGTAAAACTTTAATACAGATTTATTGCTGATGCTGCCTCAATAAGAGGTGAAACATGAATCACAATAAACCAAATAAAAAACCAGTTGCATTACCATTGTGTATCAACAAAGAATTAATCCTGAAAATGTCGCTGCTTGCCTCATCTTTGACTTATATTGTTCCTTTACCTTCTTTGCAGCACCTTCAAATCGTGTATTTGATACTCTTAACACAGGTTCCGTAATATCACATCATACTGCAGCCAAAGTTTATCATTATTAGTCACTGTGATGGAGCTAACATTCTGGTGACTATTTCCTACGTTCTTAATTATGATTTGTGCATATTTTTATCTTAAAATCTTTCACAGTTTGAGGTCTATTGTTTTTTAATTCTTCAGGTAATTTGTTCCATCACTTTACTCCACTTCATACAAATTAAAACTTCTCTGTTCCCTTATTCCTGAAATCAGATGATTATTTAATGCCATGGTCCCCTCTTCTGTCCCACATATTCTAAATCTTCCATCAAGATTTATCCAGGCCTCATTGCCAGTATATTCCTTGTAAACGCCCTCAACTTTCTTCTCTCACCTTCTATCCTGCAATAGCATTCAATCCAAATTTTTCATCATTTCAGTGCATCCACTGCTAATTCCTATAGAAAAATCTAGCTTCCCTCCTCTGAATTTGTAAACCAATTCTCTCATTTCCCTGGTGGAGTTAAGGTAAATTTTGTTTTCAGTGTTGTGTTTGTATTTTATAAACTCTGTTTTTCTATGCGAGATCATGAGCCCTGTTTTTCCAGCAATCTCGTGCAATTTTTCAAGCTTTTTCTGCTAGCAATGCCAAATTATTACCAAAAGCGAGACATTCCAACTTTAGACCCTGCTTGCTTCGGCCTACACATATCCCTTCTATTCATTCTCTTTTTATGTGGTTCTCATCATTTTTTTTCTAACATGACGTTAAATAAAATGGGAAACAGACAATTTCCTTGCCTGTTCATATCTTGAAAGGGTCTGAAACTTCAACATGAAACTCAACTTCAGAAACAGTTCTTCTAAATATTTTCTGAATAATTGCTCTGCTGTTCCTGTATTCTGAATTTTTCCAATACTTTGAATTGAATCAAATGCTTAAAGATAAAGAAAATAAATCTTATTTCTACTCCTTACTCTCTGTAATTTTTTTTTTTTTTTTTTTGCTGTCATCAGTCTGTCAACTGGTTTGATACAATCCTCCTTCACTTCCTATCTTGAGCTAACTTTTCAAACTCAATGTACCATGGGCAGGATTGCTTCTAAGGGGGTGCACCAGGACTGCATTGGTGCCCATTGCTCCCCACCCCCTATCGGCCCAAATTTCCGGGCGACCCGGGATGTCAGGGGGGAAATCAGTATAAGTCATGTCCCTATGTTAATTTACAATAAAGGAGCTAATTTACAATAAAGGAGCAATTGCTCATGAACCAGTTACTGTAACTAGTGAATCTACTAAACCAATGGAAATCAGTAAAATAAGTGCCATTAGTAGTTTAGATAAAGTTATGTGGGGTTCCACAGCCATGAATGATTTCCCAAGTTGTTTAACAGTTCCTCGGAATTGGCCAATATATGATTCATTCATAATACCTAGTGGCAAATCTGATGACAATTTGTTTTCTACCAATGAAATGTATGGAGTTCCACATTTACATAAACTATATGAACAAGGAGTTGCTGCTAAAGCTGTAGATGGGAATGTAAGTTTTAAATATGAATATGAACCACGAATTGGAGTTATTAAAAGTAGAAAACGGGCACATGGATTGGCTTGTACTGGAACAGACTATTATATTGGTAGTAATTCTCTTCCTGGCTGTTATACTTCATCAGATCATAAGAAACTTAATGAGGTAAAGGATAAAGGTCTGAAACCGTTATCTGTTAATCTTGGTTTTTTGAGTTACCAACAGGGCATTGAAAAATCGCATACTCTTGGTGAACTTAATAAACAGACAAATGTAAAATTAATGCCTTCATTTACTTTAGGAATTAATCCTGTAGCGAATAATGCACCTGCTGATGCACCCCCCCTCCCGGCGCCCATGCAATGTACCCCTTACAACCCACATCTTCAACTATTTGCTTTATATAGTCTAATCTCTGTCTTCCTCTACAGTTCTTACCGTTGACTCTTCCCTCACTAACAAGTCTCAAAATAGGACTAACTTCTTTGCTCACCCATCATTTCCAAAACTTGTTCATTTCTTACTTTGTCTGTCCACTTAATTTTCAGCATCCTTCTATAGCACCACATTTCAAAGGCTTCAGTTTCCCCTCTTTCTGGTATTTCAAAAGTCCGCACTTTGCTGCCATAAAGTGCTGTGCTCCATGCAGAGTTTTAAAATGTTCTTTCCAAGTCCTAGATCAATATTTGAAACTATAAGGTTTCTCTTTTTCATGAAGGCTCTTTTCACTATTGCTATTCTGCTTTTGACATCATTCCTGTTCTGACCATCGGTTGTAATTTTACTTCCTAGGTAGCAAAATTCACCAACTTCTATTACATCGGAACCTATTTTTATATGTAATCTACTATTATTGATATCATTTCATCACTTTTGTCTTGTGTTGGTTTATATTTAGACCAAAATCTTCCTTCAGTATTTTGTTCAAAACAATCAGTAACTTCTCAATATCATCAACCTGGTCTGCTAAAAAGACAATGTCATCAGCAAATTGTAGGCATACTGATTTTTTCTCCTTGAACCCTTTTGCCACATTCAAATCTTTCCTCACTTTCTTTATTGCCTCTTCTACATACAAGTTGAATATTAATTGTTTAGGTTAGAGGCTACTGCTGAGTGAATTAAAATAAGCAACCAAAGAAATATTGGATATACAGGGTCCGGCAATAAAACCTCCCACATTTCACGTAGCCGGCGTACGGGTTGTAGTGAGGATACTGATGTGGAGTGTGTTTTGTTTTAAAGAGGTGTACCTGCCATTTTCAGTGTGCGCCAATGTTGTGGCTTGGTGAGCATCGTGCGTTTATTGTGGACGAATTTATTCGAAACAGTTGTTCTCAGATTTTCGGAGACGATTTGAACTTGGCCTACATGATCGTGTCCCGGATAGAAAAACTATTCAACTGTGGGTGTCAAACTTTAGAAAGACAGGTTCAGCACTAAAAAAAAACCTATAGGCCGTCCTCGGACTGCAACAACGCCGGAAAATTTGGCGCGTGTGAGTGTGTCTATGCAACATTCACCAATCTTTGGGGACACTTAAAGCCTATAGTGTACAAACACCGTCCCACAACACTGAAAGCACTTAAAGAGGCCATTACCCAAGAATTGGCAGCCATTCCAAGAGAAATGATGCAAAAATGTATGGGGGAACTTTCTGGATAGACTTTTTTATGTGTCAACAATGGAGGGCAGATATAATTTTTAAAACCAAATAATTAAAAACGGCAAAGAATGTATTTTTCATAAATAAAAGTAATTATTCTCTAACATATTTAGTTTTTATGTGACAACACATTAAAATGAGGGAGGTTTTATTGCCGGACCCTGTATAAGCATAATGTGAGAAATCGTTAAAACTAAAGAAATAGTTGAAGCTGATCAAATAGTAAAAGGAGACATTGGAATAGTGAGGATGAATGGTAATGCTGATAATATGACAATGCCTGTTATCAGACTGTTCCCTGATTCATCCCTTCATCACCCTCTTTAACGAGGGTGGTCTTAAAAGTTTCCGACCTAACAAAGATACAAGACATTATTTCTGAATTTTTTATTTTCAACATAGTCTCCTTGTAACTCTACACACTTCTCCCAGCGATGCTCCCATCTCTGTAACCCGTCCAAATAGTACTCGGCGTTTTTCTCTGCAAAATAATTGTCCACGAAGGTGATTGCCTATTCATATGACGAAAATCTCTGTCCTCAGAGCGCAATTTTTAGATGAGGGAACAAAAAGAAGTCGTTTGTGGCTAGATCTGGTGAGTAAGGCGGATGGTCAAGCAGTTCAAACCATAATTCGTGAATTTTCGCCATGGCAACCACTGAGGTGTGAGACGGTGCGTTGTCTCGGTGACACAGGATTTTCTTTTTCTGAAAATGTGGCCGTTTTCCGCAAGTTCTGCCTTCAGTTTGTCAAGTCATGATGTGTAGTATACTCCCGTAATGGATTTTCCTTTTTTGACGTAATCGATTAAAATAACTCCATGACTATCCCAAAAAACAGTCACCAGCACTTTCCCAGCCAAAAAAAACAGTTTTTTCTTTTTTTGGAGCCAGTTCCCCCTTTGCAGTCCGCTGTTTGGACTGTATTTTTGTTTCGGGCGTATAATGGTGGTATCCAAGTTTCGTCTACAGTAGTTAATCGGCGCCAAAACTCGGATTTATTGCGCCTAAACTGCGCCAACAGAACGTTGGAAATGTTCATTCGAACACACGTTTTTGGTCTAATGTGAAGCCTGTCTTGAAATGGAGGATTCATTCAAAGACGATTCAAATTTTTTCAACAACGTCCAAAGAAGCTCATCAGGTGAAATCGAATGTGAAGACGATGTTGTTTTTTGACATCAAAGGGGTTGCACACTCAGAATCTGTCCCAAAAAAAACCAGACAGTAAGCCAACAATTCAATTTGGATGTTACGAAAGGCTGCACGGAAGTTTGGTGTGGAAACGTCCGGCTTTGTGGACTTCCGGCAAGTGGTTTTTGCATCATGACAATACTCCCACGCACATGGCTCTCAGTGTCCTCAGCTTTTGGCCCCAACTAAAGTGACTACCTTGATTCACGACCTATTCACCAGATTTAGCACCCTCGGATCAGTGGCGTAGCTAGGTCAACAAGGGCCCTGGTGCAAAAAAATTTATTTTGGGCCCTCAGGCCAGACGGGCAACCTTTTTTTTGCTTTGGGGTGCTGGTAGGGGCCCCCTGAACTGAGGATGGGGGCCCTTGAATTGTTCTTTAGGGGCCCCTGAACAGTGGTTGGGGGGCCCCCTAAGCAGCGAGGGCCCTTAGTGAGGGGCTCCTGTGTTTTCTCAGGGGACCCCTTAGACGACGGTAGAGCTTAAAAAAAAAAAAAAAAGGTCGCCAGTTTGCCGTGAAGGCTCGTGGACCCTCTAAACAGCGCTTGAGGGCCGTAGAGGGTGCGCTTAGGGGCCCCTTGAGGTATGCTTGGGGGCCCCCTGAGCGTGAGGGCCCCGGTGCACTGCACCACCTAGCCCCATAGTAGCTACGCCCCTGCCTCAGATTTCTTCTTGTTCCTGAGGATGAAAAAGGATTTGAAAGAGAAGACTTTTGCTGATGTCAAAGAGATAAAATGCAATGTCATGTAGATGCTAGCATGTATGAAAAACGACGGATTTAAAAGATGCTTTCAAGACTGGAAAGAACATTTGGACAAGTGGATTAATACAAATTGAGAGTACTTTGAAGGAGATTAAGGTTGTATTTGAAAAACAATAAAGCAAACGCTTTCTATAAAAGAAATTCCAGTTATTTTTGGGTCCCCCCCCTCGTAACATACTCGGCCAAAATAAAAAAAATAAGTTGTTAGGTAGGTAAACTTTGGAGTGGAGGTGTTGCTGACAGGGTTGGCAGCAGATACTGAATGCTGGGAAATTTCTGGTGGGTATTTTACCCTCCAGGAATTTGGGAGCAACTGAATGTGCGACATACACAGAGAAAGAAAGAGCAGACCAGATAAGCTTAGAATCACACGTAATTTTTTTAAAATTTAATTGCAATGGAGCACAGGTTCCGGTGGCAATTTCCCTACACACCCATCTTCCCCCTATCCTGCACCTACCTACATTTGCCCTCTACAAATTTTAACTTTAAATTCTTTCAAAGTTTTCAGTAAATTATTCATCATTTCTCTTGTAACTCATTCCAATCCCTGACACCCTTACCTAAAAAAGAGAATCTTCCCACACCTTGTGCCTGAAATCGAGTGCCAGCTTGTGGTCATGGTCATCTTTTCCCTTCCATGCACTACTTTTCATACCTACTGCAATATCTTTCCATGCCTCATCGCCAGTATATGCCCTGTACACTCCCATGACCCTCCTCATCCTCCTCCTGTCTTGCAATGAATCCCATTCCAGCTCCTTTATCATATCCGTCACTGATTGCATTCTGCGATAATTTCCAGTAATAGACTGCATACCGACTGTTATATTCCCTTTCAGGTAAAATAATGAAATAAAATTTTTAGGTGGTGACTGACTACTCACCCAGGCCTAACAATCCACTGGACCTGGTTGCTTAGGAAAGGTAATAGTTCTGTCTTGTGCCTGTGAACACCATTGGTAGGTGAGGTTTCACTAGGCATGGCCTACACCTAAATAGAAGGGGCAAAGGGGTACTTTCTGAGTTGTTACTTAAGCTGCAAGGGAGTCCACTTCCAGTTATATAACGTTCAGGACTGTGCCTTCTCTTAAGATTAGAGGTTGCTGGTGGGGGTAAAAAATAGATGAACAAACGAATACTGTCAGTGGCAAATCCAGGGAGGAGGGGGGGGGGACTAGGGGGCTCAAGCTTCCTCAAAAGTTCAAAGGTCCGCCCCCGACATCGTAATTTTTGGAGACCTTTTGTTTAGTTTCAACTGATCTTTTAAGGGTGACAAACAAAACCCAAATGATATCATTTAAAAACAAAACAAAAGAGGTACTTTGTAAATTTAAACATAAGCTGTGAACAAATAAAGGAGAAAAAAAAATACAGCAAACTTGCTAGGGATTCAAATTGACAATTTCATGAATTAGAAAAATCAGTTGGATCAATGCTATAAGAAACTAAGCCCTATATAGTATTTATTGTCAGCTACCTCAAAGAATTCTGCACTAGGGATATTCTGATGACTATCTATTTCTCTCTTTTTGAAAGCCAACTGAGATACGGTATACCAGTGTGGGGAATACCCACAGAAAATAGTAATGATGAGAACATTAAAAAATTCAAAAATATATAATTAGAAGAATACTAAAAGAAAAAAGAATGGTTTCATGCACAAAATATTTTGTAGAGTTTAAGATTCTTACATTCCTTGTATATACATATATAAGACTATACTGCTTTCACTCACAAAGAATGTTGTAAAAAAGAATGAACCAGTACACAAACATGTAATAAAACTAATTTCAATTTACGTGTACGAAAAAAAAAATGGAAAATGTCCCTGCCTATTGTGGAGCCCAATTGTTCAGTAAGCTTCCTACAGATTTAAGATTAATTAGTAACAAGAGAGAAGCAGTTCAATCATAAGCTTAAGAGTATTTATGTGAGAAAGCCTACTACTCGATCAAAGAATATTTAACTGATGGGAACAAGGGAAAGGCTGACAGAGTAAGAAATTGTTTGTATTAATAGTTTTAATTATATAGGATAAGCAGCACATATTTTTCAACAGTAACACCACTTTACAAAAAGGATGACAAATATACATAAAGAACTACAGACCTGTGTCTATACTGCCTGGCTTTTCAAAAATAATTGAAAGAGTAATGTATGAAAGGCTCACTGATTTTCTCACTAGAAACAAAATACTAAGCAATTCACAACATGGGTTTAGGAAAAATAGGTCCACAGAAACAGCCATTTACAATTTTCTGAATACTGTTCTCAATGCAGTGGATAAGGGTGAAATAAACAGTGGGTTATTCTTAGACCTGTCCAAGGCCTTTGATCTTATTAGACATGACCTCTTATTAATAAAATTGTACAGATATGGTATTCGTGGCAAAGCATATGATTGGTTTAAATCATATCTCTCCAACAGGTACCAGAGAGTAAAAGTATGTCATGATGGTAAAGAATATTTTTCAGAGTATCAGAAAGTTGACCACGGAGTACCACAAGGCTCAGTCTTAGGACCCTTACTATTTCTTATATATATAAATGATTTACCAAATCATTTATTACAGCTGATGAGGTATTGTTTTGCAGACGACACTAATATTTTTATAAAAGGGCAGGATGAAGTTGACCTACAGCAGAAAATTACTGCAACAACAAAGAAGTAGAAAAGTGGTTCCATGATAATTGCTTGATTGTAAATCATGAAAAGACAGTATGGATTAGTTTCACTCATATAATAAACAAAAATAACAGTAATAATTTAGTGAGGATAGGAGATACCTATATAAAACAAGTACATGACACAAAATTTTAGGAATATGGTTGAATGAACATTTAAAGTGGGATAAACATGTTGAATCACTGAATAAGAAGTTAAGCAAATGTTGTTATATTTTAAGAATGCTTAAAGATTGCTGCTCTTTGAAAACAATGTTGTGTGCCTACTATTCATATATGCATAGCTTATTAAGATATGGTATAATTTTTTGGGGAAATTCAACACATGCAAAACAGGCATTCATACTTCAAAAGAGAGCTATAAGAATCATGAGAGGTATGAAACGTAGAGAATCCTGCAGGGATATTTTTAAAGAACTAAAAATACTGACTCTACCATGTATATACTTATTTGAGTGTATCTGCTTCCTGAAATCACATCAGGAATATGCAGCGCTAAATAATGAAATACATAAACACGAAACAAGGAATAGGAATAATTTTCATTTAGAGTGGCACAAGAAAGCTCTATACCAAAATAGTGTACTCTACCAGCCTAAAATTCTTTACAACTCTCTTCCTGAAAACATAAACAAATATCAAATTTACATAATTTTAAATATAAGCTAAAAATTTTTTATTAGTCAATAGCTTCTATAGTGTCAATGAATATATGAACCATCGAGAAATGAACAAACATGATTAAATTATTTTGTATTGTAACATGTAAAACATTGAAATATTAATTTATTTAATTTAATTTATTTAATTGCAATGGAGCACAAGCTCCGGTGGCAATTTCCCTACACACCCATCTTCCCCCTATCCTGCACCCACCTACATTTGCCCTCTACAAAATTTTATCTTTAAATTCCTTCAAAGTTTTCGGTAAATTATTCATCATTTCTCTTGGTAACTCATTCCAATCTTCAGTTGAACATATGTATTTCATATGCTGCTTGTATTGACTGTGCAATTTTAAGTATGATAATTATAATAATGATACGTAATCCTGTATTGTGTGAAAAAATTATATTGTAATTACTGATGACTTGTCCTATGTCATAAATTATGACTTCATGGATCAAATAAAATTCAATTCAATTCAATGACGTGTAATAAAAAAAAATCTTTAGTACAAATGTATGAAAAGTAAGTGATTGACATAAAATGTATGAGTAGAAAATGAATAGATTTCTAGTTAACTTGAGGCATTAAACTGTTAAGCAAGATAGAAGTAATATAGACTCTAATGTGCCCTGACTTGTCCTAATTCATTATACAAATTGTAGGTAAGTGATGTATAAGACCAAATAAAATGAAAAACTAAGGAAAATGGAAGCGGCTTCTAGGCGATATAAATAAGAAAAGAAAGGGAAATTAACCCACCACATACCAAAGTGGACGGATGCGATGAGAGGGAACACTTATGCTGACAAACAACTAAACAATGTTTCGTCATCTGCCTTGTTCACACATAAAAAAACAGGCCATTAGGCTCGGAACGTGTGTACACAACGAACGTTACCTAATGACTCATTAGATAATGTTACTGAATCCTATAATGTCTTACATAATGATTCATAAATGTATCTATATAGGTAACATAATTTTATTCATCCTCTCTGCCAGTACCACATTCACTAGTATCAGCACTACCAACACTAGTTCGGTCGGTGTCGGAATTTTCTGTTTCTTCTTCTGTCTCCTCTAGATTCATAACTTCAGAAATAGTTACATTTTCTTTTACTGGTTGTTTTTGCATTGTACACAAAAGATTTTGAGATTGCAATTTTAAATTGTGAGCAAAGTACACACTGTGCATAAAGACTGCGCTGATAGTTCTGTATTACAGTTTATAAGATTGAATTTAAATCAATTATCATACAAAATAGGAGCTTTATTTCTTTTCAATCGTTGGTTTAAGCCAACGGTTGCAAGGAAACGATTCATAATTACTGACAATTTAATGACTCAGTATCACTACACGCTTAGAGTTTAATAAGTAGCAGGGGCGTAACTACTATGGGGCTAGGTGGTGCAGTGCGCCGGGGTCCCTAAGCATACCTCAGGGGGCCCCCAAGCTTACCTGAGGGGGGCCCCAAGTGCAGTTCAGTGGGGCTATGGGCCTACACGGCAAACTGGCGACCTTTTTTTTTAAGCTCTACCCCATTGTCTAAGGGGGCCCCTGAGACACAAGGAGACCTCTCACTAAGAGGCCCTCAGTGTTCCAGGGGGACCCCCAACCACTGCTCAGAGGGCCCCCAAGCACAACTCAGGGCCCCAGCCTCATCTCAGGGGGCCCCTACCAACAACAGAAAACAAAAAAAGGTCGCCCATCTGGCCTGAGGCCCAAAATAAATAAATTTTTTGCACCGGGGCCCTTGTTGACCTAGCTACGCCACTGACAATTATACGAATATAAGGAAAGCAGAATAAGTAATAAAAAGACGCAAAAAAAACCGTAGCTAAATTTGTAATTCCTAATTTTTTAAAAAGATTTATAGGTCTACAGATAAATTCATAGTGCTGGCAGCACTGGTTCAAATAGAATAGCTAGTATCAACCCAAACAACGGGGATTCCTTCTCGTGCAACCTAGCCTCTTCAGGAAGTCCCTGTTCGTAAAAGAAAACTTCAGTCATGTTGCCAATATTTTCGTTTCCCCCCTCCCCCCCCCACTGAACCAGAAAAACATAGTAGATTTAAAAATTATGATAAGTACTTAGTATAAGCTCTAAAACAGTCATATTAAACGATAAATGCATTACAAGTTTGAGATTTAGAAGTTATGAAAAAAACATGTCCTGGAAAAAAAATGTGTTTTTTTCATGTTCTTTTTCAAGTCAGAAAAAAAACCGTTTTTTTTACAACACTAGTCCCAAATGACATCACCATTTTCAACCAATGGTCTGAGAAAAGTCTGAGCTAACTTCTCTCGCATATCCTCTCATTATACTCTCCAGTAATTGGAGGAATTTATAACCTTTTCCTAGCACCTGCCCAATGTGCTCTGCCCACTTGAGTTTATTATCAAACATTATTCAAATATATTTACACTTCAAGCCTTCAGCAAGCAATTCTGACCCCACCCTATAATTATAAACAACCTTTAGTTTTTTTATCTGTGTACCTAATAAGCTGACTCTTTTTGGCATTTATCTTCATTTCATGCTGACCAACCAATTTAGATAGTCTAATCAGGTCACCCGGCATCTGTTTACAGTCTTCTTCTGTTTTGATCCTATTATATACCATTATGTTATCTGCAAACAACCCAAATTCTGACCGTAAACCATCAGCACTATCATTAATTAGAATAATGAACAGCAACAGACTCAACAGACTGCCTTGTAGCACTACCATATTTACTTTCAACTCTTTTAGTAATGTATTTCCTACTCTAGCACTATGCTTTCTGGCTTTTAAGAATTCCTCTACCCAACAAGTAACTTTTTCATTAAGTCCAATAGTTTTCAGTTTATTCAAAATGATTTAATGGGTCACTGTCAAATTCCTTAGAAAGATCTAGAGCTTTGCTTTCTACCTTTCAAGAATTCTTTTACTAAGCAAGTCACTTTCTCATCTATCCAATGTTTTTTACATTATTTAAGACAATTTTATGGCTCACCCACTCAAATGCCTTGGAGTGATTCAGGGCTAAAGTATCAACTTGGTCTCCCTTGTACAATTTGTCCGAAATATCTTACATACAACCCACCATCTGAGATTCACATGACTATCCTTGCCTAAAGCTATGTTGTTGATCTGCAAACCATGTTTCTGTCCTCAAAGGCATTCCTGATATATTTGCATATCAATCTCTCCATCATTTTGCCTATCGCTGATGATAATCTGATGAACCATAATTTTCAACCGTATTTGTTAACCAATTATTGCTCTTTTCCAGTGTTCTGGTGAGCAGCAGGACTCCAGACTTATTTTAAATAAAATTTCAAAGTAAGGCTCAATATCATATCTCACAATCTTTAATACATTTGTAGTAATACTATCTACACCATCCCCTTTGC
Organism: Vandiemenella viatica; assembly: GCA_031002005.1. Taxonomy (NCBI): domain Eukaryota; kingdom Metazoa; phylum Arthropoda; class Insecta; order Orthoptera; family Morabidae; genus Vandiemenella; species Vandiemenella viatica. The sequence continues at coordinate 3,973,021 of JARYHS010006518.1, forward strand.
GTTTTTTAACTTTCTGAGTTTCATCAAAGTTTCCTGAGAATCTATTTCATATATTGCAGTTTCTTCATTTATACATAAAGGGGATTCTGCTCTGATTTATTCCCTCCAATCACAAGATGATAGTCCCTAGTGGTCTCATTAACCAATCACTCAATATTTCTGCCATTTTAATATCGTCAGTGACATCACGTTATCTACAAATGACTGAATACCTTCCTTTCCCTTCAGTTGCCCTAGTTTTAGGCATGGTGATTGTGATACCGCTTCAGTAACTTTCAGCCTCACAGAAAATAATGCTGCAGTCAAAGAATTATCCTTAAGAATTTTACGAATTTTTTCTGGTTATGCCGCGTTTGAACCCAAGCACAATCGCTAGGCAGTAATCAAAACAGTTGGGGTTAATGTGACCCTTGTAACTACAGTAAGGTTGTAGCGGTGTATCAAATTAAGCCGAAAAGGTTCCGTTTGTGGGTAGGGAAGTCATGGATTGAAACAAATTATTAAGGAAGGTGATAACTTACTTTAGCATTTAAAAATTTAAAGTAAAAATTCACGTAGTGGGAAAATGGTGTATAAGGAAATAGCTGCAGGGAAACATTATAATTTATAAGTATAATTTAATTCTGTTTCCTAATTAATGGAGGATCGTGGTGGCCATCTCTTTTGTTATAACAGTTAAAATCGTCAGCTATCTCTAATTCATTCTCTATAAGCCAAGTTTTTGTATTCATCAGATAGTACGAGAATTCTAATTAGCGCCTTTATTTCAAAGATATTATTTCAATTCACATTTTTATAGTGATAGATTTCTTAATTATTTTTCATAAGTGCAATCTGATATATGCCTGAAATATCATTATGATTACTTAAATTCAGACTGATTTCATCTATTGTCTGTATTTGACTAAATATTTCTTTATGCAATCTTAGTTTCCCTTATCTAATGTCTTTGTTGATCGGTCTTTCCTCCTCTTGAATATCGTATTATCTCTGTTGCATATGGCTTGTAGAATCATAACCTCTTTCTCTCAATTTTGGTTGTTTACTACTTGTAGTAAAAGTGTATATAGAATATAGTTCTTATTGGAAAGACAGCCACTGAGCACAAATACATTTACTGTGTTTTTAGCGCGCTTAGATAAAAGTTACTTAAATATACCTCCCTCAAAATGGGAACTCCAGCTGTTGTGAACGGAGAACTCGTAAGTATGTTTTAACGGTACCTAATTTACCTTGCTTTAACTGTCGTTTGATGAATTCTAGTTGATCTGTTCCTATTTCTAAATTTAGTATTACTGAAAATAGTAATACGTCCATATCGATGTAAAAGGACGGTCTTAAATTTCTGGCCTATCTGTATATTGTTTTGAGAAGGTAGCTTTGTTAAAATTCGGAAATGTTTTGTCACATTTAAATAAGGACTAGATAATTCCTAAAACTATTTTTTTTAAGGTTAAGTATAGTGTGAGATGAGTCCACGATATGGTGCATGTTGGCCGAAATTTATCATGCAATAATTGAAAAACAGTTAAAACATTATATTTCTTTTGCCAGGATCTGACTAAACTTACTCCATTGTCTCCTGAAGTTATTAGTAAACAAGCCACTATAAATATAGGTGAGTAAAACTAAGTAGTAATGTAGTTGACAAGTATGCTTGGAAAAATTGAATTGTTTAGTCCCATAAGCAAATAAACATTTCCAGTGGTAAAATTCTTCATCACTACAAGTACTAGTATTTGAAACTGCATTTTTGTATATATAAAAAACAGGCCCTGTAACTTTATTATTATTAAAAACAATTTGTTTGACAGGAACCATTGGACATGTAGCTCATGGAAAGTCAACAGTCGTGAAAGCTATCTCTGGTGTTCAGACTGTCAGATTTAAAAATGAGCTGGAGAGAAACATTACCATCAAACTAGGTTGGTAATACTAAATTTATTAACTCTGAACTCAAAATCTGTAGATCTTTCAGAGGCATTTCTTTAATGAATTATATGATAGCACTGGAACTGATCAAAAGTTCATTTATTTAATTTCAAATGCAAACTAACCTCAAAGATGAAAAGCTACAAATCATGCTGGTTCAAAGATAACACATCATCTGTTTAAGTAAATGTCATAGCTTTTCGAGCTCAAAATTATCTTTTGTTAAATTGGAAATGCTATCATACAAATGTGATAGTTGATTAGCTAATTTAAGATTTCGTAGCTTTTTATTCTATTGGCTGTGGTGTAGAGTTACAACTGTAATTTTTGTCATGACTTAGTGGTATTGTTTTCTTAAACAGACCCATTGGAGGCTGCACTACTTTCTCCACCTATTAAAAAAAATTTATTACCTTCTTGATATTTGGATTAACTGCTTCGATAAATCGTCTTCTTTTTGTGACCCCAAATTAAAATTAAAAACGGCAAAGTCAGAGGTGGTTAGTATCTGCGAAAGGCTATCATAATACAAGAATATTTCAACTACTGTTGATATAAAGATCATCATTATTTTTAGAATATTCCACTTTCACAGATTGTCTGCCACTTATTCTTCCAGAGGTTATGCTTATATTTAAAACAAGTTTCCATATATTAGTGACTTGCAATGCTTGTTGATGTGGGGATGCAGATATATTGCCATCTGTCTTTGAAATGTGTAACTAGTGATCCATGTTATAAGTGCCATATTCGTTTGGGCCTCGCATTCAGGAGGACACGGGTTCAAATCCTCGTCCGGTCATCCAGATTTGGATTTTCCACAGTTTCCCGAAAGGGGGAAGATGGGTGTGTAGGGAAATGACACCAGAGCGTGTGCTCCATTGCAGTTAAATTAAATCATGCACCGCTGAAGTCACCCAAGTTTGTCAAATGGGTAGGTGGAAGAGCAGGTCAAAATACAGGGTGTATCAAAAAGAATCATCCAATTAAAAAAATCATAACTTTTATGTTATTTGAGATATATGCGTGAACAATGTACTGCTGGAAAGAGAATACTCTCGAGGTTTACATGGTTCCCGCTAGGCGGCGGCAGTGTGCGCCCACTTCAGTTCTAGTAAAAATGGCGTCGGTATAACTGTTGAGCGTGACTTTCATACAAGGTATGGTATGGATCCTCTTACGGCACAGACCATGAATGAACAATTCTGAGAAACAGGTTGTTTGTGTAATGGCAAATCGCAGGGCCGCGCCCGAGTGTCTGACGCAGACGTTGAACGCATCCGCCATACATTCACAAGGAGTCTGCAGAAATCCATTCACCGAGCAGCTCGACAGCTCAACGTGCCCCCGATGTCCATCTGACGTGTGCTGCATTGACGTTTACACATGAAAACATACAAAATTCAGCTACTGCTTGCTGCAGTGTGGGAAGAATTTGAATACCGCTTTGACATATGCTGTGCATCTCAAGGGGGCATATTGAGCGCCTGTGAAAATATATCAAAAAAAACTTTTTGAGTTTCCCGTTCATCAAAAAACAAAATTGATTATATATGGTTATCAGTTTCAGAAATACAGACTTGCCAAATTGGATGATTCTTTTTGATACACCCTGTATTTTTCCCAAAACCTTTGTCATTCAGGTGCAGGTAAAAACACAATCCACAGTAGCTAAAAATATGCATGATATGAGATCAAATATTTTATTTTTCTATTTTAACTTGCGTACCAGCTATTTTCATCACTGATTTTAACCAAACAATGATTTTTCCCAATTTTTTCCCCTCTTCATGGTTTTAATTTGGTACATAAGTGAAGGAAAATTTGTGTTAAAAATAGTCGTAATTGGCTTTTAGTGCCATTATTTGACAGAGGCAGGTCAGATCTAACCAAATAACTTACCTTGTTTTTCAGAGTCTAAAAACTACGAAAATTAGTATTCAGGTAACAAATTTTCGAAGTTTTGCCACAGAAACCTTATTCAGCTTGTGTGATGCCATCCCGTGACATTTTCCTGTGGAAAGATGTCTGTAGTGTACAGAATAAGGGCTTATAAAAGCAAATGTATAGTTTCTGTTTCCTGACAACTAACCGATTATCTTTATACATAGGTTACGCCAATGCGAAGATCTACAAGTGTGACAATGATAAATGTCCTCGCCCGGCGTGCTACATCTCTGGCAGCTCGTCCAAGGACGACAGCTTCCCGTGTCTGCGAGCCAACTGCTCCGGGCGCTTCCAGGTAACGTCACTCAGTACGCGGCATTCTTTGTATTACCGGGTGTGGTCCCAATTTGGGTTATCTTTGGTTTCGCCAGATCACTCCATGCAAATGCTGGGATGTTTCATTCTGAAGGCCACGGCCAAATTCCTCCCCGTTCCTTACTCCCAGTCCTATCTCATTCTCTAACGACCTCATCATTGACGATGCGTAACACCGAGCAAAAGATAAATTTCTGTATTTTAAGGTTCCAACCAATGATTTGGACACATGGAAGTGAAATTCGGAATTGATTGAATCTGTCTGCTAGATATAATTTTATTTGTTGACAGCTTTCCATTAAAATATTCTGGTCCCACAAATCAAATAACATGACAGATCATTGCCATGATTTTTCCACCCTGGTGGACTGTGTTTGGAAATGAACAAGCCTCTTCAATAATCTTTTGTATATGCTTCATCGAAATGTCTTGTCTTCCTTTGGATTGTTTTCTGGTTACTGATTTTACAAAAAACTGGGGAGAATGCAGGTTTGAATCTTCTTCTGATCATTCATATTTCAAATTTCCATTGTTTCCTAGAATCAATTTCGGCAAATGCTGGAGAGAGTTCTTCAAAAGATCGTGGCCCAATTCCTTTCCCCAGTACACACTCTAATGATCTCATTGTTGACCAAATTTAAAGCCCTAAAGAAGTCTGTTAGGCACCATTCTCATAATATAACCAAATCATCTGAGTCTATATTCTCTTAAAATGTCTAGAACACTTTTTTAAATGTATTTTTATTAGTGGTGGACTAATTTTGTTTCTGATGTTATCTTGTCTATTCTAGGAAAATTTTAGTCTCATAATATCCTTGGAACAAAAGTATAAATTTTTGCTGCTGTTTCAATCCTGTGGCTTATTTCTGGAACTAGCCTATTGTCAGATTCTTCGTGGTTTAATTAATGCGGTAATTAAGTAGTCCACAATGTATTTCAGTTTAAACTTCCGTTTATTTTTACCAAACACAATGTCAACGATACTATTTACAGGTGTAGATACAATATAAAGATTGCCCTCAACGCTTCTACTAACAAAGTGAATCTGTATAAACTACTGCCGTCCTCTGCTGATTTTTTTATATAGGCTCTCTCAAAATACCTAGAACTCTTCAAAAGCTTCCGCCAGATAAACTTTGGCCAGTACACACCTCCACAACCGTATAACTCGGTTAGTAGTACAGGAATAAGGTGTAAAACTGAAATATTGTATAGGTTTTTGTTTGTCATAGTCACAGCCTTCAACTTTGGTGAGTGATGAGTCATTTTCCCTTTCCTTTGTCATTTGAAATCTTTGGTATATCTTATGAGTTTGCTTGGCTGGGAAATAGAGCGAGAAAATGATAGTTCATTTGTGCCAAAAACAGATAGGTGCGATAGACTACTCTGCATCTCATATGAACGCTCCTTTACAAGATATGCACCAAAGATCACATTACAATCAGATTAACACCATACCATTTGGGTTCTGTTAATATTATTTTTTAACTACATAATTTTAGTCATTTCTTCAGTTTTCTGAAATTAGTTAGAATGCACGAAAAATGTTAATCAAACAATTACTTCAAAGATTAACACTCAAATAAGCGCATTGAAGTCATGGAATTTAATTTATGGTAAAGGTTACAGAAATAGCGCATTACAAACTTTTATACTTTGCTGTCGCAAGTAAAACAAAAGGGTAATGCATTACTTTGTGTACCAAGGTTGACATGGGCTTAACTGTGTGAAAATGCTAGCATTAAATTAAAAGAATGACTCACTTCATTTGTATTGATACAAGTGTTGCTATTTATATTTCTGGCCATGGCAACAATAAGTGTTGCCAGGCGCCATCTGACATTTCCATTGCACATATTGGCATTGTTGAACATAGCGTTATTCATAACAATGTGTCATTTGAGCACGATTTGTTGTTTACAGTAACTTCAAAAATTCATCTTGGACGAAGAACGGAATCAACTCTTGAACATTTACATGCGATTATTTTTCACAACTTTCGACGTGGATTATAAAGACGAGAGTGCATCGATGAACTTAATTCTTTATATGGCGATAAAGCACCATTATATAGCACTGTATAAAAGTGGTATAATGAATTCAATCGTGGCCGAAGTTCGCTTCAGGACAAATTCCGTCAGGGTCATCCAAAATCTGTTATTGTGCCAGAAAACATCAATGCTGTGCATGAACTGATAAAATAAGATCATCATGTGACATACCGTGAGATTGAGGCATCTTTGGGCATTAGTATCAATAAAATATTGCATGATAATTTGGCTGTAAAAATGATTTTTTCATGTTGGATCCCACATATTCTGAAAAATGCTCAAACGGGAGCTCGTGTTGATTGGTGCAAGGAAATGTTAAAAAAATAAATTCAAGGTGCATCAAAGTGTTTGTATAACATCTACACAGGTGAAAAATCATGGATCTATGCATATGAGCCCGAAACAAAACAGCAATCGACTGTATGGGTCTTCCAAGACGAGCCAAATTTGACAAAAGTTGTTCGCAAAAGAAGCACATTGAAGCAAATGGTTGCCTGTTTCTTCGGAATTACCGGTCTCATGGTGACAGCGGCGTTAGAGCAACGTAGGGCGATCAACTTTGAATGTTACATGATCATTTGTTTACCAGACGTCTTTGGAGAAATTCAGCGAAAGTCGAAGAAGAGGTGATGCAACTAAGGAAAATGGAAGCGGCTTGTAGGCGATATAAATAAGAAAAGAAAGGGAAATTAACCCACCACATACCAAAGTGGACGTATGCAATGAGAGGGAACACTACAGAATATTTCGGCATCTGTAACGTTCGGTGTGCACACACGTTCCGAGCCTAATGGCCCGTTTTTCAATTTGTGAGCAAGGCAGATGCCGAAATATTGTGTAGTTGTTTGTCAGCATTTGTGTTCTCTCATCACATTCGTCCACTTTGGTATGAAGAAGAGGTGAATAATTCTTCATCACGACAATGCGAGCTGTGACACATCAGCTCAAACAAAGGAATTTCTGACCAGTCAAAACATCGAATTGATGGTTCATCTGCCATACAGCCCTGATTTGGCACCCAGTGACTTCTTTTTATTCCCGCACATCAAAGACAAATTACGTGGTCAACGATTTTCATCACCCGAAGAAGCAGTTGATGCATTCGAGACGCTTGTTCTGGAGTTACCTCCATCGGAGTGGAAAAAGTGCTTCGAAAATTAGTTCAAATTCATGCAAAAGTGTATTGATCTTCACAGAGAATATTTTGAGAAACAATAAAACCAATTTTGATCGTAAATATTTGTTTTTTTCATTATTAGGCCAGAAATATAAATAGTAACCCTTGTATGTATTTTGTTTGTATTTGATGTACAATAATATTAATAACTGTGTTTGTGATTGCAGGTTGTGCGGCACGTGTCGTTCGTGGACTGCCCGGGACACGACATTCTCATGGCCACCATGCTTAACGGAGCTGCCATCATGGATGCCGCATTGCTCCTCATTGGTTGGTGCACCAAACTCACACAGTTAGCTTTAATGCGGGGCTAATGGGCGGGGCAGTAACATTTGGTACCGAGCCTGGTGTTGAGTGTTCTGGTCCTCGGGAGTACAATAGAGTCCTGGTAATCCGAACATGGCAAAAAATTAGTCAAATATGAAAAATGGTAAAATAATTAAAACACAGTTCGTACTGTATTTAATTGCGCGGTTAACTGCTGTACATACACACAATTTTAATTTGCACAGTACAGAACACACATATTAGAAAAATTAGCAGAAAATGTTAAGTTTAAACAGTGCATAACAATGAAAGAAAAAATTACAATAATAGTTACAATGCTTACAAGCGCCTGTTTTATTCCTACTTTTAAGAAGACAAAAACTCAGTCTTTTTTTTTTTTTTTTGCAAAGTTGCGCCATCGTCTCATAAACATTAAATCAGCAGGTGTTGCAGTGGCCTGTTGCTTCAGTTAGCGTAGCACGAGATCAAGGGCTTCTGCCGCGTCACTGTGTGGCACATTGCGCCTCATTGTCACTTCCGTCACAACAGTCCACTTCTATATGGTCTCGAGTCACAGTAGCCACTGTAATTCCGACTAATCCGAACAAATCGGTAATCCGAACAAGGCCCGGTCCCAATTAGTTCGGATTAGTGGGACTCTACTGTACTTGTTTCCAATCCCCGATCCAGATTACAGTTCTCCACGGTTTCCCATAATCATTCCAGCTGAATGTCGGGACAGTTCTTTCAAAGCCTACAGTCAATCATTCCTGTTGTTTGGCCAGAATCCTTTCCAGGGTCTAAAGGTGTTAATGGTGATGAGGTGTGAATCTCCAAATGATAAAAATGGTTAAATTTGGCCACAGTTATCGTGATGACACAAGTTCGATTACCGATCTTACCAACTGGGTCTCAATTCTACAGCATTTCACCATATCATTCGACCGAGTCTGGTGGGTGAGCAATAAACACTCCGGCCTCTCATTCAGAAGGACATGGGTTCAGTACAATACATTAGTTTTCCATTGATCCCAATATAAGAGACTGGCTCTGTGGGATATGGAAAGTTGTCAGTTTACAGATAAACAGTTGCATAACAAAATAATACATACACCAGAAGATTTACAGTCATGGCATACATGGTACATTAATTATGTAAACTACATTTACACAAACTACTGGCAGTTTATTTTGTAGATACCTTAGAAATAAATTCTTTGACAGAGTAGAAGGAGTAGTCAATTAAAAAAAATTTCAATTTTTTCCTGATTTTATTCTTATCACTAGCGGAGTTCCAGGCGTTGCCTGGTATAGTTGGCATAGATTTAACCGTATCCTATTTTTATTTCCGAAAAAACATTTGTACAAAGTTTCATAAAAAATGCGCCAACTTTTTCGGATTTAAAGCAAACTTACATTCACCCGCCCCCCTACCAAGAAACTGGTGGGCTGAAGTTTATTTGCACGTATACTATTTTCATTCGTCCGAAAAGATTCATGTATATCAAGCTTCGATAATTTGGTTAAGAAATTTCATTACTACATTACTGAACAACCCTAGATTATGTTAAAAACTCAAGTTTGATTCAATTGCGAAGTGAATGGATATACTTGTGGCTCGAAACGCCAGATCCTTTAACTCTGCAGATAAAATATCAAAAGTGAATCCGGAATAATATTATCGTAAACAGAAGACTAATGCTGAAGGCCAGAGATATTGTCCAGAGATCGTGCTTAAAGAAAATCTCTGTTGTTTTTACGGCTATCTATGTCATTTAAAAATTGATATCCCGAATTAAAGGAAAGAATGCTTCAAGCTATGGCTTTTCAAAATTGAATATATCGAATTAAAAGAACGAATACTTAAAGTTTTGTTTAGTGTGCAAAATAGTTATTACTATAAGTTATCTTATTACTTTAATGAAAGGCTATGGTCAGAGACATTGTGTTGTGTGTTTAGTGCGGAGTATGCGGCATCTAGTGATGCCTCCTGTAGAATTTCTCACTATACGTTCAGAATTTCATTTAATGCTCCTACATTATTTAACATTGAAACATAAGACATGCCAGACAAGTGAATTAAGATTCTAAGCTTTAAAACGGTGAAAACTCCATCGAAATCTGTCCCGTAGTTTCCGAGTTTTTATACGACCAATATGTCCGGTTTTTGTTTTATAGATATAGATTTGCTAGATATTTAATGTGTGTTGGTAGCTTATTGAAGATATGTATCCCTGAATATCAGACCCCCTTTTGAACAAATGACGACGACTTGTAATCCTTGTGAAGATTATTTTTACTTCTAGTGGCATAGTTGTGAATTTTACTATTTGTTTCAAACAAAGTATAATTTGTAACTACAAAGGACATTAATGTGTGTATATACTCAGCCACCAATGTTAAAATCCCTAACTTTTTGAACAGCTCTCTACATGAAGTTCTATTGCTAACCCCACACATAATTCTTATTACTCGCTTTTGGGCTCTGAACACTTTGTCTCTGTGGGTAGAATTGCTCCAGAATATTATTCCATATGACAATAAGGAGTGAAAATAAGCAAAATAAACTAGCTGCCTCATACGGAGATCACCTATAGCTTAAATTGTACGAATTGCAAATGTGGCTGCACCCAATCACTTTAGTAAATCAATTACATGTACCTTCCAATTTAAATTATGATCAATATGCAAACCTAGAAATTTCACGCACTCTACATCTTGAATGAACTGGCCTGCAAATTTTATGTCTATATCTGGTGTTAATCTGTGTGATCTACTGAGTTTACTAAAGTTTAATGACAAGCCATTAGCTGTAAACCATTTGTTAATAAGGTCAAAGACCTAATTTGAAATATATTCTCTAGATAATTCTGGAGTATTTTTAATTCCTATGTTTGCGTCAACTGCAAATTGGACAAATTTTGAGTTTTTAGATGCAACACAGGGTAGATCATATATATTAAACAACAGATGGCCATCCAGTTTTCATTTTTCCATTGTTTCCGCAAATCATACCGTGCCAATGGTGGGGTAGTTCCATCTAAGGGCTATAAAGTTTTCTCATAGTTGGTGGAAAAGGCTTTTCACATAGTGCATTTTTTCTTCCACCATTCCAACAATAATGGAAACTGTATTTGATGGACTAAACGTACATTCCTGTCATATGTAGTATTACAGAACCAATGATTATCTCAGGGACTTTTGTACATTTTTTTTCTATAATTTTGATTGCAAAGGACTGCACGCTTTAGTGGCATTTTCTATACACACTTTTTTCCCCCTTTCTTCTACCTTGTGCCTCCTTACGAATTTTAAATCCTTTATTGGGGAATGATCCAAACATTGACTCACCCAGTGTGTGTGTGTGTGTGTGTGTGGGGGGGGGGGTTGGTTGTTGTTTTTGATGTTGTTGTTTATTTATATGTATGTGTGTTTTTTAACATAAATATTTATTTTGTTACCATCACTGCAAACTTCTACAAACGCTGAGGGCCACTAGAGTAAAGCATTTATTTGTTATTTGAAGATGAGAAACCATTAGACAGAAGGCACTGAACATCTCACTGAATACGGCTACCACGTTTCTATTCTTTCCCACTCTGGCATCGCATTCAGGAGGACCCTGGTTCAAATCCCCGTCCGAGCACTCACATTTGGGTTTTTCATGTTTTCCCCAAATCACTCCAGGCGAATGCCTGGATGCTTCCTTCAAATGGCCAAGACCAGATTCCTTCCCGTTCCTTGTCCCCAGTCCTTTCGTACCTTTAATGACCTAAGTGTCGACAAAGCATAAAAAAAAAAAAATCATCTATTCTTACGCAGTACTCTTCTTAAAATCTTTACCAGCATAGGCTCACATTCAAATATCTGTTTCTTAGTTTTAGGCAGTTTTTGTATAGTCACTTTTTTCAACAACATATTACTCAAACATTGGAATTGGGACTTTGTCTAGCCAACCAAGCTGGTTTCCTAGTATGTGAATGCACGTTTGTATATGGTTTGAGTATCCCCTTTACTATAATAATGCTTTGGTTTAAAGCGATTATTATATCTGTGATTGCAGTTAGTTTGATAGCTCTCCTATTGATTGTAGTTTAAATGATCATTTCACAATCATCCTTCAGTTTAATTAATTTGGTCACTCAAGAATGGTAATTATAAATTTCCTTTAATCTTTAGTTTACTAGATGTCACATTTTTTTATCAGTAGCCTCAGAAATCAATGTGTGGGATGTTTAACAAAAACTTGTTTGAATCGTCAGATTAAAATAAATCTAAAATCATTTTTGTAGTTGATGGGTTGGCAGCTTTTATTTTATATACATGAGGATTATCATAAAATTTTCCTTCGATCTCCCACTAAACATCCCGATAATCATTCTTCCAAATTTTATGTTATAAACCGAGTATGACGGGTGAGCAGTAACCCTCCGGTCTCGCGTTTGGGAGGACGCAGGTTCAATTACCTGTCGAGCCATGCAGAATTTAGTTTTGTATGGTTTCCCAAAGTCTTTTCAGGCAAATGCCAGAATGTATCTTTCGAAAGGCTATGGCTGAAGTCGTTTTTATTACTTGCCCCCAGTTCTTTGCCTCCTCTTAATGACCTTGAAGTCAATAAGGCATAAAGCCATAAAAAAAAGGGACAAGCTTTATTAAAAAAAATCTAAAATAGTGCACAATTACAAATGTTTAAGCCAAAGGGTAAAGCCGTTATGGTATTGCGAAAGATGGACAATGGACATACTTAGTCAGAGAAGGGGATGAACCCCATAAAGAATAGACTTCCACTACCAATGCAGATTCATGTGTTCTCTTGAAAAAACCTGATACACAGGATAATTTCTTTGATTACTGCAGCCTCAGGTGGGCATCAATCTCCGCTTACAAAAACTCTGTACTTGTTGAAATATTTGTCCAGAAGACATTTTGTACTGTTCCCTCTTGTCAGGCTATTGTAAATTACATACGGAGATAATTAACTGAGGAAAATAAATATTCACATGCTGTTGTGTGTTCTGCTCCTCATTTTAACTGTGAAAAATGTTATAAAAAGGAAAGCTACGTGGCCTGGCTCGGGAACCCCCCCTCCCCCCACGTAGCCCAGCGTAGCCTTCCAGCCAACTGCTCCCCCCTGGACCGAGCCACGTAGGTTGTGCATGCTCCCTAAGTTGTAAAACCAAAATATTCTTGTGTTCATCATATGTGTTCTTCACTCGTCGCTGCCTTTAACTTTGGTGAGTGATAAGTCTTTTTCTCTTTCCTTGTAATTTATAAATATATCAGAAGAATTTTTATCAGCTGAACAGTGGGAAAAATAATCAATTCTCACAATTGTCACTTGCATTAGTTCGGCTGTGAACTCCACAAAGTTCACTTGTCAGAGATTATACTTGGTGGCATGTGTGCAGTTTGATACCTTGTTTAACTCTCAATGCATTCCTGTTTTATTGAAAGCTGAGCAGGAATAAATAAATAAAAACATGGACTCTGGTAGTATTATCTGCAAATAGACAATGCTAACACAAAATGTAGAATTTCTAAAAAAAATATTATTTTTTTAATACAAAATTGAATATTAAATCATCACAGTAAACACTGCGAACCAGTTTGGTGTAATCACCACAAGTGTTTGTTCAAAACAAGTAGTAGAAAGTGAAGTGCAAGCAAGATTCCAGTGAGAAATGTTAAATTTTAGAATGGAATACCAGTCTAGAAAAATGCACAGCTGACATGTTATAGCCACCACTGAAGATGCCCTGCTCCAAAAGGGCGAAACGCATCTGGTGGAAGAACATTAATTAAAAAAACAGTTGTTAATAAACAGAGTTTAATACAAAACATTTATGCAACAACTGTGGGTCATGGCCAACAACAAAGTTATTAAATACTAAATAATTATCAATTTGTTTTTCTGCCTCTGTTTTTTTAAAAATACCGAATCTCTGCATCCAGAAAGATGACCTCCTTTACAACCGTACACTAAGCCACATGAATAGTGCAAACACAACAGAGGTCGCGCAGTCAACGAAAACAGTATCAGTGGAAATGCCAAGCGTAAGAAATAAATTGATCAAAAGAAAGGGGACATCTATTAGTGGTGGGTAACTATAAAAAAATTAAAAAGATAAGTAGAAATTAATAAACAAAATATATAAATGCGTAAAATTTTCTAGGTCTTTCCACCGAGATAGCATGTCAATGTAGAGCGACGTTTCGAAGCCTGCCTCGGGAAGACGGAGCCTGAGGCAGGCTTCGAAATGTCGCCCTACATTGACGCGCTATCTCAGTGGAAAGACCTAGAAGATTTAACACAACTGACTCACCGAGAAAGCTTACATGCATTCAAAATACATAAATCAATTATACTTGCAAATATACATTTCCTCAGGGTTATGAATGTGAGTATTATCAGAGTACACCAGAAGATGGCGACAGTGATTATAATCACCGAAATACCGTGTCATAGTAACACTTC